>CM043714.1:177925-331858 GCA_023969325.1 Oryzias curvinotus | reverse complement strand
GTCCGGCGAGGGTTTTGACCGACGGTTTTTTCGTGACTTGGGTTTTGAGCTGTTCAGAATTTCTTGTCGGTTGAGAACTACGCAGTTCAGGCCAACGTTCAGCCTGCCTTCCTTGCAGGGCGGTGTCCGGCGCTGCGTGGAAGGCAGGTTGTGAAAAGCGGCAGGGACAGGTGGGCGCAAAGAACACCCAAAGAAGACCAACACCAACTCGTCACTGAATTTCGTACTTTGACACTCAGAGCCCTGAGCAGCAGTTGCACGGATAATGGTGCTGGCCTCACACAGGTCAATCTGGATGGATCATAGGAATGGAAATACATCAATTAAGTTGATTAATGGTTGACTCCCCCACTGTCAAATCTGTGTCTGGTGGAAATACTCCATGAAGGTTTTGAGGTCATAAAAAAACACAACTTTTTCAAAGCTTAATGAGTATAAAACAGAAGTGCTTGACCTGGGTCTCCTACTGCTAACCTGGCTCCTTCATCACGACTACACTAAACCCACAATAAGTATCTTGAGGGTCAAAGTGGACTCAGAACTGAAATATGAAACCAGAAAACTCAATCTAGATGTTTCATTTGTGGTGCATGTAGTGCAGGGATGCAGGCCTTTGTGACCACTCGGCTGGAAAACTGCAAAGTGTTGAACAGCTGCAACACTGCAGCTGCATCACTGACTGCAGCTGCATCCCTAACTGCAGCTGCATCACCGACTGCAGCTGCATCCCTGACTGCAGCTGCAACACTGGCTGCAGCTGCATCCCTGACTGCAGCTGGAACACTGACTGCAGCTGCATCCCTGACTGCAGCTGCAACACTGGCTGCAGCTGCATCCCTGACTGCAGCTGGAACACTGGCTGCAGCTGCATCCCTGACTGCAGCTGCAACACTGACTGCACCTACAACCCTGACTGCAGCTGGAACACTGGCTGCAGCTGCAACCCTGGCTGCACCTGCAACACTGACTGCAGCTGCATCCCTGACTGCAGCTGCAACACTGACTGCAGCTGCATCCCTGACTGCAGCTGCAACACTGACTGCAGCTGCATCCCTGACTGCAGCTGCCACACTGACTGCCTCATTGACTGCAGCTGCAACACTGGCTGCAGCTGCATCCCTGGCTGCAGCCACAACCCTGGCTGCACCTGCAACACTGACTGCAGCTGCATCCCTGACTGCAGCTGCATCCCTGACTGCAGCAGCAACACTGACTGCAGCTGCAACATGTTTTTTCTCTGGCAAAGCAACATGACCCCTTTTCTTAGCTTCAATACAGCAGCTGCACTTCATTTTTTGGATTCTTTGACCTCATTCCCTGGTATCGTGGGCCCCGATTGTCTGTCAGATCTGCTGCTCCTCAATGGGTTGGAGTCGTGTCTTCATTACGTCTTTAAAGTTGCAGGAGAACTGGGATTTTTAAATGATCCAGATCAGACCTTGGTTTCCGTCCTCTGGCTGCCTGCTGTGGTGTGATCCACACTCTCTCCTCTGTTTTAGGCTTGAAGTCGCCACAGGAGAAGCAGCTGCTTCTGGTGGCCAACGCCCACATGCACTGGGACCCGGAGTACTCGGACGTGAAGCTGATACAGACCATGATGTTTTTATCTGAGCTGAAGAGTATCGCTGAGAGGGCCTGTAGCTCCCTGACCTCGGACCCGTCCGCCATCCCCATCGTCCTCTGTGCTGACCTCAACTCGCTGCCTGACTCTGGTAGAGTGGAGACTATTGCATTCTCTCACTGGCTTGCAGCTGAAGGTCTGCTGGACAAACAGCTGTTTAGCTACAGCAGCACATTTGGCTGTGGCTCCATTCTTTGCCGCATGTTCAGGTGCATCTGCTGGATTAACCTTTAACACCAGAGATGACATCTAAGGAGCACACACTCTGACATACGCTAAACCTTTGACTATTCTCATCCTCACTACTGTGAATCAGCTGATTCTGACACCATCTAATGCAATCCAGCTCGTGATCTGAATGAGAAGAGCTGTGATTTACATTCTCAAAGGCTACAACTCCACCCCCATAACTCCACCCTTATTGAGAACAGAAGCACTGCAGTGGAATACTTGGATCTGAACCATTGACTGTATGTGAGAACTGGACTGAGTGGGACGTCCCAAAAAATGACTCGCTTCTGCTTCCAACAACATCAAGTCAATTCATCGGCATCACATTTTTGTGATTCGGCTGTCCTATGGTGGAACCGGAGATCCTCAGTAAGCTGTGATTGGTCTGAGTTGGTCTGAGTCCACATTTCTATGGCAACCAGTCTCTCCAATCAGGAGCGTGCATGATAGAAGGCCACACCCCTTCCACTGAAAGTGGGCTCTGGAGAATCTGTCAATCAAACATTTCAAACAGTCGACGTGAGACCACATGCTGTCCTTAAGCCATCTGATTGGCCAGTTTCTCATTTAAATAATTTGCACCAGAGAGAAAATATCATGAAAAAAAGAGGAATGAGATCCAGAACGGTTCTTCTGACCAACTGACTGACTAACAGCTGTCAGTTTCTCTATAGAAGTCTATGGACTTTTGGCTTCTTGGAGCCACTTCCTGTTTGGAACGCCAGGGGGGCAGGGTCACTGAGTCCAGTTCTCAAATACCGTCAATGGTCTGATACCCCCCCCACAGCGTGGAGGGACCACCCATTTTAGAAACAGCCAGAACACTGCTTGTTGGACGGTAGTTATGCAGAGAGGTCCGGTCACCGATTCAACAGAAGCAGATTTCCGGGCCTTCAGGAATCGACCCGATCAAACGGAAACATCAATGATTGAGGCAATAGGAGTGAGAGTTGAAGCCAGATGTGTGAGCGTGTTGGTGTCCATTCCAAAAGCAGCCTTAGCTTTAGATGGATGGAGGGATTGGATGATGATGGTGGTCTCTGTCATACCTGTAAGGGTAAAGGGTTTCCTTCAAAGCATCAGCCGTCACTTGAGCTTCCACCAGGATCTTCTTTCTCTTTCGGCTTTTCCCATCAGGGGTCGCCACAGCGAATCATCCTTTTCCACCTCACTCTATCATGGACATCTTCTACCCTAACATTAGCCAACTTCATGTCCTCTGTTAAGACATCCATATATCTCCTCTTTGGCCGTCCTCTTGCCATCCTGGCAGGCAGCTCCATCTCCAACATCCTTCTACCAATATATCCACTATCCCTCCTCTGAACATGACCAAACCATCTCAGTCTTGCTTCTCTGACTTTGTCGCTAACACAGGCAACATGAGCCGTCCCTCTGATGTACTCGTTCCTTATCCTGTCTAACCTGGTTGGAGGTTGGAGAACCTCAACATCTTCATCTCCGCTACCTCCATTTCAGCCTCTTGTCTCTGTCTCACTGCTACCGTCTCTAATCCATAGAGCAGAGCTGGTCTCAACACTGTCTTGTACACCTTTCCTTTGAGTCTTGCTGACACTCTTCTGTCACACAATACTCCTGACACTTTCCTCCACCCGCTCCAACCTGCCTGCACTCGCCTCTTCACCTCTTTTCCACCTCCCCATCACACTGAACTGTTGACCCCAAGTACTTAAACTCCTGCACCTTCTTCACCTCAGCCCCCTGTAACCTAACGCTTCTACCTTGATCCCTCTCGTTCAGGACACATGTATTCTGTCTTACTACGACTGACCTTCATGCCTCTTCTTTCAGAGCAAACCTCCACCTCTCTAGCTGTTCCTCCACCTGCTCTCTACTCTCACTGCAAATTACAATGTCATCCGCAAACATCATTGTCCATGGAGATTCCTGTCTTACCTCGTCTGTCAGCCTGTCCATCAGCATAGCAAACAAGAAGGGACTCAAAGCTGATCCTTGGTGTAGTCCCACCTCCACCTTGAACTCCTCTGTCTGACCTACAGCACATCTCACCACCGTCATACTTCTCTCATACATGTCCTGAACTACTCTGACATACTTTCTCTGCACTCCAGACGACCTCATACAGTACCACAGCTCCTCCCTCGGCACCCTGTCATACGCCTGCTCTAAATCTACGAACACACAATGCAGCTCCTTCTGACCATCTCTGTACTTTTCCAACAACATTCTCAAAGCAAATATGGCATCAGTGGTGCTCTTACGGGGCATGAAACCATACTGCTGCTCACAAATTCCCCACCTTCTTCCTAAGCCTGGCCTTCACTCTCTTTCCCACAGCTTCATTGTGTGGCTCATCAACTTTATTCCTCTATAGTTGCTGCAGTTCTGCGTGTCACCCTTGTTCTTAAAGATCGGGACCAGAACGCTTCTCCTCCATTCCTCAGGCATCTTTTCACTCTCTTAAATCCTATTGAACAACTTCGTTAGAAATTCCACTGCTGTCTCTCCTGAGCACTTCCATACCTCCACAGGTACGTCATCAGGACCAATGGCCTTTCCGCTCTTCATCCTTTTCAGAGCCTTCCTAACCTCATCCTTTCCAATCTCTGCTACTTCCTGCTCCACAACAACCACATCTTCCTCCCTTCTTTCCCTGTCATTTACCTCGTTCATCAGCTCCTCAAAATACTCCTTCCATCTTTTCTGTACACTCTCCTGGGTTGTTAGCACCTTTCCATCTCTGTCCTTAATCACCCTTATCTGTTGCACGTCCTTCCCATCTCTGTCTGTCTGTCTGGCTAGCCTGTACAAGTCCTTCTCTCCGTCCTTTGTGTCTAACCTGTCATATAGCTCATCGTAAGCTTTCTGTTTGGCCTTTGCCACCTCTCTCTTCACTCTACGCTGCGCTTCCTTGTACTCCTGTCTACCTTCCTCAGTCCTTTCTACATCCCACTTCCTTTTAGCCAACCTCTTCCTCTGGACGCATTCCTGTACTTCCTCATTCCACCACCAAGTGTCTTTACCGTCTTTCCTCTTTCCAGATGACACACCTAGCACCTTCCTACCCATTTCCCTGATAATCTCTGCTGTAGTTTCCCAGTCATCTGGGAGCTCATCCTGACCACCCAGGACCTGTCCTGTAAATTCCTCACAAGTTTCTTCATTCTGTAGCTTCCACCACTTGGTCTTCTTTTCTGTTTTCCCTCTCTTCTTCTTCCTGACCTCCAGAGTCATCTTACACACCACCATGCGGTGCTGTCTGGCTACACTCTCTCCCACCAACACTTTGCAGTCATTAACCTCTCTCAAATGACCTCGTCTACATAGGATGTAGTCCACCTGAGTACTCCTACCTCCACTTCTGTATGTCACTCTATGTTCCTCTTTCTTCTGGAAGTAAGTGTTGACTACAGCCATTTCCATCCTCTTTGCAAAGTCCACCACCATCTGTCCCTCCAGATTCCTTTCCTTCACACCAAACCTGCCCATCACCTCCTCATCACCTCTGTTGCCCTCACCAACATGCCCATTAAAGTCTGCTCCAATAACAACTCTCTCCTCTGGGAAAACTCTCTATGACCTCATCCAACTCACTCCAGAATCTCTCCTTCACTTCTAACTCACAGCCAACCTGTGGCGCATACCCACTGACTACATTCACCATCACCCCTTCAATTTCTAACTTTAGGCTCATCACCCTGTCTGAGACTCTTTTCACCTCTAGAACACTGTTTACAAACTCCCCCTTCAGAATCACTCCTATCAGCTGGTTTGTATTCTCTTCCTATCAACACCATGATAGAACAGTTTGTATCCTCCTCCAATACTACGTGTCTTGCTGCCCTTCCACCTTGTCTCCTGCACACACAGTACATCTACCTTCCTTCTCTCCATCATGTCTGCCAACTCTCTGCCTTTCCCTGTCATTGTGCCAACGTTAAGAGTCCCTATTCTCAAACCTATGTTCCTGCCTTTTCCCTTCTCTCTCTGGCCACGGACCCTTCTGCCTCCCCTCTTTCTTCAACCAACAGTAGTCAAATTTCCACCGACACCCTGTAGGTTAACAGCATCGGTGGCGGTCGTTGTTAACCCGGGCCTTGACCGATGCGGTATGTCTAAAGTGTTGTGAATGATTCGCATGGTTGTTTTGGCAATTTTTACGCCGGATGCCCTTCCTGACGCAACCCTCTCTATTTATCCGGGCTTGGGACCGGCACAGAAGTAACTGGCTTGCAACCCCTGTGGCTAGATTTGAGCTTCCACCAGGAGATTTCCATTAAATTGAATTTGCTTTGGTTTAAACATAAAGTTCCAGCTTATTTTAAACATCTGCTGTTGCTCTATTCAAAGCAGAAATAAAAAGTCCGTTTGAGACTTTCATAATTTAGACTTTTTCTAACCTGTTTGTAAATGAATGTTATGTCTTCATTTGATGGCCAACTTCCTAGAATGATGTGGTTCTCTCATGAGTTAGAGAACAGATGTGTCTACCCAGGGAAGGTCTTTCTTTCTAGCTTTTAGTTTCATTATCGGTGAATTGGACGATCATTTGTTGTATTTTGTTCGTATTATCGGAACAATCGCATCTAAATTTTCAACAGCGAGTGATTCATCCCAGTTTACTTTGCTTGAATCATTTGGATGTTCCTGTTTTGGTAAAAGGTCAAAGGTGAAGCGCCCTTTGTTTTCTAGTGAGCATTGCTGGATTGCGATAAACGTTTGTGAGTATATTATATGACGTCAACATCCGGAATCGTATCAGTCTGGGAGGGGGTGGAGTTGGTCCTTTTTCTCATACATAACGGTGCAAAACCCCGACAGAATCAGCTGATTCATGGCGCCAGCTCTGCTCTGCTAAAAGGCCACTTTTTCCGCTTCTGAATCCGCTGGAATTACGGTGATTGTGTCAGCGGTTGAAGAGTTACGGTAGTGGAAAGAATGGAGTCAGGTGAAGGGTTCCTCTGCACCACAAAGGATACTGTGTTTGAGTGCAGCGTCGGGACATCTCGTCTGAACTTTAACTCTTTTTGTAAGCGTTTGAACATCTTCCTGTCCTGGAATCCAGGTGTGGTGGAATACCTCAGCAATGGCGGTGTGGCTGACAACCACAAGGACTTTAAGGAGCTGCGCTACAATGAATGTTTGACCAACTTCAACTGCAACGGCAAGAACGGCAACTCAGACGGGAGCATCACGCACAGCTTCCAGCTGAAGAGTGGCCTACGACAGCAGCCTCATGCCGTACACCAACTACACCTACGACTTCAAGGTACAGACCGCCTTTAGGCCGGCTTCCATGACGGGTTTGCATTTCACATGGCAGTTTTCCACCAGGCTTGAAGTGATGATGGCAGATAATGTTTGCGAGATGCAGACATCCTCATTTTGAAAGTCCCACTCTGATCATCTTCTGATCTGTTTTCAAAGCGTTCCAGTTGTCTTTAAATCACGATGATGCAGTTTAGCCCAAATCCAAAAACCTGAGTCGTTTTGTAGGACGTAGTTTCTGCAAAGCAGTATGGAAGCATATGTCTCGTTTTTCAAAATGAGTCTATACCAGAAAGGCTTTTTCATTTTCTGCTTTAACATCACTCATTCTCTGACATAATTAAAGCGAAAATGCAAAGAGGGAATTGCTTTATGCTTCCACATCCACAATTAGCAGAATGGAACATATGCTTCCTTAAAGCAGCAGGAGGTCATCAGAAATTCACCTCTGAGTTACTCTGTTGACACAGAAGTAAGCCTGCCCTTATTTCCCATCATGCCTTTGTTTACACGGTCTCCCGCTAGCTTTAGCAGTGCAGCAACATCAGAGCTGTCCATCCGTACAGTTTAGATCCAGATTCCAGCTCAGACGAGGAAAACAAAGACGTTTATGGATCTATTTGTGTGCACCAGAAAGGGGCGGGGCCGGGAGACTTTGGTCCCGCCCCTTTCAATTGCAGCATCAGAAAGCAGTTATGGGTTTCAAGCAACAATGTGCAGCTTCAAACAGTTGCTGCTTTCATTTCCTCTAGTATGATTGGTTGAAACTGTTCAGATTTTTTCAGTTTTCAACTTCCTGGTCACGGTTGATCACTTTTGTAAGGACTGATCACTTTTTTCGTCAGGATTGATCACTTTTTTCATCAGTTTGATCACTTTTGTCAGGTTGATCACTTTTTTCATCAGATTGATTACTTTTTTCATCAGTTTGATCACTTTTGTCAGGTTGATCACTTTTTCCGTCAGGGTTGATCACTTTTCTTGTCAGGGTTGATCACTTTTTTCATCAGGGTTGATCATTTTTTTCGGGGTTGATCACTTTTATCGTCAGGGTTGATCACTTTTCTTGTCAGGGTTAATCACTTTTTTCGTCAGGGTTGATCACTTTCGTCAGGTTTTATCACTTTTTTCCGTCAGGGTTGATCACTTTTTTTGTCAGGGTTGATCATTTTTTTCGGGGTTGATCACTTTTTTCGTCAGGGTTGATCACTTTCGTCAGGTTTTATCACTTTTTTCCGTCAGGGTTGATCACTTTTTTCCGTCAGGGTTGATCATTTTTGTCAGGGTTGATCACTTTTCTCGTCAGGATTGATCACAAGCAGCAGTGGCTGTAGTTAGGCCAGGTAGCCACATGGGGGCGAAAGAGAGCAGTGTCCTCAGCATATCGGCTTCAGGATTAAAATCAAAATCAGATGATATCAAATCCTGATGTTTCTCAACAAAGCAGCCTTTACACTATTTAAAAAATGTTTTTGATCTCCTGAACGTCCACATGAATTTGCAGTTCTGGTTTAGTTTGGCATCAAGTCTGAAATATTGGCAGAAACAGTTTCTGCTGTTTGTGTGTTTGTTTTCAACCTGCGTCGTTTTTCTGATGGTCTGAACCAGTTTGCTGTAACAGCTGACCCAGATCTCTGCTTGGATTCCCATTCCAGCTTTTCTCAGTCTTTTAGTGAGGCTGCTTTGCTGGTTTGTAGTTTTTCCAGTTGTAGCTCCTAACCACACTTTAGGTTTGACTTTCAGAAGTCTGAGCTGCACTTTTCTGTTTCACTTTTGTTAAAACGCCACTTTATGATGCTTCACTTTTTATGAACAAACCAACTCTGGGGAATATCCGATTTGTCTGCTTACGCGGCACACGCTAATGCACGTACCCGATTCATATCCGATTTATTTCCACCTATGACTGAGGCCTGAATCCGATCTGAGAAAATCGGAATCCATGTGCTTTTGTCCTGCTTACACGTTCACCGGTCATATCCGATCTGTGCCACATGAGAGGAAAAAATCGGAATTGGGTCACTTGAACCGTGCAGTGGAAATGCGGCCATGACTCAGCGTGTTTGTTTTCCATTCAAAAACCTTCTGTTGCATATAAACCTTGTTATTAAGGCTTAGAAAGTAGAATTTGCAGCAATAAATCATTTTACTGCCTTTATTGAAATGTATAAATGTATTTTCCATCATCAAGGGGTCAGGCTGGTCCAAAGTCTGACCCGTGGTCCAAACCCGGCAGCCTCTGAACTTCCAGCTGGCATGTTTTAAACTTTGAAATAAAGAAGAAAATGTTCATGGAAACAACTGTTTTAAGACTATCTGTGTGTGTGTGTGTGTGTCTGTGTGTGTGTGTGTGTGTGTGTGTGTGTGTGCGTGTGTGTGTGTGTATCCCTGCAGGGTGTCATCGACTACATCTTCTTCTCTCGGACACACATGAGCGTGCTCGGCCTGCTGGGGCCGCTCGACAACCATTGGCTGATGGACAACAGCATAATTGGCTGCCCCCACCCCCACATCCCATCGGATCACTTTTCCCTCCTGGCCCAGCTGGAGCTGCACCCCCCCAACCCCATCAATGGGCTGCACCTGCCGATCCACAGGTAGGGCAGCCTGAGCGGCCCCCTCCAGCTTTCAAACACTGCCCTCCCAGCATCCTTCAGGACCCTGTACAGACAACCAGTCATGCAAAACCACCGGCCCCCTCCGCCCCCTACCACCAAACCCAAGATGCCCACCCCCAGTGACTGTTGGTTGGATCATGGTGTCTTGAGGCTAAAATCCAACAAACCTTCATCTTTTCTGTTGAAGGACAGCCGCGGTGCCCCCCCCCCCCCCCCCGCCACCATGACTTTGTCGTCTCTGACGAACACGACGCAGAGAAAAGCTTTTTAAAGAGTCAATCATTTTTAAAAAGATTTTTATGAGAAAAGAAATCCTTTAAAGAACACGCGAACGTCTGACCCGACCTGCCCCCCCATCACTAACTGACCCCCCCATTGTGGTCTGTGGTCCTACTAAACCCCCCCAAGTCCAGTCCTGCTACATATCAGGGACTCGAATGTATTTTTGCCCAAAGGCTCCTGGTCTGGCTGGACCGTGTCCTTCCTGAAAACACCTGCACTTCCTCACCTTCAGCAGCACGAGGTTCTCCAGAAAGGTTCTCCAGAAACGCCTTTGATCGGAGCTTCAACGACACCTGACAGACCTGGAACCCCCCCTTCTGCCCCGTCCACCCACAGGAAGGGGGTCCGGCAGGGGGTCGGCCAGGACAACGGCTCTTCTCCAGCATTCTTCAGGATGAAATGCCCCCCATGTGTGTCACATGCTGCCTTTGCACATGCTCAGTTTGACTCTTGACCGGCTCGATCCTGTTTGAGCTTTCAAGGAAAACGCTGTTGTTCAGAGTCCAAAGACAAGCCATGGTTTGGAGGAAGAGGTGTCATTAGCTTTAGTCCAGACGCTTCACCTCAGCAGTCTGAGGTAAAACAACAACCTCTATGTGATCAAACTTTGGGCATTTCTGTCTCCAACATGCAGTCTCTAAATTGGTACTTTGTACACATTAGTGGCATCTCCTTTTTGGGAAAACTGATCATAAATGTTCTAGATTTAAACACGGCGTGTGCTGGTGCCTTTCTTTCTGTGTTTCTGAGCTTCTGCCCTCACATGTGCTTCATCCTATCCATAGTCATGCATGTTGTTGTGTCATGACTCTCTGGATTCTCTGGAGGACAAGCCTTTTCCAGATGACAGATGAGACCCAGACGGCACTCAGAGATGGAAGAACCTCCGTAGAAATGCTCCAGTTTTCCACCAGCAGCCTCAGAGAGCTGGTCTCCCTGCTTCCATCACTGCCCCATGCCTCTTGGTGAGGTGGAAGTCCACCCTGCTGAAGCCATTTTGGGGTCTGGTGGCCGCCAACCCAGCTGCAGTGGGGAGGTGGGCTTCATCACCTTCCTTTGCAGGGGTACACACTCACAGACACTTGCTGACTTACATGCACATGTATGCACTCACCTCTAGACTGGGAGGGTTCTGGGGAAAAGCCAGGAACACACGGGGAGAACATGCAAACCCCTCACAGACCGGTCCCAGTGGGGGTTTGAAGCAGGGCCTTCTGGCTGTGAGGGAGAGTGCCACCGTTCCAGACGCTGGAAGTCTTTCCATCTTTGTTCAAACATTGTGGCTTCCTGCTGCAGGTGTGGACAGTCACAATAGTGCCTTAAGAAAAGGCCGTTTGTGATGAAACGTTCCCATGGAGACGGTGACTGAGCCGCGTCTGGACTCACACCAACAACGTCGTACATTTGAACCAAAGCCAGGGCTTTGATATTTGAATTCCAGCTCTTTCCTGGTTCCCAAACCGGAGTTTCAGGATCTAGGATTTGTCCCAATCCTGGGTCTGACAGCCCTGAATGGATACCTAAGAAAACCCAAACTCAGGATGGTCCCATCAGTAGTCCCGCTGCGTCTGACGCATCCCGGAGATGGATCAGCCTCTGAAGGATGTGTATGATCGCTCACCAGTGCTTCCTATCAGGCTCTTTCTGAACCTCAGAGTTTGTGTACTGTACTGAGGCAACGCTGGCAAGATGGGGGGGAATTTGGCTGACCGCTTACAACAAGCTTCTTTTAGCGCACTCTGCAGAAGAAGCAAAACTTTCACCGAGATACTGATTCAAAGCCTGGTGTGTCCGGTTTGTGATCAGTAGGAACAAAGTTCCCCCCTGTAGGGCAGAACACTGAGTTCTTGGGGCTGGAACTGGACTCAGTCTGTCAGCAGGAAAGGACCAGTCTAGTAGAATCTGTCTCCTTCAAGCTGTGTCTTCCACTTCTAGGGTTCATTTCAGGGGTCCAGTTCAGTCCATGAGGGGCTTCCAGCGGGGCCGTCCTCCCTCAGGCTTTGCCCAGTGCACTGTAAAGAGTGACCACTACTGTGGAGCGTGTGCTCGTGCAACAGCGTCGGAGGATCAGACCCCTCCCATTCCGAAGCGACATCACGGATTGGTGAGAACTGACGACCACACGGAGGGGGCTCGTATCAGCTGCCGGGGGGGTTGGGTTTCCATCCGTTTCACATGCTGCCATGCAAAGTCATTGTGTGGGGCGGCTCCAGTCTCCTGCTGACTGGGGGGGCGGATCTCCTCTCCGGAGTGGCCGTCACGTTCTGACTCTGGCTGGCAGGAATAGTTCAGCTTCTGCGTGGACGCCCCTGGCAGGTCACATGGGACCAAAGAAGGGGCTTCCATCTTTGCCCCACATCTGGAACGTCTGGCTCCACGGACTGATCTGAACGTGACGGACGCACAGTGCCTCCAGGCCCCTTCAGAACAGCCAATGGAGGGGGTCGTAATGTGGCGCCGTCCCTCTCTGTGTTTGCTGGAGGTTTTTGTCATTTTTTGTTTGACAAACATAAATTCTTCCTGCATTTCATGTTGAGGGAAAGATGAATATCCTTTGCTCTGCCGTTTTAGAAAAGGGGCTGGCAGACGCATCCAGGTGATGGATCCACCTGCTTCCTCCATGGGACTCAGCAGGGGGGCCAGACGGCCTCACCCGCCCTCCTTTGAGCCCCCAGCTGATGCTGGTCTTTGGAGACATTAGCACCGGCTTTAGCATCGGCTGAGCATGCTAGTGCTACTAAGCTCCCATGCTTCCCTCATGTATTCTGTTTGCAGATTCTTCTGAGGAATATGCAGGGGGCGTCTCCCATAGTGGGACGTCTCCCCCACACTGCTCAGGGAACCTAAAGTTCTCTCCCCCTTCCCTCTTTGCATCACCTTCTCATCCGTGGATGCTAACGAGTCTCATGGCTGTTCCTCTAGTGTCTCCTTCCTGTTGGTTCAGCCCCCAGCCCCTTCAATGTGTTTCTATCCCAGAAATCTGGCCCTAAGCACCGCCCATGCCAGCCCCCCTCCCTCACAGACTGTCCCCACCCTGCAGGGAATAAAAAAATGATCTTCAGAGGGTTTTTTCTGTTCTTTATTTCTTTGAACAGCAGTCAAGCCCACACTGAACAAGCATACATTCAGAAATCTCAGCGTTTCAAGCTGAAAAACAGAGATCTCTGGTGGTCCGTCGTTGTCATGGTAGCGGTCGTGGGGCTGGCAGTAGAGCTGGAGCTCTCCTTTGTCCTGAAAGGACAGCAGAGTTTGTTGTTAGGAGACAGATGAGCGGCAGAGAAGGCTGAGCTGAGCTGACGTCATCATCAGTCTGCCTCACCTTCATCACATAAACTGCTTTTGGAAACGGTTTATTTCAACCAATCAAAGCAGAAATAGTGCGGCTGGCAGAATTACAGCTATACAAAGATATATAGGATCATTAGTCATAAGGGGGATTGGGCATACGCTCACTACACGAGTAAATCATTCAGTTATTACTCCTAATCATAAACATGAAACTACACAACACCTTAAGACACAACATCCAAATGCTGTTAAACTGCCACATGGCTCCAGAGAGCAGCAGGGAGGGGTCGTATGTGAGGAAGAATCTATGCCCCCAGTTACTTCTGACAATAATGATGATTGCATCTTCCTCTTACTAACTGCAGAGCGAATCCTGTCTTCATGTAACTCAAAGGTCTTTACTGGTTTAGGGTCCTGAGAAGGTGTTGGAACCATTTGGCTTTTGGATCTGCACAAACACGCATGCCGGTCTTCCAGGTGATTCTGTGGGGAAACAGAAAAGGTAAAAGTTTGAGCAAACCATTCAGCAGAGGGGGGGGGAAGCTGTCATCGCTCAGCCAATCACACGACACCAAACCAGCTCTTCATCCGAGGAAGAGCTGCGTCTGAAACGCTCTCTGCTGCGTCAGATCTTCAGTCGGAAACGATTTTTAACCACAGCGCACAGGAGGCTGCAGTTCTATGGTGGGTGGGTGTGTCTTTGGGTGGGTGGGTGTGTCTTTGGGTGGGTGGGTGTGTTTTTGGGTGGGTGTGTCTTTGGGTGGGTGGGTGTGTTTTTGGGTGGGTATGTCTTTGGGTGGGTGGGTGTGTTTTTGGGTGGGTATGTCTTTGGGTGGGTATGTCTTTGGGTGGGTGGGTGTGTTTTTGGGTGGGTGGGTGTTGGATGTGTGTGGCGGTCTTTGCGTGACCACTTACATGACTTCAGTCTTGCGGCATCGTCCGTTGGGCGGGATCACCTCCACCTTCCTGACCGCCCAAGCAGGCACAGCAGAGCGGCTGACCCGTAGGCAGATGCAGCCGCCTCTGGAGAACGCTGCAGGGAAAGAGTCCTGGATCAGTTCTCTGGTTTCACACCCAGCCCTCAGAATCTGATCCTCACAGAATCAGACAGTTTTTCTGTTACAATTGGAATAAAAATCCAGAAGTTTCTCCAGTTTTTCTACACAAAGGCCGTACATTTAAAGTCTTTAGATCCTGAACAGAATTCAGATTATTGTGGCCTTCAAATGAACACATCTGCATTCAAAGTTCATATTCTCCTTCTCACCATGCAGAGATGTGATGCAGAAACAGCAGAGAACCAGCAGCAGCAGCACAGCTTTCTTCATCTTTAGGGATCTTGAGGCTTATGAGATGAAGATGATGAAGATCAGCCGGCCTTTATAGAGCTGCAGAAAAGGAAGTGTAGCTCTGAGATGCTCCGCCCACACCACCAACGCCGTCTGTGACGTAGGGATGGTCCATCTGTGCAGACAGTCAACGTTAAAACCTTCTTTAGAGAATATAACATGTTTAAGAATGTCTGTAAGTCTGGCAGATGCAACGCTGCTGGATGAAATGTAGACAACAGTTAAAAATCCAAAGGATGAAAGCAGCGATGAATGAATCGGTAGTGACTGAAGGAAAATTGTCATTTTTTTTAGAAGCGGAATAATGAAATAGGCCTTTTTTTATATTTAGAAGCTAAATTTGTCTGAGCTCTGTGGGTAAAACCCACTTCCTGTTCTTGTAAGTACTCGGGGGGGGGGGACTTTTAGGTCCCCAGATTAACTGCTGCTGCATTTCCCACAAGTGAGAATCAAATAAATACCCGTGGGTCGTCAACCATGAGCCCCCCCCACCCCCACTAATAATCTGCATAATGGGGGACAATCTAGTGCCCTGGATTTTACGAGCAATCTGGACACCGTGTACGTAAAAATGTATTTCAACTTTTTTTTTGCAAAAAAAACACAATGCATATTTATATTCTAGTAAGCATTGGTTTTTTGCTGAGAATTCTGGGAAATTTCTAGGGCCCAACCTTGCTCTCTGGTCTTGTGATGGTCCTTGCAGTAGTTTGTCCTAAATCCAGCTGGTTGTACGGACTCGGCGCTCAGAAGCTGCTCCCTCAGGTCCCTCTAAGCTGTCCTTTGGTTTCTGCTGGCGTTCAGTTTGTTCTCTGAAGCTGGGATGGATTTCTTTGAAAGTTCTCCATTCCCTCTGCCAGGCGGCTGTGTGTCTTTTGGTGTAACGGGAAACAAACTACCAAAGGTTTTGGTGAAAATAGCAGTAAAATGAAACAATTTTCCCCTTCAACAAATGAAATGGAACTTTTTCAACCACGATTGTGTTTTCTTGGCTTCTAGTTCACCTTCACAGACTTGGTGCTGGTGACCCGAGTCCAGCGAGTTCCCGCCTCACTTCCACTTCGCTGGACTGAATCAAAAGTTCAGCGTTGCACTTTCATTTTTCAGGAAGAAGAAGCAGCTTCACCAACGTTTCTTAACCCAGTTGGGTAACAAGTCCACTGTGGACAGAGAGAGGGGGGGTCAGCGTCGTCCTCTGATGGGGGGTAGTCTTTCAGGGGCCCCTGCTGTGGGGGTCTGTCCTCCAGTAGAGCCTCAGGTTGCAGATGAAGGGTTTGTCAGCCTCGGCGGCGCAGTGGTTAGCGTGTTCACCTCACCGGGTTCAAATCCTGACGTGTGGAGTTAGCATGTTCTCCCCGTGCTCTGTGGGTTTTCTCTGGACCCCCCAGCTTCCTCCCACCTTCATAGCTTCACTGTGTCTAGGCGTGGGTGTGGAAGTGTTGTGCGCCCTGCGACACACTGGTGACCCAGACAGCGTGAACCCCGCCTTCGCCCAACAGCAGGCGGGACAGCCAAGCCCATGACCCCAAAGGGGTGCAGGGGGTTGAAAACGAATTCAATCGACAGACATTTTTTCAAGCTCAGGAACGGTGAAGCGGACCCGTCCTGCCCAGATGGGACCTATGCCGCTGGGTTGAAGTCAATTCAGCCGTATTTATCTCACAAGGAGGAGTGTACTCATCATAGCAGCTCAAAGATGACTGAAGTCTGAAATACAATCCAAACATGATTTCAAATCCGTTGTTTCAGTTAGAATCTCTGACACCTGAAACCTCCAAGGAGATTCTGTGGGACTCAGAGAAGAACTGGAGAAAGCCTGGACAGTGAAGGTGAAGGTGGTGCCTGTGGTAATTGGAGCACTCGGGGCAGTAACCCCCAAGCTGGAGGAGTGGCTACAACAGATACCTGGAAAGACCTCAGACCTCTCAGTCCAGAAAAGAACAGGAACAGCTAAGATACTGCAGGACCCTCAAGCTCCCAGGCCTCTGGTAGAGGACCCCAGCTTGGAGGAGAAACTAGCAGTGGGGGGGAGAGGGGTGGTTTATATATATATATGAACCAAATTTAAAAACTCAGTTGTGACAGGAAGAGTATTGGCGTTAAACTCCCCGCCAAACCACCTGTGCAACTCAGAGAAAGCTGATTGGCTGTGGCGACCTGATGGGATGTGAAATGTGAACAAACAAAAGCTGAAGGAGAGTGAAGTCTCTGTTCTTCTGACTCCTGATCTGCCAGTCTGGAAGACTTTCAAATGAAACCGTACTGAAGGTTCGTTTTCACAGCCGGGGAAGGATGGGGGGTCTGGATGGCCCCCACCGTCAGCAAAGTTGATCTGCTGTTTTACAGTCGACCACTGAGATGGGCTCAAACCTCAATCACTTAGCTTCTCTGCATCTTCATCATTTAGTGCTGAAACGGTAAAGTAGCAGAAATATTTGGATTTTGTTTATGACGAGATGTCAGAGACCAAAATAACTTTGCATGGAATGAATGAGCTGAATGAACTAAAACGGCTGTGGATTCTGCCTGACTGCTGTTTTGGATTTAGTTCCTTGTTGTTCCTCCTCAACCGTTTCCCTTTCAGTTCCACTATTAGGACCAACTTTGATGATTGTGTAAGGAGCAGCAAGTAAAGACAGAAAGGAGCAGAGCAGTGCCTACGCTTCCTCCCCCGCAGTGCAGCCCCCACCAGATGAACGCCCCCGTCCTATTACTGGCATTTTTACGGTACTGTCCCAAAGCCATCTGTTTGCAGCAATCAATTTCCCGACTGAATAAGCAAACGCGCTGCTGCGCCAAAAATACATCTGTGCTAGAGTCTGCACTGCAGAAAGTGTCTGCTGTCACTCAGAACTTCCTGTCTGCTGTCATCCACGGGTTTAAAGCGCTGGAGTTCTGCTTGAAGACATTCAGGATGAATGTGTGAATGCTCAGTCTTAAAAACAGAGTTTTGTTTTCCTGATCTTCTTCTTCTTTGTAACAATTTACACAAAGGTTTAAAGTTCCTCTCCGATCATCTCCTGATCTATTTTCCCAGCATTCCCGGTGGCCTTTCATGATGATGACGCCATTTTTAGCCCAAATCCAAAATCAGTGTGGTTTTCTAGGACTTAGTTTCTGCAGAGCAGCAGGAGTTCATCAGAAATTCTCCTCTGAGTTGTTGACGGGACTGTTGGCGTGAAGCAAGCCTGCTCTCATTTCCCATCATCCCTTTGTTTACACTCTCTCCCACTAGCTTACAGCCCCTCACACCTCCCACCCAATATTAGCAGTACAAATGAATGGCAGCAACAGATCTATCCGATTAAATCCAGATTCCAGCTCAGACGAGGAAAACAAAGACGTTCTGCAGGTGGATGGGTCAGAAAGGGGCGGAGCGGGGAGCTTGTGGCTCCGCCCAGCATCTTTTCTCACCAATACAATCTTTTCCAAGCGGCACTTTTCCTCTGCTCCTGATCTTTGATTAAAGAATTACACAGAAATGTGTTTTAATCTTATTTCTCTGTAAACGTGTCCTCCATCATCAGAAAAATGCAACAAGAACAAGTCAAAACACCAAAAACAGTATTTTTATCTTAGTGGGTCTTTAAATCCTTGCAGTCATTTCCTTCAGTCTCACACAGAAGCTGAAAGCTGGGGCTAAAGGAAGGCCCCTTCCTCAAAGCAGGGGGCTTTTCCTGTGGCGGCTGTAGAAGTTCCCCCTAAGAAAGACGGTTATAACCACTCACCCTCTTCCACCCGATCCATGTTGCCCCATTTACATGTGGGTGTGCTAAAGCGGGTCCTCCTCACCTCCGCTGCTGTCCTTTGTCCACGGGACACATGGACTGTGAGAAGCTTTCAGTGGTCTGTCTCCCCACATCCAGCGTCTGACTCTGACCTCTGTCAGCAGACCAGGGTTCATCAGGAGCAGGACCTTCATGCCCACGACAGAGGAAGTACGTCTGAGAGTGGGTGGATGTGTCCACGAGTGGATGTGTTCATGAGTAGATGTGTTCACAGGTGGATGTGTTCATGAGTGGATGTGTTCACAGGTGGATGTGTTCATGGGTGGATGTGTTCACGAGTGGATGTGTTCATGGGTGGATGTGTTCATGGGTGGATGTGCTCACAGGTGGATGTGTTCATGGGTGGATGTGTTCATGGGTGGATGTGTTCACGAGTGGATGTGTTCATGGGTGGATGTGTTCATGGGTGGATGTGTTCACGAGTGGATGTGTTCACCAGTGGATGTGTTCATGGGTGGATGTGTTCACGAGTGGATGTGTTCACCAGTGGATGTGTTCATGGGTGGATGTGCTCACAGGTGGATGTGTTCATGGGTGGATGTGTTCATGGGTGGATGTGCTCACAGGTGGATGTGTTCACAGGTGGATGTGTTCACGAGTGGATGTGTTCACAGGTGGATGTGTTCACGAGTGGATGTGTTCACAGGTGGATGTGTTCATGAGTGGATGTGTTCACAGGTGGATGTGTTCATGAGTGGATGTGTTCACGAGTGGATGTGTTCATGGGTGGATGTGTTCATGGGTGGATGTGCTCACAGGTGGATGTGTTCACAGGTGGATGTGTTCACGAGTGGATGTGTTCACAGGTGGATGTGTTCATGAGTGGATGTGTTCACGGGTGGATGTGTTCATGAGTGGATGTGTTCATGAGTGGATGTGTTCACGGGTGGATTTGTTCATGAGTGGATGTGTTCACAGGCGGTTGTGTTCATGAGTGGATGTGTTCACAGGTGGATGTGTTCATGAGTGGATGTGTTCATGGGTGGATGTGTTCACAGGTGGATGTGTTCAAGGGTGGATGTGTTCACGGGTGGATGTGTTCACGAGTGGATGTGTTCATGAGTGGATGTGTTCACAGGTGGATGTGTGGATGTGTTCATGAGTGGATGTGTTCACGAGTGGATGTGTTCACAGGTGGATTTGTTCACGGGTGGATGTGTTCACGAGTGGATGTGTTCAGGAGTGGATGTGTTCAGGAGTGGATGTGTTCATGAGTGGATGTGTTCATGGGTGGATGTGTTCACGAGTGGATGTGTTCACCAGTGGATGTGTTCATGGGTGGATGTGTTCACGAGTGGATGTGTTCACCAGTGGATGTGTTCATGAGTGGATGTGTTCATGAGTGGATGTGTTCATGGGTGGATGTGTTCACAGGTGGATGTTTTCAAGGGTGGATGTGTTCACGGGTGGATGTGTTCACAGGTGGATGTGTTCACAGGTGGATGTGTTCAAGGGTGGATGTGTTCACGGGTGGATGTGTTCACGGGTGGATGTGTTCAGGGGTGGATGTGTTCATGAGTGGATGTGTTCACAGGTGGATGTGTGGATGTGTTCATGAGTGGATGTGTTCATGGGTGGATGTGTTCATGAGTGGATGTGTTCAAGGGTGGATGTGTTCACGGGTGGATTTGTTCACGAGTGGATGTGTTCAGGAATGGATGTGTTCATGAGTGGATGTGTTCACAGTTGGATGTGTGGATGTGTTCATGAGTGGATGTGTTCATGGGTGGATGTGTTCCCGAGTGGATGTGTTCATGAGTGGATGTGTTCACAGGTGGATGTGTGGATGTGTTCATGGGTGGATGTGTTCATGAGTGGATGTGTTCACCAGTGGATGTGTTCATGAGTGGATGTGTTCATGAGTGGATGTGTTCACAGGTGGATTTGTTCATGAGTGGATGTGTTCACAGGCGGTTGTGTTCATGAGTGGATGTGTTCACAGGTGGATGTGTTCATGGGTGGATGTGTTCACAGGTGGATGTGTTCAAGGGTGGATGTGTTCACGAGTGGATGTGTTCACCAGTGGATGTGTTCATGAGTGGATGTGTTCATGAGTGGATGTGTTCACAGGTGGATTTGTTCATGAGTGGATGTGTTCACAGGCGGTTGTGTTCATGAGTGGATGTGTTCACAGGTGGATGTGTTCATGAGTGGATGTGTTCATGGGTGGATGTGTTCACAGGTGGATGTGTTCAAGGGTGGATGTGTTCACGGGTGGATGTGTTCACGAGTGGATGTGTTCATGAGTGGATGTGTTCACAGGTGGATGTGTGGATGTGTTCATGAGTGGATGTGTTCACGAGTGGATGTGTTCACAGGTGGATTTGTTCACGGGTGGATGTGTTCACGAGTGGATGTGTTCAGGAGTGGATGTGTTCAGGAGTGGATGTGTTCATGAGTGGATGTGTTCATGGGTGGATGTGTTCACGAGTGGATGTGTTCACCAGTGGATGTGTTCATGGGTGGATGTGTTCACGAGTGGATGTGTTCACCAGTGGATGTGTTCATGAGTGGATGTGTTCCCGAGTGGATGTGTTCATGAGTGGATGTGTTCATGGGTGGATGTGTTCACAGGTGGATGTTTTCAAGGGTGGATGTGTTCACGGGTGGATGTGTTCACAGGTGGATGTGTTCAAGGGTGGATGTGTTCACGGGTGGATGTGTTCACGGGTGGATGTGTTCAGGGGTGGATGTGTTCATGAGTGGATGTGTTCACAGGTGGATGTGTGGATGTGTTCATGAGTGGATGTGTTCATGGGTGGATGTGTTCATGAGTGGATGTGTTCAAGGGTGGATGTGTTCACGGGTGGATTTGTTCACGAGTGGATGTGTTCAGGAGTGGATGTGTTCATGAGTGGATGTGTTCACAGTTGGATGTGTGGATGTGTTCATGAGTGGATGTGTTCATGGGTGGATGTGTTCCCGAGTGGATGTGTTCATGAGTGGATGTGTTCACAGGTGGATGTGTGGATGTGTTCATGGGTGGATGTGTTCATGAGTGGATGTGTTCCCGATTGGATGTGTTCATGAGTGGATGTGTTCACAGGTGGATGTGTTCACGGGTGGACGTGTTCACGGGTGGATGTGTTCAGGAGTGGATGTGTTCATGAGTGGATGTGTTCACAGGTGGATGTGTGGATGTGTTCATGAGTGGATGTGTTCCCGAGTGGATGTGTTCATGAGTGGATGTGTTCACAAGTGGATGTGTGGATATGTTCATGAGTGGATGTGTTCATGAGTGGATGTGTTCACAGGTGGATGTGTTCATGGGTGGATGTGTTCATGAGTGGATGTGTTCACGAGTGAATGTGTTCATGAGTGGATGTGTTCACAGGTGGATGTGTGGATGTGTTCATGAGTGGATGAAGTTATGAGTGGATGTGTTCACGAGTGGATGTGTTCATGAGGGGATGTGTTCACAGGTGGATGTGTGGATGTGTTCACAGGTGGATGTGTGGATGTGTTCATGAGTGGATGTGTTCACGAGTGGATGTGTTCATGAGTGGATGTGTTCACAGGTGGATGTGTTCACAGGTGGATGTGTTCACGATTGGATGTGTTCAGGAGTGGATGTGTTCATGAGTGGATGTGTTCATGGGTGGATGTGTTCATGAGTGGATGTGTTCAAGGGTGGATGTGTTCACGGGTGGATGTGTTCAGGGGTGGATGTGTTCACGGGTGGATGTGTTCATTAGTGGATGTGTTCACAGGTGGATGTGTGGATGTGTTCATGAGTGGATGTGTTCATGAGTGGATGTGTTCATGAGTGGATGTGTTCACGAGTGGATGTGTTCATGGGTGGATGTGTTCACGGGTGGATGTGTGCACGGGTGGATGTGTTCACGAGTGGATGTGTTCACGAGTGGATGTGTTCATGGGTGGATGTGTTCATGAGTGGATGTGTTCATGAGTGGATGTGTGGATGTGTTCATGAGTGGATGTGTTGCCGAGTGGATGTGTTCATGAGTGGATGTGTTCATGGGTGGATGTGTTCACAGGTGGATGTGTTCAAGGGTGGATGTGTTCACGAGTGGATGTGTTCACGAGTGGATGTGTTCACAGGTGGATGTGTTCATGAGTGGATGTGTTCACGGGTGGATGTGTTCATGAGTGGATGAGTTCATGAGTGGATGTGTTCACAGGTGGATGTGTTCACGGGTGGATGTGTTCAGGAGTGGATGTGTTCAGGAGTGGATGTGTTCATGAGTGGATGTGTTCACAGGTGGATGTGTGGATGTGTTCATGAGTGGATGTGTTTATGGGTGGATGTGTTCATGAGTGGATGTGTTCATGAGTGGATGTGTTCACAGGTGGATGTGTTCACGGGTGGATGTTTTCACGAGTGGATGTGTTCACGAGTGGATGTGTTCACAGGTGGATGTGTGGATGTCTTCATGGGTGGATGTGTTCACGAGTGGATGTGTTCACAGGTGGATGTGTTCACGGGTGGATGTGTTCACAGGTGGATGTGTTCACGGGTGGATGTGTTCACGAGTGGATGCGTTCATGGGTGGATGCGTTCATGAGTGGATGTGTTCACGAGTGGATGTGTTCATGAGTGGATGTGTTCACAGGTGGATGTGTGGATGTGTTCACGGGTGGATGTGTTCATGGGTGGATGGGATGTTGACTGGAAAGCGCTTTGGACCTTTCTAAGAACGCTGTATAAGGAAACGCCATTTTAGAAAAAACATCACAATCATAATTCTAGTGTGTTCCAGATTATTCAGCAAATCCTATTTAAGTGTGAAAAAGTTCAAATTCTTTGTTCATGGACGATGTTGTTTTCTTTAATCACTGGCATCCATCTCAGACCCCTGTGATCATTAGTTTACCGGTGAGTTCAATCAAAGTAGAAACGACTACAGAAGGACGCTCCACATTATTAAGCAGACCAACAGTTTCCAGCAGATGTCCTCCTCCCCCTGCAAAAGAGTGCAGACGCTTTTTTCCCTGCTCCTGCCGCTCCTGCTGCTTCCTGCTTTATTTGCTTTTTAATCATTTAATTAATCATTTTTAATCATTTTACTTCTTCCACACATCCTGGAATATCAGACTGGTCATCCTTTTTTGTGACTTCCACCTATACAAATCAATATTTTTGACAAGCCAGCGACATGTCCGGAAGAGGAAGAAAAACAAACTCCCACTGTGAACGCTGTCGGATCTACCAACAAGAAATAAAAGAGCTACAAACATGGATATTTACTTTGGAAACTGAAAATGGAATTCACAAGACCCTTCCAGTAACATCGGGTGGTAAGAAGCCCACTCTTACTACAAACCAGAAGAATAACAGTGACATAGACCTGAGTGGTGTTGTGTCCTTTCCAAAACTTTTGTGCGGAGGAACTCTGTGTTAAGCCAAAGCGTAAAGATGACAGAACATCCGAAATAAAGCTCACAAACAGATTTTTACCCCTAACACAATGTGATATTGAAGAACACAGTGAAATTGGACCACAGAGAAGGAGTCATAATGTTGGCAACAAAGCACAGGCAGAAAGAAAATCTGTGCCAAACGTCAAGGTCAGAGATACGCTGCTGCTTGGAGATGGCGCTATCAGTGGAGTCAGCCACAGAAGACTGCAAACTTTATGTTGCCCAAGTTCTACTGTTCCAGTGATTACAGGACTCTTATCTAAAGTCTTGTACCAAGGAGTTAAACGAATAATCATCCATGTAGGTGCTGTCGATATCAGAAAAGAACAGTCCGAACGTTTGAAAAAGGACTTCATGAAGTTATTTGAAGAGATTGACAAAGTAGAGGTTGAAGCATTCATCAGTGGACCTCTTCCTAACATCGATGGGGTGTCACTCAAGTTCAGCCGTCTGTTCCAGCTGAACAATTGGCTCTCCAGAGAGTGTGCTTCTAGAGGACTCCATTACATTGAGAACTTCAATACATTCTGGAAGCGAAAGGACCTATTCATGGGAAGAGGCCCACACCTGAACAGAGGTGGAGCAAGAGAGTTAGTGAAGAACCTCCTCCACGCTCTGGGGCATAGAGGCCAAGGCCCTGAAAAGGCAGTAAGGAAGGACCGAGCCAGTGTCCCAGGAACCACAGCACAACGGCAACAACAACTACCTCCACCACCACCGGTCAAAGACTTGGATCTGGCAGCACCAGCACCACAACCACCTCCATCTAAGGACTCACCTGCAGAATCACAACAACAACCACCAGATTTGGCCCCAGAAATACCACCATCTGACCAGCTGTGGGCGCCCCCTGCTACATCTACTCCCAGTGAAGACTCACTTTCCTTTTCGTCCCCCCCACTTTCACCCATGGCCCTACCTAGCCATTTTGATAGCCTCATTAAGTCAGGAATTAAGATGGCTCCCCTAACACCTGTGAGCCTCACACCACACAGGAGCTCTCCCACCCCTCCAGCGCCCCCTCCTTATCCTTCACCCAAAGTCCCTCCAACACGGCCTTCATCCAAACCCCCTCCAACACGCCCCCTCCATCGTTCACCCAAATCCCGTCCAGCTCCCGCTCCTCCTGGTCCATCCAGGGCTTATTTAGCTAGCACCCCAGCGTTCTCCCAGCAGCCGGGAGACAGTCAGGGGTTTGCACCGGTTGGGAGGAAACATAGTGCTAAACGCAAAAACTTAGAGCACCCGAGACTCCACGTTAGTAATAGGTTCTCCCCCCTCAGAAACACACCCGCTGAACCCTCAACTCTGGTTATAGGCTCTCCTGAAGTTAGAAACATGGAGCTCCCAGCGGCTACAGTCAGGTGTTATCCGGGGGCCAGAGTTGGTGACATGGAGGGGAACATTAGGATGTTAGCTCAGAGTAAGTCCAGGTTCCGTCGAGTCGTGATTCACGCAGGCGGTAATGATGCCCGACGGAGACAATCAGAGGTGGTTAAGTTAAACATAGCTTCGGTGTGTAAACTGGCTAAGACGATGTCCGACACTGTAATTTTCTCTGGTCCCCTGCCGAACTTAGTCAGTGATGAAATGTACAGCCGCTTTCCATCATTCAACCACTGGCTTTCTAGATGGTGCCCAGAAAACGGCGTTGGTTTTGTGGATAATTGGAGCGTTTTGGGGGAAGCCCGGTCTCATGCGGAGAGATGGTGTCCATCCCACTCGGGACGGTGCCGCTCTTCTTTCTAGAAACATTTCTGCTAGCCTTAGTCTGTTAACCTGACAACCCAGAGACGAGAACCGGGCACAGAGCAGCAGTGGAAAACGCTCCTCTGAGCCTCCCTTAGTGCTGGTGCAAAACCCATGCAGGGAAAGTCAAGCAGGTCTTAGCTTTAGCTTATGTGATGAAAGACAAATAAAACGAGCGCGTCATAGAAACCTTAAAGTGACAGACAGTAGTTCTCACAAGCAGAATTATGACGTCATTAAATGCGGTTTATTAAACATTCGATCCATTTCCTCTAAGTCCCTCTTAGTCAATGAGTTAATCACTGATAACAACCTTAGTTTACTAGCCTTAACAGAAACTTGGCTCCAACAGGATGACTATGTTAGATTGAATGAAGCAACCCCCCCCACTTATGCTAACTATCAGAAATCCAGAATTTCAGGGAAAGGAGGTGGTTTGGCAGTAATATCACAGTCTAGCTTACTTCTCAGCCCTAAAGTTAAAAATACTTATAATTCATTTGAAAGTATCATATTGTCTATAAATCACCCAAACAGGAAGACTCCAAAACCTGTTTTATTCATAATTATTTATCGCCCCCCCGGCCCATATTCAGAATTTTTAACTGAGTTTTCCGACTTCCTATCGACTATTGTCTTAGATTCTGATCAAACTATAATAATAGGGGATTTTAATATTCACGTTGATGACCCCAGTGACTGTCTAGGAAAGGCTTTTGCAGCTTTATTAGATGATGTTGGTTTCACCCAAAATGTAAATGAACCCACTCACTGTCATAAGCACACCCTGGACCTCGTTTTAACCCATGGTATAGAGATCAGCCAGCTGAGTGTCCTTCCTCTTAACCCCATCATTTCTGATCACTTTATGATTACCTTCCAGCTTACTTTAGAACTTGCTACTGCCCCAGTGAATAAGAAACAACTTAGAAGAACCTTAACTGACTGTTCTGTGTCTGAGTTTAAACTCACAGTTCAACCAGTACTTAGTGACATTCTGAGCAAATACTCTGAGACCAGCTCCCATAGCATCAGTCCTAGTATAAACGACCACTTTGTTAATGATGCCTTACAAGCCCTCAGGAGTACACTCCATGTTGTTGCCCCCCTGAAACCTAAGTTCGTTAGACAAAACCGAGTAGCACCGTGGTTTAACGCTGAAACACGTTCTCTTAAACAAGAAACCTGTAAGAGAATGGCGCCGCTCCGGTTCAGAGCAGTCTCTGAATATCTGGAAACATAGCCTATTAAATTATAAAAAAGCTCTGCGTAGAGCTAGAAGCCAGTACTATTCAACCTTAATATCAGAGAATGGAAACAATCCCAGATTTCTTTTTAGCACTGTTGCTAAATTAACTCGCAGTCAGAGCTCAGTAGAACCACATGTTCCTGTTTCTCTCAGCTCTGATGATTTTCTTACATTTTTCATAGTAAAATCTCAAATATTAGACATAAGTTAAATCAAGTTATTCCTACTATCAGCCCAGAGCAGGCTGAAGCGGTAGAAGTGGAGGCATCCATAGAAACCTCTGTAACATTAGACTGCTTCACTACTGTGGATCAAGTAGAAATAACATCAATTATTACGTCCTCCAAATCCTCAACTTGTCTGTTAGACCCAATTCCCACTAGACTTTTTAAAGAAACTTTTCCCCTAATTAATGATCCCATATTAACAATGATAAATACCTCTCTGGAAACGGGTTACGTGCCACAGTCTTTTAAATATGCAGTTGTTAAACCTCTTTTGAAAAAGCCCAGTTTGGATCCTAACATCTTGGCCAACTATAGACCGATATCAAACCTGC
Source organism: Oryzias curvinotus (assembly GCA_023969325.1). Lineage (NCBI taxonomy): Eukaryota > Metazoa > Chordata > Actinopteri > Beloniformes > Adrianichthyidae > Oryzias > Oryzias curvinotus. The sequence goes on along the minus strand of CM043714.1, from coordinate 304,492 downwards.
CCTTTATTTCTAAAATCCTAGAAAGAGTTGTAGTTAAGCAGCCTTACTGCCACCTACAGGACAACAGCCACTTTGAAGACTTTCAGTCGGGGTTTAGACCCCACCACAGTACGGAAACTGCACTAGTTAGAGTCTCTAATGGCTTGTTATTGGCCTCAGAAAAGGGACTACTTTCTATTCTGGTCCTGTTAGACCTCAGTGCAGCTTTTGACACTATCGACCACAGTATTTTACTCCATAGATTAGAGCATGACATAGGGATCAGAGGATCTGCTCTCCAGTGGTTTAAATCCTATCTGTCAGATAGGTATCAGTTTGTTAATGTAAATGGACATTCCTCTCAGTGCACTCCAGTTAACTATGGAGTCCCACAGGGCTCAGTCTTAGGACCCATCCTGTTTATAATTTACATGCTAGAAACATAATCAGGAAACACAGCATTAATTTTCATTGTTATGCAGATGATACTCAGTTGTATTTATCCATGAAACCTGACCAGAATGACCAGATAGAGAAACTGAACGCCTGCATCAGAGACATCAAGACCTGGATGACAATTAATTACCTCCTCTTGAACCCAGAAAAAACTGAGGTTATTATACTAGGTCCTAAAAACCTGAGAGATGCTCTGTCTGCTCAGATAGTCTCCCTGGATGGTGGAAGTATAGCCCCCAATTCCACAGTTAGAAACCTGGGGGTTTTATTTGACCAGGATTTATCATTTAGGCCCACATATCTCAGGCGTGTAGAACTGCATTTTTTCACCTGCGGAACATTGCTAAGATCAGAAATCTACTTTCTAAGAGTGATGCTGAAAAACTCATCCATGCATTTGTTACGTCTAGACTGGATTACTGTAACTCCTTGTTAGCAGCGTGTCCTAAGAGTTCCTTAAGAAGTCTCCAGCTTGTTCAGAACGCAGCAGCTAGATTGTTAGCAGGAACTAGCAGAAGAGATCACATCACTCCTGTGTTAGTTTCACTCCATTGGCTCCCAGTTGATTCTAGAATTAAGTTCAAGATCCTCCTGTTAACCTATAAGGCCTTACATGGAATGGCCCCGTCCTACATTAATGACCTCATAGTCCCTTACCATCCAATCAGAACACTTCACTCACTAAATGCAGGACTGCTTGTGGTTCCTAGAATGAGTCAAAGTACAGTTGGAGGTAGAGCGTTTAGCCACCAAGCCCCTGTTTTCTGGAATAAACTCCCAGCTCATGGAAGAGAGGCAGATTCAGTTTCTACATTCAAAGTTAGACTGAAAACATTCCTCTTTGGACAGGATTATTGTCAGACTAGTTAGTATTCAGAGATTATTTAACTTAATGTTAATTGTTTAAATTAAACTTAACCCTTGTGCTGTCTTGGATGACCCCACTTTTACTTTGACGTGTTCTCCCTACCATGACAAAGGTGGATAAAAGTGGAAAAATTTCATGTAATCCATTGAACCAGTGAAGATCACAGAAGATTGAAAAAAAAAGGTTCAGAGCTCTGTCTAGTGAATCTAGATGACCCAACTCCCAATGGTAAAGTGCCTAGGATAGCACAAGGGTTAATAACAATAACTATTGGTTTTAAAAGGCTGCTAGAAGTTAAAGCTGGGGTAACTATGGTGCTCTGGGGCTCTGTCCTCTTTTCTCATCTACTTCTACCCTTCCTCTCTTCTCTATTCTTGATCATTATTCATCATTTAGTTCTCCATGCCTCTGTTTGGTGCAGTACGATTCATGTATTGTCCCTCTATCCCTCTCCCCTCCTGGGGAGTGGGAGTGCTTCCAGATTCCAGTTGGTCCATCCGTGCTCCTGTTCCTGACTGTGTACCTCCTCTCTGCTCCTGCTCCTACACCTGGCTGTGGTTCCTGTCTCCGGCTCGACTCGCGCCCCTGACTGTCCCCCCCAACCCCATCTGGATGAAGCTCGTCTGCTGGACTTTAAATATGTAGATGTAGAGTTAGATAAGTTCATTCTTCTCTATGAGTTCTGGTAAATCGCCTGTCCGTCCTGGGGGAGGATCCCTCCTTCATGCGGGCACCCCTGAGGTTTCTTCATTTTTTTTTTTCCGGAATCCGGTTTTTTAGGAGTTTTTCCTTACTGCGAAGGGGGGTCTAAGGGCAGGGATGCCAGTATAGCTTAGTCAGTTTGTTAGTTTATTTTAGTATTTTCCTATTGACTCTCTATTCATGATCCTTTTGAGTTCATGTTTTACTTCAAAGCCCATCAAGACGACTGTTGTTGTGATTTTGGGCTATACAAATAAAATTGAATTGAATTGAATTAATTGCAGAATCATTTGCTGGAACAGACCACTGAAAGCTTCAAACACAGATCAAAAGATGACGTGAGACTTATTTAAACAATCTAGTACTATGGAGCAGTGAAAGTACTACTTTATCTTAGACTTTACCACGTTGCCCTTCACAGTTTTACAAATAAAAGTTACACATTTCAATGTAGCTTCAGACAGTTTCTTATCCTGTAAAAAAGCTTTGTTCTTCCATATGAGTCAGTAGGAACACTGACTTTAGTTATTGTATCCATAAAAAACAAGCATTTTATAAAGACCCCACATTGACATTCTCCACACTTCCTGCTGCTGAAGGATCCAAAGGAAGGTGAGCAGCCTGACGGTCGGTTACTGAGTGTGAGCGGAGCCCCGCCCCCACCTAACCGTGACCATCACTAACTCTTTAAATACATCTAACCATTCCTCAGCATTTTACAGATGATAAATAATCCCAACAGAAAATATTCAGTTAAAAACAAAACTGAAATTGGGATTAAAGGCATGTCTGAATTCTGTTTTATAACCTGTGTGCGCCTTTCATGGTTAGAAAAGGCAGACAATTCTTAATTTAAAGAAGATGAAAAGATAATTAGGATCCCAGAAGTGTTTCGAAATCCAAAAGCTTGACCAGGTGAGACTGCTGGTTAGCCGAACACGTTTCCATAGGATGCTTTCAGAAACTGGACGTAGCTCTGCAGAGTGCGGTTGGTGGAGTCCGAGTGCTCCAGTCGCTCCTTCATGTTCTGAAGCTGACTCTGAAAGCGACGCTCCATCTGAGAGAGAAACACATGTTTGCATTTGAAGGGTTGGAAACGTCCGATTCCTCTGCGGCTTTACCTCGTCCTTGCTGCGCTGCATCTGACTCAGCTCGGTTCTGGCGCGGCTCAGCTGGCTCTGCAGCTGCAGGGCTTTGGTCTGAGAGGCTCTGTCTTTAGCCAGGAGCCTCTGCATGCTGTCGTCTTCCTGCAGGAACACAGACGCATCAGCGTCCAGAAGCTCAAAGCCTTTCATGAAGGTGAGGGAAGCAGGCTGGGTATGCAGCAGAAAGCTACTGCCTGGAGGCTGAGGCTCTGTCAGAGGTCAGAGGTGACCTGCTGCTTCCACACCTGTCTCTGCGAGTCGCTCAGAGTTTGCTGCAGCTCTCTGGACAGGACGCTGCACTCGTGGCTCTTCTCCTCCAGCTGCAGCTGCAGCGCATGGATGCAGTTTTCTTTGGAAGCTAAAGTCTGCAACGTCTCTCTGTTTTCCACCTTTAAATCGTTCAGCTGCCTGCCAAAGAAAGGAGCAGAAGTTCACCGTTTTCTGCAAACTTTTTCTAATTTATTAACAAAACTATTCTGAGCTTTGAGAAAAGAAAGATTTGAGAGAAATTGAAGACTGACTAAACTGGGATCTGGGTGAATACTCCAGTCTGATTGGCTGCTGGGTGTGCATTAAAAAGTGATAACCCTAACCTAAAAAAGTAGTTCCGGTCACATATCCTAAATGTTTTGTATCACTGCGCTGCTTCTTTCAAACAAACGTTATCTTCTGGCCCTTGTAGGTTTCAAGCAGGAAGGCAGATGGATGCAAGGACCCCCCTAAAACCCTCCTGCCATGGCTGTCAGACCTGTCATACCTGTCAAGGTTGAGGATTTTATCCTTGAAGAGCTGATTTTCCTCCTGCAGCAGAAGATGTTTCTGCTGCAGAATCTCCACCTGCGAGCCCTGCTGCTCCACCTGCAGCAACACAACATGCTTTCAGGGAAACACAAACCTCTGACAATTCACAGCTGAAATAAAAGATGTTTGCAGATCCATTCAGATGCAGAAAAAGAGCATTTTGTTCAGACCAGTGGTCACATGATCACATCAGTCTATGGACAGTCTCCTCCACTTCCAAAAAAGGAACTTTTTGTCCCTATAGGGTTAAACATTGAAAGAGACGTTGAAAAAAGTTCTGCTCGGCCCAGCGGGACCCTTTGCATGGTCTCCCGTGCATGTGTGTGTGTGGCCCAACAACAGACGGGCGACCGGTTCAGGTGTACCCCGCCCTCGCCCAGCAGCAGCTGGGGTGGCTCCAGCCGCTCTGCGACCCGGAAAGGGATTCAATCATTGTGTTCTGAAGATGGATGGATGGAAATGGTTCTGCTCCTTCTGGTCCAATTCAAATGCATTCCTTTCATATGGAGTGCAGAAGGATCCTCCACTTCAGTGCAGCAAAGAGTTGGTGTCAGTTTGAGCAGCAGAACTCAGAACCAGAACCATGGTCCCAGTTTGGAACACGGCTGGTTCTGAATAAGCGTTCTAAGCATTGGAGCTTGGTCTGTTAGAGGCTGCACACGTGACTGTGGTGTTTTGGTGGCTGACAGAAGCTTCATACCTTGTATCTGACTTCAGAAAGGGCAGAGCTGCTCTCCTGGTTTCTCCTCTCCAGGGCTTCGGCCTCCTGCGTGGCCTCCTGGAGCTGCTGCTCCGTTCTCCTCAGTCGGTCCGGCAGCATCTCTAGCTCGTGCAGGCGGCCCAGCAGCTCCTGTCTCACCTGGTCCTTTGCTCTCTCCAGGCTTACCTTCATGTCCCGGGCATCCTTCTGTGCCACTTCCAGCTTAAGGCAGAAGTCATCGGATTCTAGACGGCCCTGCTGGACCTGCAGAGACCAGACTGCAGTGCAGCGAACCAAAACAACCTCCTGTTTGACAAGTGAGCAGGACTGCACCTTCCTCCTGTATTTCTCCAGCTGAGCTTCATACTTCTGGATCGATGACTTGAGGTGACGAGCTTCAGAGTGGAGCTCCCTGACCTCCTGCTCAGACCCGGTCAGTTCACTCTGACATGGAGACACAATAGAGCCGGTGTCATCTGAAGTCTGCTTGGTGCTGGGGAGGAAGGCTGCAGCCGTCGGTGAACGTACCTTCAGCCTGTGGTTTTCCAGCTTGGTGGAGGCATTTTCAGCACCGAGCAGATGGAGCTGATCCCTGAGCTCCTCCTTCTCCGCCCAGCTCCTGGCCTGTGCTGAGTGAAGCTGAGAATGGAGCTCCTGCACCTGACTGGACCCCAAACAGCGTTAAAGCAGTCAGCATCAGAGACAAACCCCCACTTCATAAATTGATCATGGGAGTGTTGATTCCAGCTCCTCTCACTCACAGCTTCAGAGCAGACATGTCCTCCCTCAGCTGAACTTGAGACGCCGCCTCCTTCGCGTGGCGGAGACACCAATCCTTGGATGCAGACAGAGCCTGAGACAACTGCGCCTCCTTTGGAGCAAAACACGTTCATTGAGTTTCTACCAGACATCATAGTGTAGAATGTCTACAAAGCAGTCAAAGTTTAAACCTGGATTTGTGCATTTGATACTTTTATTTAGTGTGATCAGGGAAAAACGGATTCTGTTTGGCCTTCTGCTGCAGAGAGAAGATGGAGACAAACTAGAACTGCTGAATCACTGCAAGAAATCCTGTTTGAGGCCGTCCATCGTGGATGTTAGAACACCCAGCTTTAAGCCAAGAACCCCCTCCAGAAAATGCTCAGAGATCCAAGAAATACTGCAGAGCTGGTGGACATGGTGCAAAGGAGAAAGAGGAGGAGGAGAATGTTCTGGAGGTGGAGAGAGGAGCAGATAGAGTGATAAGACTGAGGCTGGAACATTACAACAAAACATGTTTGGTGTTTTTTAAATGTTGAATGAATGAACGTCTGAACTGTCAGACCTTTAGAAGGTTTTTATTCTGAGTACTGGACGTCTTCAGAAATGACACTGAATGTCATCTTCATCTCAGAAAATGACCTCACTGACTAAACTGCAGAGGTTTTCAGATGACGTCTGTGCTGAAATGCGTTTTGGTGCCCTGAGGTCATGATTGTGCACCAAAACCGGCAGATGTGGGCACCAACCTTTTCCTCCAGTTTCTCTGCTAAACGTCCAGCAGACTCCTCAGCTTGTTGAGCCCGCTGGCGGAGCTGCTGCAGCACCTCCTTGTCCTGTTTCTCCTCCTGTTCCTCCCTCTGCTGCCTCAAAGTTTGTAGCTCCTCCTGCAGGAGCTGCTGCTCCTGCTGCTTCTGCTCAAAGTCCTGCTGCATTCTCTGTGAAGGAGAAACAGGAGGTGAAGCTCTGAGTGTCTGAATCAGATCACAACTTATGAAGAATCATTTTCGAATTTTAGCTAAACGTATCGTTGGTCTTCTTTGTGATCATTTTTGTCTGATCTCGACCAATAAATACCATCAACATCACCAGTGTGAAACCAAAATGTGGAGCACAAAGCAGGCAAAGCACGGGGCAGATGGGCAGGTTCCCATGTTCTAGCCCCCAGGAGGGTTCTGGAGGACCTGATGCAGGTGACAGAAAGGAAAGTTTCAACTAAAAACTGAAATATGGCTGAAAAGCCAAAGACCTGGACTTTCATCAACAACAACAAAATAAGAGGACTTTCCTCTGTTCTTTATCCACCACTACAATGTCTGGTTGGTTCTCCATTACCATCCTATCAGTCTGGATCTGGATCAGGATCTTTGCCCTCTCATTCTCTACCACCTTCGGGGGTGTTTCCCATTTTGACCTTGGGGTTTCCAGTCCATATTCTGCACACATGTTCCTGTATATTATTCCAGGCACTTGATTGTGGCGCGCCATGTATGCTTTACCTGCCAGCATCTTACACCCTGCAGTTATGTGCTGGATTGTTTCAGGCGCCTCTTTGCACAGCCTACAGCTTGGGTCTAGTCTGGTGTGGTAGATCTACACCTTGGGTCTTGTCTGGTGTGGTAGATCTACACCTTGGGTCTAGTCTGGTGTGGTAGATCTACACCTTGGGTCTAGTCTGGTGTGGTAGATCTATACCTTGGGTCTTGTCTGGTGTGGTAGATCTACACCTTGGGTCTAGTCTGGTGTGGTAGATCTATACCTTGGGTCTTGTCTGGTGTGGTAGATCTACACCTTGGGTCTTGTCTGGTGTGGTAGATCTACACCTTGGGTCTTGTCTGGTGTGGTAGATCTACACCTTGGGTCTTGTCTGGTGTGGTAGATCTACACCTTGGGTCTTGTCTGGTGTGGTAGATCTGAGCCTCTATCGCTCTGGTGCTCAGGGCTTGTTCCTGAGCTGCCAGGATGAGTGCTTCAGTGCTGTCCTGTAGGCCAGCCCTTTCTAGCCATTGGTAGGACTTCTTGATATCAGCCACTTCAGTTATGGTCCGGTGGTACATCCCATGCCGGGGTTTGTCCTCCCATGAGGATCTGTCCTCCAGCACTGTATCCTCTGCTCTCCATTGCCTGAGACATTCACTGAGCACACTGTCAGTTGGGGCCTTGAGCTTGATGTACTCATGCATCTTGGATGTTTCATCCTGGATAGTGGCTTCTACGCTCACTAGTCCTCGGCCTCCTCCTTCCTTCATACACCATACACCTTTGTCACCATCCGGCTGCATTTCTTGAGCCCGAATGACGTCCCAATGTCATTACTGTAGATCCTGGTGGTGTGGATCAGGGAGTCAATGTCACGCTCGTTCTTAGCATATAGCTTGATGTCATCCATGTAGAGGAGGTGACTGATGTTGGCCCCATTTCTGAGTCGGTATCCATAGCCAGTCTTGTTGATTATTTGGCTGAGGGGGTTCAGACCTATGCAGAACAGCAGTGGGGACAGAGCATCACCTTGGTATATCCCACATTTGATGGACACTTGTGCAAGTGGTTTCCCATTGGCTTCAAGGGTGGTTTTCCACAGCTTCATTGAGTTTCCTATGAAGGCTCTTAGAGTCCTGTTGATGTTGTACAGCTCCAAGCATTCAGTGATCCATGTGTGTGGCATTGAGTCATAGGCTTTCTTGTAATCAATCCAGGCTGTGCACAGGTTGGTGTGTCGTGACCTGCAGTCTTGGGCGACTGTTCTGTCGACCAGGAGTTGGTGTTTGGCTCCTCTGGAGTCTCTACCAATGCCCTTCTGTGAGTTGCTCATGAATTGATCCATGTGCCTATTTATCTTGGTTGCAATGATGCCTGACATGAGCTTCCATGTTGTGGAGAGACAGGTTATTGGCCGGTAGTTGGATGGGACTGCACCCTTTGAGGGATCCTTCTGGATCAGGATCGTTCGCCCTTCCGTTAGCCATTCGGGGTGAGTCCCATCTCTTAGCAGCTGGTTCATTTGTGCTGCCAGGCGCTCGTGGAGTGTGGTAAGCTTCTTTAGCCAGTAGGCATGTATCATGTCAGGGCCCGGTGCTGTCCAGTTCTTCATACCTGAGACTCTTTCTTGGATGTCTGCCACTGTGATGGTTACTGGATTCTGTTCAGGGAGGTTGCTGTGTTCTTTTCTCAGAGAGACCAGCCACTGGGCATTGCTGTTATGTGCTGTCTCTTTCTCCCATATACTTTTCCAGTACTGTTCGGTTTCTAGCCTTGGTGGGTCTGCTCGGCTGTTTTGACCCTGCCACTGAGCGTACACTTTCGCTGGTGGAGTTGAGAAAAGCCTGTTTATTCGTCTGGCTTCACTGTCTCTTGTGTACCTCTTTAGGCGGCTGCTCAAGGCTAGGAGCCTTTGTTTGGCAGTTTCCAGGGCTTCAGGTATCTGGCTGTTATCTTTTAGGTACTTGCTTTCTCATTGCACCTCTTTGGGCCTCTGTCAGCTTACTCACATCCCTCTCAGTTGCCTTGATTTTATTCTCTAACCGTTGCTTCCATGGTGGGTGTTGTTTTCTCCCATGTTTGCTCTTATAGTCAATTATCTCAAGGATCACTGCTGCTGAAGGGCAAAATGTGTGTAAAATTGCACCAGGAACACAAATCCAGGTCTAATATTTGCAGATGCTGTGCCTTTGCCCCACAGGCTAATTCCCTGTCTGGAGGGGGGGGGGTGTCTTAGAAGAACAACCTGCAGGTCCTGGAGTTACTGGATGTCTATTTGCTGACCTGAATCTGAGCACTCAGCTGAACCTTCTCCTTCTCCGCCTGGCTCAGCTGGGTCTCCAGATGGTTGCGAGTTGACTCCAGCACTCGTGACAAGTCTTCTGTCGTTTTCGCATGGCACTGAAATGAAGGGAGAAAGCTTAAAGCTTGATATCTGGCAGACCTGTGTGTTTGAGTGAATTCTGGATTAAGATCAATAAACAGCTGATTCAAAAGGAAGTTACAGACTTTTTCTAAGTCCAGGTGCTCGGCCAGTTTGGAAGCTTCTTTCTCTGTGTTGGTGAGTTTGGCTACAAGACGCTGCAGGAGAAGGTGAGATCATAAACATGTGCATGGAGTGTCTTCAGGAGCAGGTCAGTTCTCACCATGTTCTCTGCTTCCGTGTCAGCCACTCTCCTCTTTAAAGCGTCTCTCTCCAACGTTTCTCTCTGCAGACACAACAGCAGTCAAGAAGGGTTGTTTCTGAGCTGGCATGTCCTCTGACTTCTGCATCCTCCACCTCAGATCTACTCCACCCTCTGAGGAGGTCTCGGAGACCTTGGTTGGTCTGGTTGAACGTCGCCATCTTCTCGAGCAGCAGCCTCTGATGCCTTCTCAGAGTCATCATGTGGGACTTTGGCGTCCGATTTTCCTGTGAAACATGTTCAGGAACGTGATGTGTTAAAAAACATCAGTCATCTTGAGTTTTATTTAACATTCAGATCTCCAAGATTTGTTGAAGAAAAATCTTTGTGATTCCCAGTTTGTCCTGTGCAGCAGCTCAGCCTCTTCTGTTAGACACATACACTTCAGGGACATGACAGCTGCTTTTGTGTCGAGAAAACCTCCTTTGGCTTTAAGCTGCATCATTTATCATTTCATCCTAATGGTGTTTTCCTCTGAAGGACAGAAGGGAGGGAGGAGAGCGTTTGGGACGACAGAACTCACCTTATCTATGCTGTCAATTGTTTGTTTCAGAGCTGACAGCTGATTGGCTACAGCAACACCGTCGATCTCTGCTTCCACAAGCATTCTGAGAAGCTGGTTTGAATCTTGGTCTTTTGGGAGTGACCTTCAAAAAAAACAGCAGTCCATAAACATCTCAATCAGTTTTAACCAGAGATCTTGTTTAACCACTGAGCCTGGATGAAAATGCTGTTTTTGGGGTCTTTAACTCTGTCTTGTAGCCTTTTTCTGGTGATGGAGAGCATATCTACAGAAAATTCATTTTAAAATGACATCTCTGAGTATTTTTTGTGGTGAATCAGAACTAAATGAAAAAACTGCTGTTTCAAAAGGCCTGTAGCAGTGATGTAGGTGCTACAGTCAGCAAGCTCCGCCCCTTTCTGATCATTCACTGTCAGACAAATGGATCCATGAAGGTCTTTGTTTTCCTGGTCTGAGCTGGAATCTGGATCAGAACTGGACGACTGGATGGATATGTTATTGATCAACGTTTTTGTCACACCGCTAATATTAGCTTGGAGTGTGAGGGGCTGTAAGCTAGCGGGAGAGGGTGTAAGCAGAGGGATGATGGGAAATAAGCAGAGCTTGCTCATGCTCGTCTCTACCTGTCCTGCCCCCCCAGTAGGCTTTTGGAGAGTCCCACATGTGGGACCACGGCATCACACTGAGGCTGCAGCCTGTTGGTCTGGACAGAAGAAAACAGATCCAGATTCACTGCATCCAGTCATGTTTTCAGCCTCAGTTTGGTTCCAGAACAGCATGTTCCAAATCCAAACTGCATTTAGCAGGCGGACCTTATAGCTGAAGGCGTTTCTTCTGCAGGAGGACCTTCCGGGGGGGATCCAGGGGCTTCGGAGCTTCCCCTCAGAACCGGCTTCCCGCCTCTGTGAAGCACAGTGGGAACAAATCCCACAGATTTAAAACCTGGATTTAGCCCCCACTCCCCCCACACACGTGACTTGATGTTTTTCTTTAGGAGGGTCTTCTTCAGACTGCAGCCCCTGAGGAAGGGCTGTGTGACCTGAGAGCTCATCAGCTCACTTCCATCAGAACCTTTCCTTCACTTCCGGCCTGGAACACGCGGGTGCGTGTTTCGGTCACGTGTCTCCTCCTCCATTCCTCACAGAGGACCTGGGGGGTGTTCCAGAAAGCAGGTTCTGCTAGCTCCCACGGTAAGTTTGAGGCTAAGGAAGTGGATAACCTCAGCTTTCAGTTCCAGAAATGGAGGTATGTTTCAGGGTATGTCAAGTTGCCATGGCAACTCATGCTCTGAACATAACCTGGTCTAGAGCAGGTTTAGTTGAAGGTTAGTTTGTTTTCAGAGAGGTGCAGCAGCATGGCGTGTCCATTTGAAGATGATTTAGTGGATGAAGAAGCTCAGATAATACTTTTTCCACCGTGAGAGGATGATAAGACCATATATGGATGTTGGAAAATTAAACTTGTTTACTTTGATCTAACTTCATTATTTGCTTCAGTTAAGATAAATCATTTTTTTGTTAAGTCACCTTAAAAATAACACATAGTTTTCAGACAGTTATTTTCCTTTCATTCAAATTAATTCAATAAGTAGGTGTAACTTTGGTGCTGCTGTTAGATCGGCACCGCAAGGGATTGTGGGATATCATTCCCTTTGCCTGTCTGGACGGATTTGGGTTTAAGTGTGGGTTTTTGACTGAATATGTTTAGTTGTTTAGCTGTTTTACTGTGTGTTGTCGAGTTATTTTGTCCTACTGTGCTTACGTCTCAGCACCACGAGTGAGAGTGAAGGAGAAGATGATGAGTTTATATAGCACCCCTACACTCATATACCGCTAGTACAATGATGGGAAATTCTTAAATCAACTTTTGCACTCCGTGCATTTTTTACCGTCCTTTTTATTGTTATAAAAATGTCTGTTTATTTTCTCCAAGCAGAAATTCTTTTTTTTTTTTTGATGATGCAGCCGTGTTACTTTTTTGATGGACGTATAATCTTCATACGCCGTCATTAAAATCTCAGACTCTGTCTCACTTCCGTCTCAAGTGTCGCGCTTTTTTTTTTTTTCTCCAAGCGTTTCCATGGTGACTCCAGAAATCGGCGATCTATTGAGAATGTCTTTATGTACACGATGTGCACGTGCGTTAACCCAGGGTTACCAAGTCGAGCGTAATTACGCCAACTCATATCCGGTCTTCTGGAACCAACATACCCAGAGTAAGCAAGTTCAGGCGGATTTCAGCCAGAGTTCAGGCTTAAAGTCAGGCTAGTTTAAACATGCTTCCTGGAATACCCCCCTGAGGTTCTCCTGCAGGAGAACCCAGAGTCCCTGAGGACGTTCTAGTGGAACATCTGCTCCATCCATCATGTTACCTGCGCAGCGGGACTTCTTCCCGCGTGGACGTGAACAGGTGATGCCTGCGGGGAATGTGCGTGAACGGGCGCTGCGGGAAGTCTGCTTTCCATTTCTGAGAAACCAAGACAAAGTTTCGGATCCATAAAAACAGAAACAACTCCGAGCTTTTGTTTGTCCGGCTCCCTCCAACCACTCACCTGATTGGCTGGTGTGCAGCATCTCCCGCTGTGATTGGCGCAGCGGACTGCGACGCCAATGGTAGCCATGGCAACCACAGAGACCTGTTTGTGCTGCGTTCAGGAGCGTCAGAAACAGCATTTGTTTCAGGGCTGATTGGCGGGATCTCGTTCAGTTTTTCTACGTTTCTGTTGGTTTATCTTTACTGTTTGGAAGTTTCTGGAGCCGCTTTTATTGTGATGTTAAAAAAGTTTCTACTCGGTTCCATGAAGACTCTTCATTAACACCCAGGAAGACAGAAAGTGGAGTCACTGCTGTTCGCAAACTTCTGTTCGCAAACTTCTGCAGGTCAGACCAGGGGCCTGTTTCAGAAAGGAGGTTAAGTGTAAACTCTGAGTGAGTTAACCCTGAAATCAGGGAAACTCTGGGTTTTCCGTTTCAGAATGGGAGGTTTGTTAAACCAGAGAAAGCAGAGTAAGTCAAACCCGTTTCTGAAAGAGAGGTAACTTCTACTCGGAGTCAGTGTCCATGGTTACTTATGCTGTGAACCTAACCTGGTCGGGAGCAGGTTTTATTCTCTAAACTCAAGGTTTCTGACGGTCCCCTCCCCTTTTTAAAGACAAAGCGGTATTTTTCGCTTTAACCTCCATTGCTCACATTTCCGTCACACAGAGACGATCTAAGAGACAAGAATGACTTGTTCTTTTTTGGAGGACCCAATAGACGAGGAGGCTGCATTAATTCATAGAGAATTACCACAACAAGAAAAAAAAAGATAAATAAAAAAAGAATACCACAATGAATAAATTCAAGTCACAATTTATTTGGTCTTCCTTATTTCCTACAAATTGAAAAGCAACAGTAAGAATTCAATATTCTCCCAAAACCTTTCTAGAATTCACCAATCACAATACACACCATACCTGTAGCTTGTGTTCTAGGATCTCAATTTCCAGATCTGACTTAACCCTTGTGCTGTCTTGGATGACCCCACCCTTCCATTGACGTGTTCTCCTACCATGACAAAGGTGGATAAAGGTGGAAAAATTTCATATAATCCATTGAACCAGTGAAGATCACAAAAAATTGAAAAAAAAAAAAAGGTTCAGAGCTCTGTCTAGTGGGTCTAGATGACCCAACTTCCAACGGTAAAGTGCCTAGGATAGAACAAGGGTTAAGGATCTGTGGATCTAAGTAGGACATCTCTTTATCAGTTTTCTCTATGTGTTTAATACAGTAGTGGGGGGTTAAATCCTGTTCATTCAACATGAATTCCATAGAATAACACTCTGGCATTTACTGTACGTCACTGAACTGTGTTCATCCGTGCAGAGGAGTTTGATGGACTCTAGTACTCCACCTCCTCCTCCTCCACCTCCTCCTCCTCCACCTCCTCCTCCTCCTCCTCCTCCACCTCCTCCTCCTCCTCCTCCTCCATCCATGACATGCTCAAATTTAACTGAGTGAATTATGTTTTTATACTTCATTTTTAGCAGCTGCCATGTTCTTTTACTTCCTGCAGGATTGCATCTACATGAAAATGAAATCAGGGACATTGAATTAGATTAATGGAACAATTACTTTTTGGAAACACAATTTGCTAGAACTGTTTACTTTCTTAATCCCATATAAACCTATACCACTTGATCAATACAAGGGTAGACAAAAGTTCACTTTTAAAAACACAATGTATTAATATTAAAATTATAATAATATTAAAATATTAATATTAAACTGACCAACGTTTGCCAGAGGGGAAGGTTAACAAAAAAGTCCTCTCAACATTACAGACGTTAAATGCATTTTTCCCCCAGATTGGTTCTGTACACTATGCAGCATTTCATGCAATTACACCAGGAATAACACTTCAAAAGTACACCTAAATATCGCTATTTTTTAATTTCACACCTTACGCTATTTAAAAAGTTATTACAGCCAATATTGTATAACAATGATTTAAATGCAAACGTACGCATTAACTCGAGCAGCTATGTTTTCCCACGCTAACTGTCTCTGTGTTGCAGATGCAGCGGTGTTGCTTTTCTTCTGGAATATGTGCTCATATTCACTGTAACTCTGCAGCAGCACGTCAAGTTCAGCTGGAGAAAAATATGCAGACCTCTTTGTTTCCACGGTTGCCATGGTGACTCGTAATATCTGCGCTCCATTGATAATGGCTTCTTATGGTCGTGGTGCGCACGCTCAACTCCGATTCAGTCCACTCAGAGTTGATTAATCTAACTCCGATCAGCTTCTCTGAAACAGAAAACTCAGAGTTGTTAATCTCTCGGTAGACCAACTCAGAGTTCAAGTTCAACCTCAGAGTTGGTTGAACCTCCTTTCTGAAACAGGCCCCTGTGGTTGTGTTTTGGTCTTAGTTCATTTCTGTTGTGCCAGCTTCAAGCAAACCCCCCCCCCTACACACACACGGTCAGGTGTGCCGTGGGAAATGACCCTCATTCGCTGATCTAGAAACATCTCCATCTCCAGGATTTCAGCTCTGTGTTCATCCAAACATCCTGATAAAACACTGAGTAGTTAGGAATATGAAAGATTGTTAAATACTGGATCGAAGGACAAATTCGCTTTCAGGCTGCAGTCCGCGACTCTGGGAAGACTCTTGAAAAATGAAAAGTTAAGCTTAACTAAAAGTAACAACATTTAGGAAACAGGATGAAGGTGAAGTGGCCAACAGACACAATTGAACTAAGTTCAGACAATTGAATCATCTAAAAAGAAATAAAACATTTTTGTTAAAGTTTTCAAAGACTTCATCTTTGATTAAGACAAAAGAAAAACTAATAAAACTTCAACATGTTGACTCTTTGTGTAGCTACAGAAAACACAAATATATCCATCTTCCTCGGCTTATCCAGGACCGGGTGGTGGGGGCAGCAGACTGAGCAGAGATGCCCAGACTTCCCTCGCCCCAGCCACTTCCTCCAGCTCCTCTGGGGGGACCCCGAGGCGTTCCCAGGTCAACTCCTCCACCTGGGGTAGGGACAGTCCACCCACAGAGAGATGGCAAACTACCTTTCTCTGAGGGCTGTCCGGTCTCTGTGTAACTGGATAAAATGTCAAATAATTTAGTTGAAATTATTACTGAAAACTAACTTAACTTGTAATACAACTTTTAGAAAAACAGCTGCAACTTCCAGCATTTTCTGCCACAATTATCACAAAAATGCTGAGGATCATGGAGGGACTGTAGATCAATACAGACTGTGAGTTTCTCCTTTTTCATTTTTGTATGCTGGTGTGCCGCAGGATTTTTGTCAAGGAGAAAGTGTGCCTTGGCTCAAAAAAGGTTGAAAAACACTGTCTTAGCTGTTCTTTTCTGGACTGAGAGGTCTGGGGTATTTCTCCAGTTTCTCATGTTCCTTCTTCCTGATGTTCCCATCCTTGGCACTGCCACATCCACCACAACGGCTTTCCTCTGTTCTTTGTCCACCACTACAATGTCTGGTTGGTTCTCCATTACCATCCTATCAGCCTGGATTCTCTGCCTCTTTGAGGTGTTTTTGTTTCTATATTCTGCTCACATAAAAATGTTAATGCATTAATTACCTTTTCCTTCTGTTCCACAAACATATTCTAGGTTTGAAGAGGACTTAAGGGTTGTGCTTTATGACAAATCTCTTCATCATTATCTGAGCCTTTGACTGGTTTCTACATCTGGAGCGCTGTTTCTGTGGCCCTCTGTTCAAATGGGAAAGGAGGATCTCTGTCAACAATTTAGAAGCATCTTTGTATCTTGGTGAACAGACTTAGGGGATGTTTTACCCATTCTAGATGAATTCATTCTTTTGAGATGCATTTTTACAATATAGATTACTGTAACTGAGGTCCTTAAGGAGTTTTAAATGGATAAATGAATAAAAAGTATTTTGTAGTTTGTAATCTGCGACGACTATCAGAAAGCTTGAAAAGAAACTTTCCGTTTCATGAGACATGAAGCATTTCTTAAAACAGAGCTGGATCCTTAATATTTTAAGTAGTTTAAAAAGAGTTTCTTTCACATTTTTCCCATTCGGCAAACTTAAAGTTGTAACTGAAACTTAGTGATGCAAAGTAATGCTTTAAAGTGGCTGTTAAGGCTTTAGTTAATAGTTAATTAGAGCTAATGCATAATTATGTCTCAACTAAAGCTAAGGAGACCCTTTTTATTAAGTGTTATCAAAATGATATATTTCTTTAAAGTCACAAAGCTGAAATGTCACCCAGTATGACCTAATAGGAAACAACTGCTCATCTAAAAAACAAAACTACTGTTAGCATGTCTCTAGATTTGAAATGTTGAAATAACTCGCAGTTCCTTTCTTTAGGATCAAACCAGGAACAAACGCTTCCTAATGACGGACTTCCATCAGAAACAGAGAGCTCCTGCTGCGTGTTCGGCTCCTCTACACCTGAGCAATGTGGAGTTTAACCAGCAACCTGAAATCCAGCTTTGGACTGACTCTGCTGCCATCTAGTGGTTAAACAGGATCACCGCAGGAGGTTCGACAGCACAGCTGGTACAAAATGTCTATAAAGCTGCTGTTTATGTTGTTTTCCGCGTGAGGCCTTCCCAGGTTCGGATGGTTAAGGATATCAAAGGTCAGATGTGCAAATGGGAAAAAGGAGAAATCCCAAAAGTCTGCATTAATTTTCAAACCTTTTGCAAAAGGGAGAGCCTGCAGAAAGAAGTGCTTCTGCTCTGATCTGCTCTGCTCTCAGTCCCCCTTTGCAGCAAGCAGCTTTTATTACACATGTGTAAATCAAATGATGGTATACAATGGCTCTGTGTTCATCCTTACCAGCACGAAGTTAATAAAACATTTAAATTGTAATAGATTTGATTTAGAATGCGCTTTACATTTTGGGTGAAAATCTCAAAGCGCTAGTTAAGAGGCAACCCGTTCCTGGTACCCATGAGGCACAGACAAGAAACAGCTACAGGTTTTAGGACTTCCTTCACACAATGTTAGTGTCTTAAAAGAACCAAGTGAATGCCTAATCAAAAGTGTAAAGTACAATAAAATGCATGATAATAAAATACGTAATCATGCTACAATGCTACAATCCATAGACATAACAGCTTTAAAGTCCCAGAGTGTTCCCAGTGGTCGTTTCATTCTGATGATGTCATTTTCAGCCAAAATCCAAAAACCTGTGTCATTTTCTAGAACATAGTTTCTGCAGAGCGGCAGGAGTGCTTTAGAAATTTGCCTCTAAGTTGTGGGCGGGTCTGTTGACACAGAAGTGTGTCTCCGCTGACTTCCCATCATTCCATTGCTTACGCTCTCTCCTGCTAGCTTACAGCCCCTAACATTAGCGGTGCAGTATCGAGCTAACCAGCCGTCCAGTTCCGATCCAGATTCCAGCTCAGACCAGGAACACGTCTGCAGGAAAACCATGAATCAGAATGGAGCGGAGCAGGGAGCTTGTAGCCCCGCCCATCTCATTAGCTGCATCACAGAAGAGCTTTTTCAAATGGCTGGTTCTCATTCTGATTCATCATAATTGGAATAAGAAATACTCAGAAATGCAGTTTAGTCTTAAATTCTTTCCTAAATGTCCTCCATCATGACAAAAATGAAAATGAGAAAAACACCTTTTTCATTGGTTTGGGTCTTTAAAAAAGTTGAAGTACATTATAGTTGATTTATTTTGGAACTTGGTCATAAGAGGCTGTTTCCAATGTGGCTGAAGAAAAGTTCAGATTAAAACAGAAGCTGCAGCTTGTAGAAGGAAAATGCTCTTGAGTGAAAAACCCTTTCTCTCTGGTTTTAGAGCTCTGCTTTGTTGAATGTGCAAAGGTTTCACATCAGTGAAGAGATGGAAGTCCTGCTGAGCATCAGTCAGTACCATGACTGTCTTTGTTCAGTCCTGCTCCCAAACGCAGCAGTCAGACCGCCACAGCGGCAGCTGCACTAAGATGCAGCTCAGTGATGAGTCAGACAGTGTGAGAAGCACAGAGAGCGATTTTATGATAGACAATTATCACAAACGTCTGTTTGTTCCAGCACCAATCTGGGAAAACAACACTAGCTTTCAGTCACAGAGATGTCTGTTTTCCCAGTCCCAACCCTCAGAGCTCTGCTCTGCTCTGCATGGGAGCTTTGGCCCTCAGGCTGCAGCCTCTTTTTCAGTTTTGATCTACCCAAAGCTGCCCTTTCCCACACCTGTCCTCAGGGCCTGTGGTACAAACACACCTGTTGAAATGATCAAGCACTGTTGAGGCTTCAACGCCGTCTTTGTCAGAGCAGGATAGGCTGGGAAACGCTGCTCTGTCAACACGGACTGCACACAGAACCGAGGACTTGAACACCTCTGAAGACTGTCACTCATTCACTTGAACAGTAGGAGCATGTACAACAAGTGTGGAGGCCTAAAGAGAACAGAAGTGACAGCCAGCCCGTCCTTTTGCACATGTCCATCATGTAGAACAGATGAGTCGGAGATTTCTGCTTCCCAACAGTTTTCTCACAAACGAAAAGGAAAGAGACTCAAGAGGAGCAGCTTACCGTCGAAGCTCAAGCATTTCGCTCTCTGCAGGTTAGACGTGACCTGAATTGGACTCAGATTTGATTTACTGATTTAACATTTCAGAATGAAGGGAACATGATCACACACATGATTCTAGTTCAGATGTTTCCTCAGAAATCTCTGAGGAAATCATTATTCATAAAGCCTGACATAAAAATCAATGCTTGCTGTAATTCCCATGTTTACATGTGCTGGTAGCTGCTGACACGTCCACTCAGATTTCTGCTGTTTGGGGTTTTTCTGTTAAAAAAAGAAAAAAATACTCATTTCTGTTGTTGTAGTTCTGTTTTTCCTTCTTTTTGTTTGCAGTTCACAGTCCCGTTCACCCATAAGCCCACATTCACACACTGATGGCCGCTCCGCTGTCGAACAAAGGCGCCAACCTGTAACCACCAGGAGCAACGGGGGGTTCAGTGTCTTGCTCAAGGACACATAAGGGCACTGCGGGAACTGAACCAGTGACCTTGGAATCAGAGGACGACCGCTCTTCCTCAGTCACCTTCTGATTGGAAGCCTCGGATCAGAGGAGCTGTGATCCATCCAGCAGACGCTGTGGAAAGGTGAAGCTCAGACCATGGAGACGTTTCAGTCTGCAGAGCATCAGACGTTGAACCACTGACTGAACCCCAACAGCTGTCCTCACGTCTCAAATGGACATCAGCTCTTTGGACAGCTGTGGCCCACATGATTCTGCACACCTGCACACACCTGTACACAGTCTCTGTACACGTACCAGCAGCAGAAGACGCCTCTGCTCCTCCTGCAGAACCGAGTGGCTCACAATTTCCTCACAAAGAAAGGATGGAACCTGGGATCAGATGGAGCCAAATTAAAGATGGGATCAGGGACGGACCAAAGTTTGGGTTTTTAATTCCAGACAAAAATCTGAATCAAAGAAGAACAAACAGAAAAAAAAACACAAGTCTTTTAAAATGATGAAATGACCTACATTCTATCAAAAACCACTTTTGGAAACAACAGCATTCTGGGAAAATTCCTTTTCCATTTTAGAAAAAGTCTGAATCCAAAGTCACCAAACCTCATAGAGCAAAGACGTTCTCATTCATGTGCAAAGACTAAAGAAATCCAAAGCCAGCTGTGGAATCTGAGGGCCAGACTGCTTGGTTTTGTGCTGTAGTTTGATTCCTAAATATGAACGTTTGCTTCTGTCTTCAGTTTGACCCCACAGCTTCTTTTCTGAGGAGGGAGTCCGCCGCTGCACGTTGGAGACCCTGACCGTCCTCCCGCTCTACGGTGCAGCGGTACAGCGGTCAACCTCTGATCAACCAGAATCACTCAATCCCTGCCTTAACTGCCCATGTGTCAAAGTGCCCTTGGGCAAGACACTGAACCCCACGTTACCTCTGGTGGTTACAGGTTACAGCCGCCATTCGTGTGTGTGTGATTGTGTGTGTTTATGGGTGAATGTGACTTTGACCATTGACCTGAATCAAGGTAGAAAATTCCTACATGAATGTCTCCTTTTTCATGGGGGGGGGGTTGCCCTCACAGCCCCCAGCATACCGGTCCATGGACATGTACTCATGGTGCCACACAAAGAGAGGCCGAAGCTGAGCTGCCGTGGACTGACAGAGAGGAGGAGGAGGGTGAAGCCAGAGCAGCGAGAGGCGGTGAATGTGGAGCGGAGGGAGCAGGGGGTGCTACTCCATCCTCCCCTACTCGGTGCTCTATCTGGCTGCAGCCCCTCCAGCATGAAGCCGCCTCAACAGCTTTCTGGTGTTCCCACCCCAGGTGTCGCTTCACCTGCCAGACTTCTGTCTGACGACCCCACATTCAGGACAGAGCCGGCCTCAGCAACTGGCAGAGGTCTGGAGGAGAGCACCACCGCTTTTGACAAGCAGGATGTGTACATTCCAATGGACCCAATATCTGCTACAGCCCCCAGCCACAAGCCCCCGCAGACCGAGGGGCAGCAGGACGCCAGCAAGACGACACAAGAATCGTTGACCACTGACAGGTGGGTACGGTTATTTATGACTTGTGTATATGAGGTAAAGGTAAAGCCTCTTGACTGTAAGGGAGTGGCCCAAATGACAATGCATAACAACAACCTAACCAAACCTAAACCTACCGGTAACCTTAACCCTACCCTACCCTACACTAACCCTAACCCTACCCTACCCTAACCCTAACCCTAACCCTAACCTACCCTACCCTAACCCTACCCTACCCTACCCTAACCCTAACCTACCCTACCCTAACCCAGTGCTTCTCAATTATTTTTTGCCAGGCCCCCCCTAGGAAAAAGAAAATGTTTAGCGCCCCCTCTAACCCTCCCCCCATAACCCCCCACCCCCACCCACCAGTGACCGTGGTAAAAATTGACACACTGAACAGACTAAACCCAAAAAGTAAAAGCAGATGAAAGTTGAATTCCACTGAAAGACTCTGTGTGAGAAGAGTTCTGAATAGATTTTCTCTTGATGTTGAACAGTGTTGTTCAACATTTTTTATACCCAGAGCTATGTTGTACTGGTTTAAACTTCAGATCAGAAACTAAATATGGAAACAGTTTTCAGAACAGAAGCTATTTTGACATTTGAAAACAAGAGAAAGACAAAGATTTGGTGAAGAGATGATGAACCTTCAAACCCAGATCTGAGCCTTTCTTCATAAGACAGACTCTAAAATGCATTGAAAATATACATTGAAACAAATGCAGCCATTAAAATATTACATTTGGATTTGTTGGGGTAAAATCAATTTCTATAGATTAGTTATAGATTCATAACATCTTTGTTGGAAAAATAGTTGATGTAACATCGCAAATAAACCCAACCCATTATTATTATTATTATTATTATTATTATTATTATTATTATTATTATTATTATTATTATTATTATTATTATTGTGTTGTTGTTGTTATTATTATTATCTTCTTGCATATACATTTCTGGCTCTTTGATTTAGTAAATTAATTTCAAGAATAAAAAAGCCACAATAGATATTTGCACATAAGTCCACTTTCTCATCTGTATTTGCTACAAAACAGGCTCAGCTTCTCCACTGCAGAACATATTATGTATCATCAAACTCATAATCAAACTGTCCGAGCAAAATGTTAGTTCTCAGTGATTTGCAGAAAGCAAACAGAACTAATTTAGAAACCAGTTTGGGCTGAAAACAGATACCAGCAAACAGAATCGTTCTGGTGAACTCAAATAAATGAGATCAACAGGTTTTCACTGTTCTGTGGAAATGCAGCAAGAAGTCTGCAATAAGCAATAAAAACACAGTTTTTCTGAAACATGCTTCACGTCTGTGCAGCGCATGAGCCTCCCCCCCCCCCTCTCTCTAAGCAGACCTCTATCTGTCCGGCATGAGGGGGAAGACGGGTCAGAAGAACCGGACATCCGCTCTCAGATGGCCCCCCCACTCCCTGCTGCCTGCAGCCCCGGTGAGTTTCCCGCCTTTTTCTTTCAGTTTTGGTGAAAACCGTCTGCTTCGTCAGGATGAAGAGCAGGCTGAGCCCATGAAACCTGATCTGCTCCCTGCTCCTGCAGAAGAAGCAGCCCCCACCTCCCCACGGTTTCCCTCCCGGCTGCTGCGACAGTCCGGCCTTGCTGGACGGGTCCGGACTGAACCGGATCAGAACAGATGTCATGATTTAAACTTGGTTTGGAAACAGGAGAGGCTTTCCCTTCTGCCCCCCCAAAGCAAACATCTGTGACCCACATCACACGCCGACACCTCCTGCTTTGAAGAAACTACACACAACGTGATCATACGTGCTGGAAAAGTCATGGGATTTGACCTGACATGTTTAAAGCAGCCCATCCATACATGTGACCTGCTGACATGTTTGTCTCTCCGCTCACGTCTGTTGGTTTGAAGCTCTAATCTGAATCTGACCAGACATGTTTGTCAAAAAGTACATTTAATACAGAATAATCCATTTCAGAAAAAAAAACACACTTCATAAAAAAAAAGACTTTTCTTTAAGGACATTCTTGTTTTGCTGCTTTCAGTTCATTTTCATTCAGGAATCTAGAATCACATGAAGAAAACGCCTCTGATTAGGTTTAGAATTGTTCTCAGTTTGTGCTTCAAAATCCAATCAAATTGTTTTTGGTTGGACTCTTAAGACACTAAAAATTTCAACTCTAAATTGAGTGGATGTAGTGTTTTTCCAGCGCGGCCCCGCCTGAGGTGGGGTTTCTGGCCCGGCTCTCCTGTGGCCGTACAGACTTCAGGTAGTCGATGCTCTCAGAACCAGGCTGGTTTTTTGGTTGGTTTCCATGGGCCTGGCTGGAACTTCTCAGCACGATTCTGTGGCACACACTGATGCTGCGTCACATGCACACGTTCTTAGAAATGTCGCCTTCCTCAGAAAAGATCCTGTTCTGCACACGGTGTGCTCATTAAAAAGCCGTTTTCTCTGTTATTATTCCTTTTGATTCCTCTGAGCTTGTCCGTCATTCTGCTAAACTGAGGCAGAGAACCGGTATTTTCTGTCTTCAGGACACTCTCTGAACCTGAAGCAAAAAGAAAAGCAATCAGCAGCACAGCTGATGAAAAATCTTCAGTAAAAAGTTAGTATCATGAAAATATTACGGCGTAGGATCAGTTCATTGGCCGACCAAACAAAGCTGTCACAGAAAAAATGCATAATAGGATTTCCCAGCATGGCCTGAAATTTGAAGCTGCCTGTCGACCCACCTCCTACAGAAAGGCCAGCTAACTTTATGTGAACTGTGAAGCTCCTCAGTAACCATCCTGGAGAAAGGAAACAGAGAAAACATCCGCACTGCATGCAGGCTGCATTTCATGTGCTGTATGTAAATAAAGACCTGCTAAACCGTTTTTCTGACTGGATGTCTGCGATCAAAGACCTAATAGCAAACAGCTGCCCTCATGGTTGCTGTTTATAGCGCTGCTTTGCAGCGGTCCAACAAGCTGACATGGAATTTCCTGCAATCTGTACAAGCAATATAGAAAAGATTCAGGTTTCTGTTGTGGAGTTCTGAAAGAACAGATCGATTTTTGAAAGGACGTCGATGGAACTGACACACACTGCACTGCTGCCTACAGTCTCAGGCAAGGCCATACCATCCTGCTGTTACCATAGTTACCATAGTAATCTGATGTAACAGCAAGAATGTTACCCCCAATGGTTCAATAATGACCCTCCCCCCCACCAAAGCCCTAAAATAAAGCAGTTTCATTGAACTTTAAATCTAACATCTACCTTACGAACTCAGTTTAATTCGTTTTTAATTCGTTTAATTTGTTTTTGTTGCATGTTAAGATAAACATTAAAAAGTGAACATTGTTATGTTTTTAACAACGGTTTTATTTTTCCACAGTAAAAGTTTATTACTGCTTTAGTTTATGTCAGAAGTAATACTCCCGACGTATTTATTCTCACAGAGAAACAAGTCAACAATCAGGAATATTTTGGTGAACACTTTATTCTTTCACTTTTCAGAAGGTGAATGGGGGGGTGCATGTGTGTGGGAGTGTATCTGTGAATTAGAGAGAGTCTGTGTTCAGAGGATTTGATTCTTCTCTGGTCAAACTCCCCCATAAGGCAGTGGTTGTACCCTGGCGGTGGGAATGGCCCCCATGGAAAAAGAAACAACAACAAAGATTCACATTTTCTAATGACACTTGGAGAAAAAGTCCCAAAAAAGCAGAGGTTTGGGTATTTTTTCATCCAGCTAAACATAGCATTGGCTCAGTTTTACTGCTGGATGACACTTATGCATGGAAAGACTTTATTTGGAAGCTTGACATCATATTTCAACACCTCACTGATTTATAGAAATATAATATAAAATGTTGCTCATGCGTCTAAAAACCAACAAAGTTTAGAGTAGAATGTCAGAGATGATTAGAGACTGTAATAATCCTAGATGTTCAGTACCTCCTTTTACTGTCAGACAGGGACCATCACAAGTTCTGCCAGAGTTGTTGGTTTAAAGGCTTGTTGTGGGATTTCTGATGGACTTTTTGATCAAATATTTCTGCTAGAAGAGATCAGAAAACCAAATACCTCCACATCCATTTCTCTCCTGCTTCAGCTCTGTGTTTACTTTGATGGAAACCGTAGTGGGAATGTCTTCTAAATATTATTCAAAGTTTTACGCACAGACCTTTTATTCTAATTAGTTTGAGGAGGTGTTTTTTAATTAGGTTAACGTAGCTATAGTATGACGCCAGTTTGATTCCAAAAGCAGCTAAATCTATGTAAACTGTAAAGTTCTTCAGTGAACAGCTGGAGTTCCTTTTGGATGTCTAAAGACGTTTTTAAAACCTTTTAATATTCTTTGAGCTTTGAAACTTTAGAGTTTTAGGGTTGTAAGTGTAAAGATGATGTACGTCATCGTACATAAGAATCGTCCTCCGATGTTATGTACAATTTAGCAGAGAAGTTGAAGTCACAAAATGATGTGACGTATTTAAATTGTGGTTGGATGTTTGATTCCTTGGATGTCATAGAGCTGCTGTTAGGTCTAATGACTTCAAAGGCCACCAATGTTTAAATATCCAAGTGCAGATTGTATGCATTAAAGCTGTTTAAAGAAGAATGCATGTCCATTGCATTGGTTTTGCTCAAACATTTTAAAGTTTTGATTTAGCAAAACTGATATGATTATTGCAAATATATGCATATTTGTTGATTCTTGCGGTCCGTTCAGTTGTTTTTTCTCAACAAAAACTTAACAATAGGAAAAAACATTGATAAGAAAATATTACACACTAAACTGATCATTCGCTCCGATGTGATTGGGCATCTGTGGCTGAGCGATTGTGTCATTCCTTCTTGACTTTACTTCTGTCAAATATCTGCCTAATGAGGAACTTTACAGCAGAGAAGGAAACAAGCAACAACAGTAGAACAATTGCAAACAGAAAAGCTGCCACGTCCATAGAGTAGTACTGGACCATGGACATCTTGTAAGAATCTGTCTTCAGATGTGCTGCTCCTTTGTGCCTCATGACAAACTCAATCCAGAACACAGCCCGATCCAGTGGTTTCATTGGCTGGTCTCTGTGCAGGCTAGACAGTTTCTTCATATTCTCCCTGTAGGATGGTGTGTATAGGACCTCCTTCAAGCCCTCCAGGAATGTGTCTTTGTTCAGTGTTCCAAAGTCCAAAACTTTGGCCACTCCTCTTGCTTGCATCCTGAAGAAGTTGTCATGCTGATCAAACATGAGAGGCAGGCCAACTAGAGGGACGCCATGGTAGATGGCCTCCTGGATTCCGTTGGTTCCTCCATGGGCTACAAACACCCTAGTCTTGGGGTGACCCAATAGATCATTTTGGGGCAACCAGTCCAAAACTAATGTGTTGTTGCCAAGGTTGTTTGGCCTCCTGCCTTTGTGCTTCCAGATCACCTTTTGAGAAAGTTCAGCAAAAGCAGCAGCAATGTCCTCAGTGATGTCATCAGGAAGCCTCTCCACCAAGGTCCCCAGTGTCATCACAATGACCCCATGCTCACCAGAACTCTCAACAAAATCTTCTAGATCCTTAGGCAAAGGCTTGGAGGGTTTGCACTGAAATCCTGACATGTAAACAATGTTGGGCATTGTGGGACGTGGAAACTCTAAGGTGAAATCGTTTCTCATCAGCCAGATGTCTGCTGCCTGAAACAGCTCCATGTAATGGATGTCACTGCCGAAGTAGCGATGGACAAATGGCTTGTAGTTTGGTTCAGTAATATACCATATTTGGAGGCATGTAAAGATATAATAGAGGATGTTCTTGATGCGCTGTGTAAAGCTCATCTTATCAGTCAGCTCTGATCCTGGTATGGGGACATATGAAAGAGGGGAAGGGGTAATTGCTTGATGCCCCTCACCCTGAATTGTCCATCTGACGTTGAGCACAAGTGGAAGACCTAGACGATGAGCAAGAAGCACACCCCCACCAATTGCAGGGTCTGTGAGGACTAAATCATATTTGGTTTCATGGAGGCTCTGCATCAGTTTGGGGTCCTCAAATATCTGCTCAACCATTTGGAGTACCAACTTATTCATCTCATTAAAATTATTCAGCATGTCTAACTCTAGGGATATGCGAGTCCAAATGGAAGCGCCCTGGCGTTGCATATTTAGGGTTCTTGTTACAAATGACCCAAAACCTTTACTGTCAAAACCAGCAGGAGAATTGAGAGTGATGGCTTTGTAGTGAGGAGAGTCAGGCTTGATGTACCAGCTGTCCGATGGCCGCAATACAGTGACTTCATGACCTCTGGCATGAAGCTCCTCGATGATCACTTTCATGTTGACCCAGTGGCTTCCATCCACAGGAAACACCAAAACTTTGCCTCCATTCACCAGAAAGGATGAGTAGAACAACACTGCAAGTGCCACCAGAGTCTGTCGGTACATCTCTGAAAGATATTCTGACAAGAGACATAAATGGTGAATTAACGTTTGATAATAACAGTCATGACAAAGAAAGTTCAGAAACAAAACCATGTTCTTATTCAGTATCTTGTTGCAGCAGCACCCTTGGGTAAATGTTTTCTGTATGCTAGTAGAAGCCTCCCACAAAGATGTGGCAAACTTAAGGCCAAGTTCATCTGTCACATTGGCCCTGGAACAATCATCCAACATCTAAATGGAGTCACAGGGCTGCTGGAGATTAGCCAGCTAAGGACTAAAGTTGGATACATCCTGGACTGATTGCCTATTTGTTGCTGGGAAACTCAGAGATTTCAACCACACACTCACATTCACACCTAAGGGACCATTTTGTGTAATCAAGAAACCTATGAACCTTTCTTTTAATTATGGGAGGAAGCTGGAAAAAACTCAGACGTGCATTGACGGTCATTTGGCCATGAAAAAAGGCTCTAATGACAGCATGAAGGCACCAACATGCATCACATTGGGAGTTTTCCTTTTATTGGTTACAAAATCCTTCCTCCCCCCTTTGACTTTTATCCCCACTCATCACTTTTCTTCTCGCCTTCTTCTTTAGCTGTCTATTGGCCCAGTTCAGATTCCACTAATTTTATTAATCCTCATTCAGTCTCCAACCCACTTTTTCTTTCTAAAGTTCTTTGAGAAAGATGGGATTGGGTTAACTCCAATCCCATCTAAACATAAACCTAGTTAGTCTTTCCAGTTTGAACTTTCTCAGCAAAGATAACTCCTGACAATGTTATTTTGGCACTATCACCACTCAGGTTTAAATAATGTTTCATAACAATGTTTTAGAGGAACAAGATGATACACATCCCAACCATTTCTCATATCTGGTAATGGCTACTCCAAGCCTACCAATTGTAAATTATGCTAATGTGGCATGTGGAGTGCCACTTAGTGGATTGGTTATCTGTGTGCACCAGCGGCTCACCTGCAAAGGTTTAATAAAGGTGGCTTCCTCTGGCAGCGTGTTGATTGTTTGGGGTTGGACCGGCAGCCTCAAGGCCCGTACACACCGGGACGAATTTCGCCGGCGAAATTCGCCTCGTGACTAAACAAAGGGCACCAATGAGAGTGTGCACATTGACGCGAAAAAACGCCACGCGTCAAAGCGTCCAAAAAAAAATGCCTCGGGTTCGGTTTTTTTTTTGACGCCTCGCGTCGAAATCTATTCGACCAATGAGAATGGCGCTTTTGCACACGTGTCTGGAGCTTCTGAAGTTACAGTAAAACACAACTTGGGGGCGCTCAAACACAAAACTGCCTTTCTGAGCACACATACCAGCAAAGAAGATAGACGCCAAGTAGCGTCTACACTGCCGCAAAGAAATAATGACGGACATTCTAAAATATCCCCGAAAACGCTCATGAGACATTTTCAGCTCTTGTATCAGTGGATAAAACTCACCATGTTCTTCTCATCTCGTAACTATGGGATGTACCCAAAATCGGCGTCTTTTCCGGCGTCTTTCATCATCAACAGAACAATAATTTCTTCATCATTGGAACTGGAGCTGGAGCTACTGGTGCTTGAAGTATTCATGTTTTCTTTGTTTGATTCTGACAAGCGTGTAAATACTGGCTCTCTTCTTCTGAGTGAAAACCACCTTGTGTACAGGAGTATTTCTGTTTTACATTAAGCGCCATCTAATGTCAGGGAATGAAATTGCATGTTGGCTCGGCTCATCGTCAGCGAAAATCGCCTGGGTGTGAACACAAAAGACGTGGCGAAAAACGCTGGCGAATAACGCCAGGCGAATATTCGTCCTGGTGTGTACGGGCCTTCAGGCTGCTCAGTGTGGTGGCTGTTTTTTTTAGCTGAGTACAGCTTCAAACGTTGCTCAGCGCAGTGATTGACTCAGACTCTGATCAGCGAATGTCTTTTGGTGTTTGTGCCGCTCGAGTGACTCCTTTAGGCCATCCTCCTAATCGGCATGCCCAGGGGTTGCTGTTTTGTGCTGTTGTTGTCAGCACTGCTGTGTTCTTCTGTAGCACCACGGTTTCTGGTGCCTGCCTTTTGCAGCCACAAAGTTGTGTGGTTGTGGCACTGTGTTTCAGCTGATTGCCGTCCATCCACACACTCATTGACGTGAAGCGACTGGACGTTGGGAACCACATGCCTCTCAGGGGCATAGGCAGCAAAAACAAATGCTAAGGGCTCTGGGCATCCAGGGGCGCCACAAAGACAGGAAGAAAAAAAAGGGCAATCTGTATCAATGCCTCCGCTATTCTAAAAAGTAGTTGGTTGTTATTGTGTCTTGATGAGAAGAAACTTATAAGTGCACATGAATTCATCTGCATAACAAAGCCTGCTAAGTTGTTGTTGCCTTTTAGTTGAGGTTTACTCAGTTAAAATTCCAAAACATCCAAAACTTTCTGCTGCCCAGAGAAGGAAAAAAGAAAACAGGCAGATAAACACATGAGGTAACTCATGAGTTAATTAGATTTGTGTTGCTTCCTCCTCTTCTGTCTTCTGCTGGAGCTTCTGTCCGTCCTCTGCCATTCCTCCTGTCACTCACTCATCCCACCTCGGATGCAGCAGCATCAAACGCTTCTCCTCCAACAGACCCAGCCCACTGGTCATCTCCTCTAACAGATTGGCTAACCGCTACCTGCTTCCTGTTACAGGAAGAATGGAGTAACACTTGAAATCTTTACTACGGTAATAGAACTTCGCAGTGGACGTTCCATCATAAACAGAAGCCATGTGGTCTCAAATCAGTTGTCAACTGATGATGTTGTAAATGGCTTCGCTGCAGGAAAAACCAGGAAAGTGAAGCTGTAG
This sequence comes from Oryzias curvinotus, assembly GCA_023969325.1. Taxonomy (NCBI): domain Eukaryota; kingdom Metazoa; phylum Chordata; class Actinopteri; order Beloniformes; family Adrianichthyidae; genus Oryzias; species Oryzias curvinotus. Next base: position 274,146 of record CM043714.1, on the reverse strand, counting down.
CAGGTTTAGTCAGACTGAGGAGGTGGAGTTATTAAGTACGTCTTTGTACAGTCATTTTTTAAATATAAATAATAATAATCCCATTTTTGTGTCATATCTTATTTTTTGTCACTTGTTCACATTTTATTTTATGCTTTGGGGGGGGGTCCTGAGGAGGGGTCCTGCTGAGGAGTTCTGAGGGGGGGTCCTGAGGAGGGGTCCTGCTGAGGAGTTCTAAGGGGGGGTCATGTGGGGGAATCCTGAGGGGGGGGGTTCTGAGGGGGGCTCTTGAGGGGGGGTCCTGCGCCTATTTAGGCTCTTTAGTTTCCTGGTGGCTCCGCTCAGCAGCAGGTACAGCGGGAACCCATAATGCCACACTAAGATGGACACATTCTGCCTCCTCAGTGGGACTGTTTGGATAAAGAGTTACATACTGATTCAAATGTTGCTCAAATTGGAAGCTTTTTCCTTCTAGAGCCCCATGAGAATGGAATGGTTTCAGCCGAGCATGTTAACTCCCCCACCCCTCACTTACATAACCTCAGGACCCTGCAGTTCAACAAGCTGCACACGGTGTGCTTTATTTCACGGCGCCTCTGATGTTACACTGCTTTGTGTTCAAGCTCCGCCCAGTCTTGATTATTTCAGGATAAAAAGGTCTAATTCGACCTCATTTAAAGATCAGCCAAAGTAAACCAGCACTAAATGGAACAATAAAAACCAGACTCAAACACCAAAGCCAAAAACATTCGATCACATCAGTAAGATCTGACGAGGAAATGGGTAGGAAGCTTTGAAAAAAACGACTGAGATCGCTCAAATGGCCATGAAAAGAGACTGTAACTGGGAAAAGCCTGCCAGACAGGTGAGGAAAAGAGATTGTATGAGCTTAGAGCCCCCCCCCATCAGCTGATCATTTTGTGTTTGTGCAGCCAAAGTTCACAAAGGTTTGCTTCAGGTTGTATAAGCAGGAACCACAGCTTCACTTCAGCATGTGGGTGGCGGATGTGTACAGATTCATGTCTTCTAAAAGGGTTTTTTTTAGAAAAAGAACAATTTATCCTTTGTCAAAAAAAGAAGATTTTTAATTTGTTTTAAAGTTTTAGTTTTGAACTTCAGAGAAATTAAACAAACAGAGATCGGTGTACTACTGATTCACTTTGAACACGTAAAATGATGAAAAAATAGATGATATCAGGAAATGTTGGTGCACAAGAATCCTTCTCTGAGCTAACAAACCACTTCTATGCAAAAAAGGTCTTTGTTCTTCAGAAGAAAAGTGAGATGTTTACACAGAGAAATGAGTCAAGTTCCATCCTGTAGCAGTAAAACATTCATCTGTTTGAAAGTCTGCGGCTCCTAAAGCTTCAGTCAACCACACCGGCACAGAACTCACATCTGCACTCTTCCTCAAAGCTCCATGAACACTCACCGACAACGTCCCGCCAAACAGACCTGTCTCTGGCTCTGACCGAGCGTCCCGCCTGAGCTGCTGCTTCCTCTGGAAAAATCTGAGGGGCGTGTAGCTTTGAGGAGCAGAGGGTGGGTGTGGGCTAAAGTACAGATGCAGGATGGCCCACAGCAGCCCACAAAAAGTTGGCCCAGGTTGGATTTGTTCACGTGTTGAACTCTGAGCTGAACTGCAGATGCAGAGCTGAGATAGTACTTCTGTGTGGTTGAAGGTCGTCTGGAGCAAAGGTACAGGAAGTGAAGAACATGGAAGGGGCTCTGCCTTTTACTGCCCCTCAGAAGTTCCCTCATCAGGTTTGCAGATTTGTGCATCAACTTTACAAGGATTTCAGGTTGGTCAGCTATTTGAACAGTTGAGGACAGGCGTGGGGGCCATCAAGGAGATCTTCTGTTTGAGCTGCTTATAACAGACATCTGAGCTCAACTAACCCTTTAAGTTATCAATATTGTGCAGAGCTGTTCTTACCCTTATTGCCATTATCTGTCCTGTGCGAGCGTTGTGGTGTATGTGTGGGTAGCTTTAGCCTTATCAATGTAAAATGTTCTACTGTGCAACATTTTATTAGGGCAAATAAAAAGGTTGGAAAATGGGTTAAAGTTGATGAACAGAAACCTCTAGGAGGCGCTGCTGTGTGAGACAGGTCTGAATGGCTTCACATACAGGTACCTAAGGTCCAGGTGAAGTGAGGAGATTGGTTACTGTCATGTATTCCACAATTTACACTGACCAAAAATATAAACGCAACACTTTTGTTATTGCTCCCATTTTTTATGGTATGAACTCATGAAACATTTTCCACAAACACACAATAACCAGTTCTCTGAAATATTGTTCACAAATCTGTCTAAATCTGTGATAGTGAGCACTTCTCCTTTGCCAAGACAATCCATCCCACCTCACAGGTGTGCCATATCAAGATGCTGATTAGACAGCATGATTATTGCACAGGTGTGCCTTAGTCTGGCCACAAGAAAAGGCCACTCTGAAGTCTTCAGTTGTGTCACACAGCACAATGCCACAGATGTCGCAGGTTTTGAGGGAGCGTGCAATTGGCATGCTGATAGGAGGAATGTCCACCAGAGCTGTTGCTAGGGAATTGAATGTCCATTTCTCCACCATAAGCCGTCTCCAAAGGCGTTTCCGAGAATTTGGCAGCACATGCAAGCGGCCTCACAACCGCAGACCACGTGTAACCACACCAGCCCAAGACCTCCACATCCAGCATGTCCACCTCCAAGATGGTCTGAGACCAGCCACTCGGACAGCTGCTGAAACAATCGGTTTGCATAACCACAGAATTTCTGCACAAACTGTCAGAAACCGTTAGTAACCCAACAATAGTCTAAACTTGCTACAGTCCTGTCCAGGCAGTGCCAGATGGCTGCTGGAGTCTACCAAGCCATCGAAGGGCAAAGCCTAAGTCAGAAAATGTGTTAATCTCATGTATTTTTAGGGAAAGGGCTGCTCCTGGAGACTGACTGAACCTGAGGGGGATCAGTGATGTTGATATTCTGACATTTCTTTTCAAAGATGCTGAACAGTATTTTCCTGATCCAGATGAATAAAATGAGATGGGGTGGGGCATGGGGGTGGGGGCTGTGTAATAAAATGTTGCCCTCCTTTTTGCCTTTTCCCACATCCAGCACCACCATGCTTCGTGGAGAAGCTGCAAGCAGAGGGCTTTCTAGAGACAAATCCTTGCAGGACCTGGGGGAGCAGCGTTTTACCTCTGGTAGAGACCGTCTCCAGTTTCAAACCCAGCAAGTATCAGTCACAGCTGATGCTCAAGGACAACAAACCCCTGGAGGTGGGGGTTCTGCGAAGGGTGAAGGAGCTCCTGGCCAGCACAGACCCTAATACTGCCGCCAAGATCATCACCAAGGCTGACTGTGAGGTGCCAACAGCTCCCTCTTTTGTTTTCAGGGCTTAGTTTCGGGTTAAGTTTCGGGTTGGATAACAGCAGGTCTACGTTAAACCTCAGGGGGGTATTCCAGGAAGCATGTTTAAACTAGCCTGACTTTAAGCCTGAACTCTGGCTGAAATCCGCCTGAACTTGCTTACTCTGGGTATGTCGGTTCCAGAAGACCGGATATGAGTTGGTGTGATTACGCTCGACTTGGTAACCCTGGGTTAATGCACGTGCACATCGTGTACATAAATCAAATCAAATCAAATCAAACTTTATTTATAAAGCACCTTTCATATAAAAATATAACACAAAGTGCTTTTCATTAAAAACAAAATATAAAAACAACCATTGACGATTTAAAAATAAATAAAATAAAAATAAATAAATAAATAGGGCCCCCCTCCCCGTACCTAGCCCCCCACTCCTCTCACACCTCCCACCCCCTAAGTGATGGCAAAGGACAATAAGAAATAGGCTGAGCACAAAAACAGGATGCAGGAAACGCTGGTAATTGGAACCTCCCCCTCCGTGAACAGGCGCATAGACAGCCAAATGCAGCATCACAGGCGGGGACCGCTCCACCACAGCTAAGTGGTGGAGCGGTCCCCATCTGAGCTGCAGTGGCTGAACAGCAGCCGACCCAGAGGGAGGGGCTCCAGCTGAGGAAGCACCGGAAATAAAAATGAATAAATATGAGAATCAAGTAAACATTGATAAAAACAATAAAACATTAAAATAAGGTAAATTAAAATAACGCGTTAAAAATCAGATTCAAGTTCATAAAACAAGATAAAATGGATGAATAAATAAATAAAATAAAAAGTACATATAAATAAATAACTGAATAAATACATAAAAGCAGTAAAGCATTAGCTAAAGGCCAGGTTAAAAAAAAAGGGTCTTGAGCCTTTTCTTAAAAGCATTAATGTTCTCTGCGGCTCTCAGGTCCTCCGGCAGACTGTTCCATAAGCGGGGGCCATAGTGCTGAAACGCAGCCTCTCCATAGGTTTTAGTTTTTACAGCTGGAATGGTTAACAGACCAGAGCCAGAGGATCTCAGGGTCCGCGAGGGTTCATATCTTGCTAAAAGATCTGATAAATAAGAAGGGGCAAGACCGTTAAGACATTTAAAAACGGTTAAAAGTATCTTAAAATCAATCCTGAAGCATATGGGGAGCCAATGCAGGGATTTTAAAATTGGAGTGATGTGAGCTCGCCTCCTGGTCTTTGTAAGAACTCGTGCAGCAGAGTTCTGGAGAAGCTGAAGGTTCTTAATGTTGGTTTTTGGAAGACCAGCAAGCAGGGCGTGACAATAATCAACTTTACTCATGATAAAAGCATGCATTAGCATCTCCATATTAGCAAGAGAGAGTAGTGGGCGGAGCCTAGCCAGATTTTTGAGATGATAAAAACCAGTTTTAACCACCTGTTTTATATGTGGGATAAAAGTCAGCTTAGAGTCGAAAATAACACCCAGGTTTCTGACTGTTTCTGAATTACTTAAGGAAAGTTCCTGTAGCTTCAGAAACTGTTTCTCTCTCTTGGCTTCAGGACCGATAACTAAAATTTCTGTTTTGTCCTGGTTGAGCTAATAAAGACATTCTCAATAGATCGCCCGATTTCTGGAGTCACCATGGAAACGCATGGAGAAAAAAAAAGAAAGCGCGACACTTGAGACAGAAGTGAGACGGAGTCTGAGATTTTAATGACGGCGTATGAAGATTATATGTCCAACAAAAAAGTAACACGACTGCATCATCAAAAAAAAAAAGAATTTCTGATTGGAGAAAATCAACAGACAAAGTAAACCCACGAGTTTCTGATCTTGTTTCCATTTTCCTTGTGACGCATACATATATATATATATATATATAATATATATATATATATATATATATATATATATATATATATATATACATATATATATTATATACATATATATATATATGTATATATATATATATGTATATATATATACATATATATGTATACATATATATATATGTATATATATATATGTATATATATATATGTATATATATATATATATATATATATATATATATATATATATATATATATATATATATATATATATATCTTGAACTCTCATATGTACAAGTTTGAGCCGGTGAATATGCTAATTTTTATAACAATAAAAATGACGGTAAAAAATGCACGGAGTGCAAAAATTAATTAAAGAATTTCCCATCAATGTACTTGTGGTATATGAGTGTAGTGGTGCTATATAAACTCATCATCCTCTCCTTCACTCTCACTCGTGGTGCTGAGACGTAAGCACAGTAGGACAAAATAACTCAGCAAAACTCGGCAACACACAGTAAAACAGTTAAACAACTAAACATATTCAGTCAAAAAGCCACATTTCAACCCAAATCCGTCCAGACAGGCAAAGGGAATGATATCCCAGAATCCCTTGCGGTGCCGATCTAACAGCAGCACCAAAGTTACACCTACTTAATTGAATTAATTTGAATGAAAGGAAAATAATTGTCTGAAAACTATGTGTTATTTTTAAGGTGACTTAACAAAAAAATGATGTTTCCTAACTAAAGTAAATAATTAACTTAGATCAAAGTAAACAAGTTTAATTTTCCAACATCCATATATGGTCTTATCAGCCTCTCACGGTGGAAAAAGTATTATCTGAGCTTCTTCATCCACTACATCATCTTCAAATGGACACGCCATGCTGCTGCACCTCTCTCAAAACAAACTAACCTTCAACTAAACCTGCTCCAGACCAGGTTATGTTCAGAGCATGAGTTGCCATGGCAACTTGACCTATCCTGAGACATACCTCCATTTCTGGAACCGAAAGCTGAGGTTATCAACTTCCTTAGCCTCAAACTTACCGTGGGAGCTAGCAGAACCTGCTCTCTGGAATACCCCCCTGGTCCACAGTTTGTCATGACTTTTAACTCGAACTTCAAATGTTTCTTGCCTAGAACTACTTTCCAAACAGATCAGTCTAAATCACTCTTTGAATCATGTACTGTATGTATATTAAAAAACCACCATTCTCACCCCTCCGTTCATTTTTAAATATATATAGCTACTCCTCCAGCTTGGGGGTTACTGCCCCAAGTGCTCCAATTACCACAGGCACCACTGTCACCTTCACTTTCCAGGCTTTCTCCAGTTCTTCTCTGAGTCCCTGGTATTTCTCCAGTTTCTCATGTTCCTTCTTCCTGATGTTCCCATCGCTTGGCACTGCCACATCCACCACAACGGCTTTCCTCTGTTCTTTATCCACCACTACAATGTCTGGTTGGTTCGCCATTACCATCCTATCAGTCTGGATCTGGATCAGGATCTTTGCTCTCTTATTCTCTACCACCTTCGGGGGTGTTTCCCATTTTGACCTTGGGGTTTCCAGTCCATATTCTGCACACATGTTCCTGTATATGATTCCAGCCACTTGATTGTGGCGCGCCATGTATGCTTTACCTGCCAGCATCTTACACCCTGCAGTTATGTGCTGGATTGCGCCTCTTTGCACAGCCTACAGCTTGGGTCTAGTCTGGTGTGGTAGATCTACACCTTGGGTCTAGTCTGGTGTGGTAGATCTACACCTTGGGTCTAGTCTGGTGTGGTAGATCTACACCTTGGGTCTTGTCTGGTGTGGTAGATCTACACCTTGGGTCTAGTCTGGTGTGGTAGATCTACACCTTGGGTCTAGTCTGGTGTGGTAGATCTACACCTTGGGTCTTGTCTGGTGTGGTAGATCTACACCTTGGGTCTTGTCTGGTGTGGTAGATCTACACCTTGGGTCTTGTCTGGTGTGGTAGATCTACACCTTGGGTCTTGTCTGGTGTGGTAGATCTACACCAGGGGTGGCGAACAAGTTTGACACCAAGAGCTGAATTTTTTCATTGTGAGAGTCAAAGAGCCACACCACACACTGACCTTTTCTCTGCCTCTCTCTGACACACAACCACTCAGTGACGGGCGGTGAGGTTGATGCTGGAGAGGCACTGACTCCTCTGAAGTCAGATTTAAATCAGTATTTAACTGGTAATTCTTTGTAACTCAACATTCCTCTTTCAATGACCCTTCCACCAACAAATACACAAACATCTGGACAGAGCATCCTTCTGGTGTCTGAGTGATTCATATTCACAATAAACACATTCAATACATTACATTTCAGATGTGTGGAGCATAAATTAATTTTGACTTCATTAGAATTTCTTGCCTTTACATGTTTTTATATACAATTGAATGACTGCCTTTTTGCATTAAAAGCAAATAATATATTAAATGCCTTTACATTGCAACAGTTAAGTTCATGCTTTAGACTAGTCATCAGCTGAATTACCATTAAACTGGCTGCGTTATCCCCCCCGTACTCATTGATTGGACTATACACAGTCACACACATTCAGCTAAACGGCATTACAGTGACTTCTGCAAACAGGTCCCTGACTTATGGTTTTACAATTGAGATTCCCAATCCCCTTCCCATGAGTCTCTGGGGCTGAAGGCGGGCGGGGCTAACTCCCGGTAGCCTCTCTGATCAGTTCCTTTACGTGATGTCAGTCAGAACGGACCGATGCCTTGATTTCACGTGTTTCAATAAACAGGGACTGGAGGACACATTGAGGAGAACGTGGACAGCAGATTGAGAGCAGCTCTTTTACATACGGGGATTCCTCCGTTCTCCAAAACGTAACAGGGCCTTCTTTTATCTTGGTTACGTCAAACCGAAACTTCACTCAGCAAAGATAGGAAAAAAGTGAGATGACACACAACGCATGTGAATTTCTTTTTGGCGATGCCAGTGGCAGTCATATCACGCTAAATCACGCTCAAAGTAGTCAGCAAAATCAAAGAGAAGACAAAAGCGAGATTCGACACAACGCACGCAAAAAAAAATGTTTTTTGCAAACGCAAAAAACGTTTTTGAAAGCCAAAAAAATAAACAATTTTTGAGCAAAAAACTTAGAAAGTTTTGTGTGCAACGTGGTGGCAGAAATATCACTCCATATTCTTTCACAGAGATTTCTGCTCATTTATCTCTGGTTCTCTCTCTGCCTCATCAGTGACCAGCGGGGATCTCATCAGTCAGTCTCTGCATTAAAGGATCCATGAGTTTTTGTTCAGCAGCAGCGTCACGTTCTGCTTCATTCATTCTGATTGCAGCTTCTGCTGTGAGCTCCACAAAGAAGGAACGTGGGATGATTGTCGTTTTGAATGTGGACTTAGAAAAGCTTCAACTTGTTCATAAAGGAGACAATTTGTCTCAGATGATCAGGAAGAGTTTTTCATTTTCTCCAGGATCCGTTTAGTTCTTTTCTTCCATGACCAATGTTACTGCTTCCAGAAGCTCATAATGAGAAACATCGGGACTTTCCATTCTGTTCAGTAAAAAGTGAGAATCTTCCTGTGTTTATCTTATACTCTGAATTTCTCTATTTTGACCATGAGGGTAACAGTCTGCACGCACATCAAATCTACATCTATGTGTTCCGGCAGTGGGCGTAACCCACGCAGGTGATTGGCGGTCACGTATGTGTCGGGAGCAGCATCAAACACACACACACACACACTGCCAAATCACTTTTATTATTAATTATTATTAATTTTAATACCCTCTGCCGGTTTGAGTGTGGTTTAAGAGGGAAAAAATTATGAAATGAGGCAAAGTATATAGAAAATATGATGAGACGCAAAGAGCTGCATGCGGCTCGCGAGCCTCATGTTCGCCACCCCTGATCTACAGCTTGGGTCTTGTCTGGTGTGGTAGATCTACACCTTGGGTCTTGTCTGGTGTGGTAGATCTACAGCTTGGGTCTTGTCTGGTGTGGTAGATCTACAGCTTGGGTCTTGTCTGGTGTGGTAGATCTACAGCTTGGGTCTTGTCTGGTGTGGTAGATCTACAGCTTGGGTCTTGTCTGGTGTGGTAGATCTACACCTTGGGTCTAGTCTGGTGTGGTAGAGCTACACCTTGGGTCTTGTCTGGTGTGGTAGATCTACACCTTGGGTCTTGTCTGGTGTGGTAGATCTACAGCTTGGGTTTTGTCTGGTGTGGTAGATCTACACCTTGGGTCTTGTCTGGTGTGGTAGATCTACACCTTGGGTCTTGTCTGGTGTGGTAGATCTACACCTTGGGTCTAGTCTGGTGTGGTAGATCTACACCTTGGGTCTTGTCTGGTGTGGTAGATCTGAGCCTCTATCGCTCTGGTGCTCAGGGCTTGTTCCTGAGCTGCCAGGATGAGCGCTTCAGTGCTGTCCTGTAGGCCAGCCCTTTCTAGCCATTGGTAGGACTTCTTGATATCAGCCACTTCAGTTATGGTCCGGTGGTACATCCCATGCAGAGGCCTGGATGTACCAGAATCCTCACTGATCTAGAGGAGATCTGTGTGGAGGAGTGGGCTTAAATCCCTCCTTTGTTCAAACTTGCAGAAAAACTACAGGAAACGTTTGACCTGTGGAAACAAAGGCTACTGAACTAAATATTAACACTGACTTTCTCAGGGGTGTGTATATCTATAACTCAACCAACCAAATATTTCATTTCAGGTGGCTAGGATTTTGGGTATGACACCAGAGCTGGAAAGGATGATGGGAGTAAGCTGTGGGATGGAGCTGCTGACATTACCACACGGCCAGCAGCTGAGACTAGACCTGCTGGAGAGGTATCTCACACAAGTTAGACTTCAAACTTCAAACTCCGCTATCATTTTACCATTGAAAGGAGAAAAAATCCCCCAGTCACCACATGTTTATCAGCACTTTTTCCAGTGAAGCCTTTGGTTAAGCCTCCAATTGTAATTCTGCATCAGCATAACTCAGCAGTGGAAACGTGCGCATGAACAGCACTTATAAAATCACAATGAATGTTGTCTGATTGGAACGAAAATGTGAACAATGCTGAAATGAACCAAACGGTTTCCTTCTGTAGAAACAAAGTCACAAACAAAGAACAGGGAGAGGGAGAACACCGTCTTAGTTTTTACCATGTTTACACTTTTAGTTCACTGGTTAAATCAGCACAAATCATTTGAGATACTGACCCCCTGTTTCTGCACATTTGCTTATGGGGGGAGGGAGGGGTGTATTATTGTGCAGACTGGCAACACTAGACGATTTGTGTGACAGAATTAAAAAAAAAATGCAACAACAAAAAGTCAAGAAAGTGCAAGATGCTTTTTTCTGCCCTCTCTGTATTTAATTGAAAAGAAATAAAAATACTCATTGTTTACAAGAGCTCAATTTTATTACCTTTTCCTTTCCTTTAACCTTTGACCCCCTTGAAAATGAGATGACACGTCTCAAGGGGCTTATCCTTTAAACAAATAAATGGAAATTTAATTCTGATCAATTTAACTTAAGGAAAAACATGCTGAAATTCGAGGAAATGCTTAGTTTTTCATCTGATTGAAACTCCTAACTGCTGAACATTTCAAATGTTTACCTTTTCCTAAACTCTAAATGATGCTTTTTAATTCAGATGAGATGTCTCATTGATCAGAATGTGATATATGGATGGGCGTGTTCCTGCAGGCTTCAGACCATGGCCATTACACTGGCTGTGCACGTGCTGGGCTGCACAGGCACGCATGAAGAGCGCGCTGTTCTGCTTCAGAAGATCATCCAGATTGCTGCAGAGCTGAAGAGCACGACCGGAAACATGTTTGGCTTTTCAGCCATCATGACAGCCTTGGAGCTGCCGCAGGTGAAGATCGGCTCTGCTGCAGGCCTCACTGGGATCAACATTCTCATCACTACGGAGGTTTCTGCTCAGAGAGGTTTATTGTCAGCAGACAAAGTTCAAAGGTTATATGCTTCTGTTAGGATGAAAATACATTTTCCTCTCAGAAATCAAACATTTTTGCTCTTTATCTAAGGTTGCTGCAGAGCAAATTCATCGTTATGGTGTTTCTATTTCTTTTCTGTCTCTGTTATGTTTCAATATGACCTTTTATGCACGTTGACCTGCAGCGCCACCCTCTGTTCATTCCAGCCAGGGTAACTTGGTGAAGTACGGACCCTTCCCAAAAAATTAGGTGTATTCATTTCCATAATTCCATTCAATAAAATAAACTTTCCTAGAATATAGATTCAGGGCCAACTGCTTCATTGATTTCAAGTTTTTGTTTATTCCAATAAAAATAATTATGTTTTCAGCAAATAAAACCTGCAAAAAAAGGATTTCAGAAAATGAGAAAACTGTGGAGGAATCATTCTTGACTCTGTTTTTTCAAAAAGATAGACAGATGATCAAATGAAAATATTTTTTGATTGATCTGTCCATCAATAATCTGGAGGGGGTCGTCTCTTCTGCTGCTGCCTCTTCTCCCGCCACATTTGTCCTTCCTTCAGACTCTGTTTTTCTGCTCGGACACGACGCTCTGGGAACAGCCATCCTCCTTAGTGAGGAACTTTACCGGTCTACCCATTTGATGGAGGGGTCAGTGATGGCCTTCTGGATAGATGTCGGAAGTTTTCTCCATCATCGGAACCTGTGCGGGTGCTCTGAGTTTAGTAGATTAATTGGTGAAACTTTATTTAAAATATTCAAATCCTGCAGATTTTTTTCTCCAGAGGATTCTAACATTTTGAAATCCTGTTTTTGTGGGTTTACTGAGCTGGAACCCCAATTTATGTAAGAAAGATAACCAAAACACAAATTAGTACTTGAAATAAACAGTGGGCCCTGAATCTATATACTATGGAAATGAGTACAGCTTTTCCAGTATGTTCTAATCTTCTGGAAAGGGTCTGCAGGTTAAGATGGTCAAACATATTCTTCCACTGATGGGACACACTCCCTGTCTGTGTAGTGTGAGATGAAGTTTTTGTAGTCATTCACTTTAACTCCATTCAGCCTTTCAGAGACCGAAAACTCTGAGTTTCCCTATTTTAGTGGATGTTTTAATACCCAGGAACTGCTGAACCTGCATCTTAGAGTATTTTCTAGAAAACGTTGTTATTGTTGGGGTTCAGTCGGGTCCGTTTGTGGTGGTGTCATAGTCAGGTTGCAGCGCTCCTCTTTCTTGCAGATGTCTTGTCTGGAGCAAACTTGGGCGGTGTTACGACAGCGACACACAGAGGGCGCCATCCTTTATGAGAAAACTCTGCTGCCCTTTTTTAAAAGCCTGAACGCAGGAAGAGGTGTCCATGCTGCTAAATATTTCCGACGCTGTACAGCTGTAAGTCAACATACTTAACACTGTGGTCATGTGTCTGTCAATCAGAAAGCTGCCCGCTGTCCAACACCACTTTTCCCCACATCCTCCCCTTTCTTACACTGATGGAGAGAAGTGACATGGGGAGTGAAGGAAAGGAGCCCTGGGACATGGCGGAGGATGGGGTAGACATGGTCATGAATCACCTCGGAGCGGCAAGAACCTTCGCTCAGCTGGGACCCATCTACAGATCCAACGCTAAATCTAAACTGGAAGGTAAGAGATCGAGGAGGTGAAAGGGAGAGGAGAGGAGGAAGGAGGAGGAGGGGAAGGAGGTCAAGAAGAAGTTAGCAATGAAGTGGGAGGTGAAGATGAAGGCAGAAGTGAAGCAGCAGTGAGATGAAGAAGGACAAGAGGAAAAGCAGCAACAGGTAAAACGTAACAGAGAAGAAATGGAGAAAAAAGGAGGTAAAGCAGCAGAAACAGATGAAATGAGTCTGTCAAAGGAGGTAAAGAAGGACAAGTAATAGAAGCAGCAGGAGGAGGTAAAGTAGCTGAATCCATGAAGGATTAGAAGGAGGTGAAGTAGGGAGAGAAGGTGAAGAAGGAAAGGGTTAGAAAGCAGAAGGGGGGGTAGAAAATAGGAGAGGTTGACGAAGAAGAAGCATGGAAAGCATTTCCCATTTTCATGACGTCTCTTGAGGTTGTCGTACCAGCCTCAAGAGAACGGCAGAGACTCCTGCGCTCTCCTTAGGAGCAGCCCCTCCTTTCCAGGCAAGGCAAGGCGAGTTTAATTGTGTAGCACAATTCGTACACAAAGTAATTCAAGGTGCTTCACAAAACAGAAAAATGCATTCAAATCACAATACATCAGAGAAATAATCAACGTAAAATTTACTTTAAAAGAAAAGAAAAAAAAATGGAAAATTGATTTTAAAAGAAAGGAAGGACAGAAAAGTGTAGATAGGACCTTTCAGTCATAAACACGGCTAAACAGAAATGTTTTAAGTCTAGATTTGAACATGAACACAGAAGAGGCCTGTCTTATGGCTTCAGGGAGGCTGTTCCAGATTTTAGCTGCAGAATATTGAAACGCTGATTCTACGGTCCTATGAGCCAAAAACCCGTCTGAGACAAGTCCTTCTGGTGCGGGTGACATCTGCTTTTGGGTCAGCAAGAAGACTGGCGTTTGTTCCAAAGCAGAGCCTGCAGACAGACTGATAAAGACACCACCCCCTGGTTTAGAAAATGGACCTAAAGGACGTCTGCTGTAATGTCCCCACACTGAACTTTTCATAAACTCTTGTTTGCTGATGTGTAACAGTCTCTGTGATGGAGCTTTAATGTTAACTGAAGTGTTTATTATTTTGAACAAATTACACCAAAAAACTGAGTTACATTTGACTATTTTGAATTAATAGAATGATTCACACAAACAGCCTCCCTCCACTTTGTAGGCTTTAAGGGAGATGCTGCTGAGTCCGTGTCTAGCATGTTGATGAGTGATGCTCTCATCCCTCCACTGATGAAAATCACACGATGTCGTCGTTCTGCAGGTTTCCAGGTGCAGCCAGAGATCCAGGAGATCTTTCTGACTGATTTCCAGATGAGGCTGCTGTGGGGGAGCAGGGGATCTGAGGAGAATCAGGGTCTGCGATACTCCAAGTTCAACCAGGTCCTAACTGTGCTTTCCAACAAGCTACAACAGTACTAGCCCCACAGTCAGAGAATAAGGCACAGGTCACCACCACTACTCGGTTAATGGTTAATCCACTCATGTTCCTTTGTTTGTAAGGCCTGTGATATGACAGCTGAGGCTTCAGAGAAATTCGGAGGATGTCCGTCACAGGAATCAGGGATCAGCATCCCTTCTGCCTTTTCTGCCTTCACCTCCTAAACTCCACATTGTGCCACAGAAAAAGTTGCTGAAGTTGAACAGATTTTGGGTTTATGTCAGCTTGTAAGACAGTATGAACCCTAAGCAAAAACACCAATTTCACTGCAACAGTAACATCCAGGTTAAGGCAATTTCTTCAAAGTGAGGGATTTCCTTGTTTCTGAATAAATATTCATGAAAACCTTTAACCCTTTTCCTGCAGACATGAAAAACTTGTAAAGACTTTCTTTAACGATATGGACCTTAATAAAAACATTTGTACTACTTTTTGTTTTGCACTTTTTCAGAAGACTTAAATGACTTCCCATTTGTATTCTCTAAGAATCTCGGAGGGATGGATGGATGGATGGATGGATGGATGGATGGATGCATGGATGAATTAATGGATGCATGGATGGATGGATGGATGGAGGGATGGTGGGATGTATAGATGGGTGGATGGATGGAGGGATGGATGGATGGATGCATGGATGGATGGATGAATGCATGGATGGGTGGATGGAGGGATGGTGGGATGGATGGATGGATGGATGGATGGATGAATGCATGGATTGATAAATGAATGGATGGATGCATGGATGGATGGATGGATGGATGAATTAATGGACGGATGGATTAATAGATGGATGGATGGATGCATGGATGGATGGATGGATGGATGGATTAATGGATGGATGGATGGATGCATAATTGGATGGATGGATGGACGCATGGATTGATGCATGGATGGATTCATGGATGGATAGATGGATGCATGGATAGATCAATGGATGGATTATTGGATGGATGGATGAATGCATGAATGGATGCAAAAATGCATGGATGGATGGATGGATGCATGGATGGATGGATGGATGGATGCATGGATGGATGGAGGGATGCATGGATGCATGGATGGATGGATGGATAAATGGATGGATGGATGGAGGGATGCATGGATGGATGAATGGATTAATGGAAGAATGGATGGATGGATGGATGGATGGATGCATGGATGGATGGATGGATGGACAGAAAGATAAATGGATGGATGCACGGATGGATGGATGGATGGATGCATGGATGGATAGATGGATGCATGGATAGATCGATGGATGGATGCATAGATGGATGGATGCATGAATAGATAGATGAATGGATGGATTAATGGATGGATGGATGGATGGATGTATAATTGGATGGATGGATGGACGCATGGATTGATGCATGGATGGATTCATGGATGGATAGATGGATGGACAGAAAGATAAATGGATGGATGCCTGGATGGATGGATGAATGGATGGATGCATGGATAGATCGATGCATAGATGGATGGATGCATGAATGGATAGATGCATGGATAGATCAATGGATGGATTATTGGATGGATGGATGAATGCATGAATGGATGCATGGATGGATGGATGCATGAATGCATGAATGGATGCATCAATGGATGGATGGATGCATAGATGGATGGATGAATGCATGAATGGATCGATGAATGGATGGATTAATGGATGGATGGAAGCATGAATGGTTAGATGAATGGATGCAAAGATGGATGGATTGATGCATGGATGGATAGATGAATGGATGGATTAATGGATGGATGGATAAATGCATGAATGGATGCATGGATGGATGGACGGATGCATGGATGGATTGATGCATGAACGATGGATGGATGCATGGATGGATGCATGAATGGATGGATGGATGGATTAATGGATGGAGAGATGAATGCATGGATAGACGGATGGATGCATGAATAGATGGATGAATGGATGTACAGATGGATGGATAGATGCATGCAGGGATGGATAGATGAATGGATGGATTAATGGATGGATGGGTGAATGCATGAATGAATGGATGGATGGATGAATGCATAAATGGATGGATTTGATGCATGGATGGATGGATGCATGGATGGATGGATGCATGGATGGATGGATGCACGGATGGATGCCTGGATGCATGGATGGATGGATGCATAGATGGATGGATGGATGAATGGATGGATGAATTGATGGATGGATGGATAGATGGATGCATGGATGGATAGATGAATGGATGGATGAATGCATAAATGGATGAATGGATGCATGGATGGGTGGATGGATGCACGGATGGATGGATGGATGGAAGGATGCCTGGATGCATGGATGGATTGATGCATAGATGGATGGATGGATGGATGAATGGATGGATGAATTCATAAATGGATGAATGGATGGATGGATGCATTGATGGATGCATTGATGGATGGATGTATAGATGGATGCATGGATGGATAGATGAATGGATGGATGAATGCATAAATGGATGAATGGATGCATGGATGGGTGGATGGATGCACGGATGGATGGATGGATGCCTGGATGGATGGATGCATAATTGGATGAATGGATGGATGGATGCATGGTTGGATGCCTGGATGCATGGATTTATGGATGCATAGATTGATGGATGCATGGATGGATAGATGGATGGATGGATGCCAGGATGGATGGATGCATAATTGGATGGATGGATGGATGGATGGATGCATGGTTGGATGCCTGGATGCATGGATTTATGGATGCATAGATTTATGGATGCATGGATGGATAGATGGATGGATGGATGCCTGGATGGATGTATGGATGCATAATTGGATGGATGGATGGATGCCTGGATGGATGGATGGATGCATAATTGGACGGATGGATGGATGGATGGATGGATAGATGGATGGATGGATGCCTGGATGGATGGATGCATAATTGGACGGATGGATGGATGGATGCCTGGATGGATGTATGGATGCATAATTGGATGGATGGATGCCTGGATGGATGGATGGATGCCTGGATGGATGGATGCATAATTAGACGGATGGATGGATGGATGGATGGATGGATGGATGGATGCATGGTTGGATGCCTGGATGCATGGATTTATGGATGCATAGATTTATGGATGCATGGATGGATAGATGGATGGATGTATAGATGGATGAATGGTGGGATGCATGGATGGATGGATGGATGGATGGATGGATGAATGGATGGATGGATAAATGGATGGATGGATGGATGGATGGTTTGATTACTGGATGCATGGATGGATGGATGGATGGATGGATGCATGGATGCATGGATGGATGGATGGATGGATGGAGGGATGGATGGATGGATAAATATATGGATGGATGGAGGGATGCATGGATGGATGAATGGATTAATGGAAGAATGGATGGATGGATGGATGGATGCATGGATGGATGGATGCATGGACGGAAAGATAAATGGATGGATGCACGGATGGATGGATAAATGGATGGATGCATGGATGGATAGATGGATGCATGGATAGATCGATGGATGGATGCATAGATGGACCGATGTATGAATGGATAGATGAATGGATGGATTAATGGATGGATGGATGGATGCATAATTGGATGCATGGATGGACGCATGGATTGATGCATGGATGGATTCATGGATGGATAGATGGATGCATGGATAGATCAATGGATGGATTATTGGATGGATGGATGAATGCATGAATGGATGCATGGATGGATGGATGCTTGGATGGATGGATGGATGCATAGATGGATGGATGAATACATGAATGGATCAATGAATGGATGGATTAATGGATGGATGGAAGCATGAATGGTTAGATGAATGGATGGATTAATGGATGGATGCATGAATAGATGGATGAATGGATGTACAGATGGATGGATAGATGCATGCAGGGATGGATAGATGAATGGATGGATTAATGGATGGATGGGTGAATGCATGAATGAATGGATGGATGGATGAATGCATAAATGGATGGATTTGATGCATGGATGGATGGATGCATGGATGGATGGATGGATGGATGCATGGATGGATGGATGCATGCATGGATGCCTGGATGCATGGATGGATGGATGCATAGATGGATGGATGGATGGATGAATGGATGGATGAATGCATAAATGGATGAATGGATGGATGGATGTATAGATGGATGAATGGTGGGATGCATGGATGGATGGATGGATGGATGAATGGATGGATGGATGGATGGATGGATTAATGGATGGATGGATGCATAATTGGATGGATGGATGGACGCATGGATTGATGCATGGATGGATTCATGGATGGATAGATGGATGCATGGATAGATCAATGGATGGATTATTGGATGGATGGATGAATGCATGAATGCATGCATGGATGGATGGATGCATGGATGGATGGATGGATGCATAGATGGATGGATGAATGCATGAATGGATCAATGAATGGATGGATTAATGGATGGATGGAAGAATGAATGGTTAGATGAATGGATGGATTAATGGATGGATGCATGGATTGATGTATGGATGGATAGATGAATGGATGGATTAATGGATGGATGGATAAATGCATGAATGGATGCATGGATGGATGGACGGATGCATGGATGGATTGATGCATGAACGATGGATGGATGCATGAATGGATGGATGGATGGATTAATGGATGGAGGGATGAATGCATGGATAGATGGATGGATGGATGCACAATGGATGGATGGATGCATGCAGGGATGGATCGATGAATGGATGGATTAATGGATGGATGGATAAATGCATGAATGGATGCATGGAGAGATGGACGGATGCATGGATGGATTGATGCATGAACGATGGATGGATGCATGGATGGATGCATGAATGGAATGATGGATGGATTAATGGATGGAGAGATGAATGCATGGATAGATGGATGGATGCATGAATAGATGGATGAATGGATGTACAGATGAATGGATGGATGGATGCAGGGATGGATAGATGAATGGATGGATTAATGGATGGATGGATGAATGCATGAATGAATGGATGGATGGATGAATGCATAAATGGATGGATTTGATGCATGGATGGGTAGATGGATGGATGCATGGATGGATGGATGCATGGATGGATGCCTGGATGCATGGATGGATGGATGCATAGATGGATGGATGGATGGATGAATGGATGGATGAATGCATAAATGGATGAATGGATGGATGGATGTATAGATGGATGAATGGTGGGATGCATGGATGGATGGATGGATGGATGAATGGATGGATGGATGGATGGATGGATTAATGGATGGATGGATGCATAATTGGATGGATGGATGGACGCATGGATTGATGCATGGATGGATTCATGGATGGATAGATGGATGCATGGATAGATCAATGGATGGATTATTGGATGGATGGATGAATGCATGAATGGATGCATGGATGGATGGATGGATGGATGCAAAGATGGATGGATTGATGCATGGATGGATAAATGAATGGATGGATTAATGGATGGATGGATAAATGCATGAATGGATGCATGGATGGATGGACGGATGCATGGATGGATTGATGCATGAACGATGGATGGATGCATGAATGGATGGATGGATGGATTAATGGATGGAGGGATGAATGCATGGATAGATGGATGGATGGATGCACAATGGATGGATGGATGCATGCAGGGATGGATCGATGAATGGATGGATGAATGGATGTACAGATGAATGGATGGATGGATGGGTGGATGGATGGATGCATGGATGGATGGATGCATGGATGGATGCCTGGATGCATGGATGGATGGATGCATAGGTGGATGGATGGATGGATGAATGGATGGATGAATGCATAAATGGATGAATGGATGGATGGATGTATAGATGGATGAATGGTGGGATGCATGGATGGATGGATGGATGGATGAATGGATGGATGGATGGATGGATTAATGGATGGATGGATGGATGCATAATTGGATGGATGGATGGACGCATGGATTGATGCATGGATGGATTCATGGATGGATAGATGGATGCATGGATAGATCAATGGATGGATTATTGGATGGATGGATGAATGCATGAATGGATGCATGGATGGATGGATGCAAAAATGCATGGATGGATGGATGGATGCATGGATGGATGGATGGATGGATGGATGCATGGATGGACGGATGGATGGATGGATGGATAAATGGATGGATGGATGGAGGGATGCATGGATGGATGAATGGATTAATGGAAGAATGGATGGATGGATGGATGGATGGATGGATGCATGGATGGATGGATGGATGGACAGAAAGATAAATGGATGGATGCACGGATGGATGGATGCATGGATGGATAGATGGATGCATGGATAGATCGATGGATGGATGCATAGATGGATGGATGCATGAATGGATCGATGAATGGATGGATTAATGGATGGATGGATGCATAATTGGATGGATGGATGGACGCATGGATTGATGCATGGATGGATTCATGGATGGATAGATGGATGCATGGATAGATCGATGGATGGATGCATGGATGGATGAATGGATTAATGGAAGAATGGATGGATGGATGGATGGATGGATGGATGCATGGATGGATTGATGCATGAACGATGGATGGATGCATGGATGGATGCATGAATGGATGGATGGATGGATTAATGGATGGAGAGATGAATGCATGGATAGACGGATGGATGCATGAATAGATGGATGAATGGATGTACAGATGGATGGATAGATGCATGCAGGGATGGATAGATGAATGGATGGATTAATGGATGGATGGGTGAATGCATGAATGAATGGATGGATGGATGAATGCATAAATGGATGGATTTGATGCATGGATGGATGGATGCATGGATGGATGGATGGATGGATGCATGGATGGATGGATGCATGGATGGATGCCTGGATGCATGGATGGATGGATGCATAGATGGATGGATGGATGGTTGAATGCATAAATGGATGGATGGATGGATGCATTGATGGATGCATTGATGGATGGATGGATAGATGAATGCATGGATGGATAGATGAATGGATGGATGAATACATAAATGGATGAATGGATGCATGGATGGGTGGATGTATGCACGGATGGATGGATGGATGCCTGGATGGATGGATGCATAATTGGATGAATGGATGGATGGATGCATGGTTGGATGGATGCATAATTGGATGGATGGATGGATGGATGCATGGTTGGATGCCTGGATGCATGGATTTATGGATGCATAGATTTAGGGATGCATGGATGGATAGATGGATGGATGGATGCCTGGATGGATGTATGGATGCATAATTGGATGGATAGATGGATGCCTGGATGGATGGATGGATGCATAATTGGACGGATGGATGGATGGATGGATGGATGCATGGTTGGATGCCTGGATGCATGGATTTATGGATGCATAGATTTATGGATGCATGGATGGATAGATGGATGGATGGATGGATAGATGGATGGTTTGATTACTGGATGCATGGATGGATGGATGGATGGATGGATGCATGGATGCATGGATGCATGGATGGATGGATGGATGGATGGATGGATGGATGGAGGGATGGATGGATGGATAAATATATGGATGGACGGAGGGATATATGGATGCATGGATGGATGAATGGATTAATGGAAGAATGGATGGATGGATGGATGGATGGATGCATGGATGGATGGATGCATGGACAGAAAGATAAATGGATGGATGCACGGATGGATGGATAAATGGATGGATGCATGGATGGATAGATGGATGCATGGATAGATCGATGGATGGATGCATAGATGGATGGATGCATGAATGGATAGATGCATGGATAGATCAATGGATGGATTATTGGATGGATGGATGAATGCATGAATGGATGCATGGATGGATGGATGCATGAATGCATGAATGGATGCATGGATGGATGGATGCATGGATGGATGGATGGATGCATAGATGGATGGATGAATGCATGAATGGATCGATGAATGGATGGATTAATGGATGGATGGATGGATGGAAGCATGAATGGTTAGATGAATGGATGCAAAGATGGATGGATTGATGCATGGATGGATAGATGAATGGATGGATTAATGGATGGATGGATAAATGCATGGATGAATGGATGGACGGATGCATGGATGGATTGATGCATGAACGATGGATGGATGCATGGATGGATGCATGAATGGATGGATGGATGGATTAATGGATGGAGAGATGAATGCATGGATAGACGGATGGATGCATGAATAGATGGATGAATGGATGTACAGATGGATGGATAGATGCATGCAGGGATGGATAGATGAATGGATGGATTAATGGATGGATGGGTGAATGCATGAATGAATGGATGGATGGATGAATGCATAAATGGATGGATTTGATGCATGGATGGATGGATGCATGGATGGATGGATGCATGGATGGATGGATGCACGGATGGATGCCTGGATGCATGGATGGATGGATGCATAGATGGATGGATGGATGAATGGATGGATGAATTGATGGATGGATGGATAGATGGATGCATGGATGGATAGATGAATGGATGGATGAATGCATAAATGGATGAATGGATGCATGGATGGGTGGATGGATGCACGGATGGATGGATGGATGGAAGGATGCCTGGATGCATGGATGGATTGATGCATAGATGGATGGATGGATGGATGAATGGATGGATGAATTCATAAATGGATGAATGGATGGATGGATGCATTGATGGATGCATTGATGGATGGATGTATAGATGGATGCATGGATGGATAGATGAATGGATGGATGAATGCATAAATGGATGAATGGATGCATGGATGGGTGGATGGATGCACGGATGGATGGATGGATGCCTGGATGGATGGATGCATAATTGGATGAATGGATGGATGGATGCATGGTTGGATGCCTGGATGCATGGATTTATGGATGCATAGATTGATGGATGCATGGATGGATAGATGGATGGATGGATGCCAGGATGGATGGATGCATAATTGGATGGATGGATGGATGGATGGATGCATGGTTGGATGCCTGGATGCATGGATTTATGGATGCATAGATTTATGGATGCATGGATGGATAGATGGATGGATGGATGTATGGATGCATAATTGGATGGATGGATGGATGCCTGGATGGATGGATGGATGCATAATTGGACGGATGGATGGATGGATGGATGGATAGATGGATGGATGGATGCCTGGATGGATGGATGCATAATTGGACGGATGGATGGATGGATGCCTGGATGGATGTATGGATGCATAATTGGATGGATGGATGCCTGGATGGATTGATGGATGCCTGGATGGATGGATGCATAATTAGACGGATGGATGGATGGATGGATGGATGGATGGATGGATGCATGGTTGGATGCCTGGATGCATGGATTTATGGATGCATAGATTTATGGATGCATGGATGGATAGATGGATGGATGTATAGATGGATGAATGGTGGGATGCATGGATGGATGGATGGATGGATGAATGGATGGATGGATAAATGGATGGATGGATGGATGGATGGTTTGATTACTGGATGCATGGATGGATGGATGGATGGATGGATGCATGGATGCATGGATGGATGGATGGATGGATGGATGGAGGGATGGATGGATGGATAAATATATGGATGGATGGAGGGATGCATGGATGGATGAATGGATTAATGGAAGAATGGATGGATGGATGCATGGATGGATGGATGCATGGACGGAAAGATAAATGGATGGATGCACGGATGGATGGATAAATGGATGGATGCATGGATGGATAGATGGATGCATGGATAGATCGATGGATGGATGCATAGATGGACCGATGTATGAATGGATAGATGAATGGATGGATTAATGGATGGATGGATGGATGCATAATTGGATGCATGGATGGACGCATGGATTGATGCATGGATGGATTCATGGATGGATAGATGGATGCATGGATAGATCAATGGATGGATTATTGGATGGATGGATGAATGCATGAATGGATGCATGGATGGATGGATGCTTGGATGGATGGATGGATGCATAGATGGATGGATGAATACATGAATGGATCAATGAATGGATGGATTAATGGATGGATGGAAGCATGAATGGTTAGATGAATGGATGGATTAATGGATGGATGCATGGATTGATGTATGGATGGATAGATGCAAAGATGGATGGATTGATGCATGGATGGATAGATGAATGGATGGATTAATGGATGGATGGATAAATGCATGAATGGATGCATGGATGGATGGACGGATGCATGGATGGATTAATGCATGAACGATGGATGGATGCATGAATGGATGAACGGATGGATTAATGGATGGAGGGATGAATGCATGGATAGATGGATGGATGGATGCACAATGGATGGATGGATGCATGCAGGGATGGATAGATGAATGGATGGATTAATGGATGGATGGATAAATGCATGAATGGATGCATGAACGATGGATGGATGCATGGATGGATGCATGAATGGAATGATGGATGGATTAATGGATGGAGAGATGAATGCATGGATAGATGGATGGATGCATGAATAGATGGATGAATGGATGTACAGATGAATGGATGGATGGATGCAGGGATGGATAGATGAATGGATGGATTAATGGATGGATGCATAATTGGATGGATGGATGGATGGATGCATGGTTGGATGCCTGGATGCATGGATTTATGGATGCATAGATTTATGGATGCATGGATGGATAGATGGATGGATGGATGCCTGGATGGATGGATGCATAATTGGATGGATGGATGGATGCATGGTTGGATGCCTGGATGCATGGATTTATGGATGCATAGATTTATGGATGCATGGATGGATAGATGGATGGATGGATGATGGATGGATGCCTGGATGGATGGATGGATGCATAATTGGATGGATGCATGGATGGATAGAGTAAGCATAAATGATTTATTGTCAGATAAAATGTAAAGGCTCATTTTTCTGTGTCTTCCAAGAAGGTTAAGACGACACAATCCCGAGGTTTTGTGGGAAATGTAGTCAGTGACCTATCTAGTGGATCTTGTTATTGGACAAGAATAAAACTATAGTTTCCTTTTTTTACAAATGTATACAAAATCCCACTAACAAACATGAGGAAAACTGTAAAAAGAAGCTTGACTGTAGAAATAAAAGGCCATTGCTGGGTATTTGGAAAAAATATAAATATCCATTCTTGATTGAAGGGGATACTCTTCAGGGGCTGAAGGTCAAACAAACAAGTGGATAGAAAATGTTTTATTAAATGGAATTATTCAGGTTAGAGTAGACAATGTACTCACCAAAATATTTTGTAAAAAAAATAGAACCTCACAAGGAAGCATAATTAGTTCTTTATTTTAACTATAGTTGATGGTTTGTGATGATGAAGAGGGTGAAATGGGGCAACTCTTATTGCTGACTATGGGGCGATTTGGAAAAGGGGCAGAAACTTAAGCAGAATGGTCACATGTGGAGTTTTCAGTTTCCAAGGGACAACACAAAGATAATGTCATTTACAAAGAAGATAGTTACTAGTCTGAACTTGAAAATGTACAACAGTATTACAAGAAGTCAAGCAGTTGAAGTATTTTGTTGTTACATAATCGATAAGCTGGCAACAATCATGTACAAAACAGTAGGTACATGTAAAAAAGATTGGAAACATGATGAGGTGCTTGGTAGGAAGGGATTGGGGGCAGATAGTTTTGTTAAAGAAACTTTATACAGGGCCGTTAAGGTCTCCTGGACCAGAGAAGTCACTTGGTCTAAAACCACCGGGATACTTTAAAAAATCATGACTGCTTATCCAGCTAAAACTGTGCTGGATGACGTATCTCCACCTTTATACACCTTTGTCATGGTAAGGAGAACACGTCAATGTGAGGATGGGGTCATGGGATAGCACAAGGGTTAAAGACACCTGTCCATACCCTCAAACAGTCACACTCCAAACTCCACTATGGTCCAGTCCAAAGAGCTGTCTAAGGACACCAGAAACCAGAGTTTTGACCTGCAGCAGGCTGGTAGACTGAATCTGAAACAGGTAAGCAGCTTGGTGTGAAGAAATCACCTGTGGGAGCAATTATTAGGAAATGGAAGACATACAAGACCACTGGTGATCTCCCTCCATCTGGGGCTCCCCCCAAGATCTCACCCCATGGGGTCAGAATAATCAAAAGAACGGTGAGCAAAAATACCAGAGCCCCACGGGGGACCTAGTGAATGACCTGCAGAGAGCTGGGACCAAAGTAACAAAGGCTACCATCAGTAACACACTACACCACCAGGGACTCAAACCCTGCAGGGCCAGACGTGTCCCCCTGCTAAAGTCAGTAAATGTGCAGGCCCTTCTACAGTCTGCTAGAGAGCATTTGGATGACCAAGAGGAGGATCGGGAGAATGTCCTATGGTCAGATGAAACCACAATAGAACTTTTTGGTAAGAACTATACTGTTTGGAGGAGAAAGAATGCTGAGCTGCATCCAAGGAACACCAGACCAAGTGTAAAGCATGGGAGTGGAACCATCATGCTTTGGGGCTGTTTTTTAGTAAAAGGACCAGGACAACTGATCTGTGTAAAGGAAAGAATGAATGGGACCATTTATGGTCAGATTTGGGGAAGATACCTCCTTCCATTATCAGCATTGAAGATGATGATCTGCATGGAGGAATGGACCAAAACATCACTGCTCTAGAGGAGATCTGCATGGAGGAATGGACCAAAACATCACTGCTCTAGAGGAGATCTGCATGGAGGAATGGACCAAAACATCACTGCTCTAGAGGAGATCTGCATGGAGGAATGGACCAAACATCACTGCTCTAGAGGAGATCTGCATGGAGGAATGGACCAAAACATCTCTGCTCTAGAGGAGATCTGCATGGAGGAATGGACCAAAACATCACTGCTCTAGAGGAGATCTGCATGGAGGAATGGACCAAAATACCAACAGTTTTTGAAAACCTTCTGAAGACTTACAGGAAATGTTTGACTGCTGTCTTTAAAAGAGTACAAAACAAAGTATTGAGTCGAACTGTTGTTATTGACCTAATAATAACTTTCCACCATAATTTACAAATAATATTTTTTTGAATTAGACTGTGATTTTGTAGATTTTTTCTCTAATTTTGTCTGTCATAGTTGAGGTTTACGTATGAGGAAAATTAAAGCCTCTCTCATCTTTTTCAGTGGGAGAACTTGAACAGTTGGTGAGTGACTGAATACTTTTTTGCCCCGCTGTTTACGACCTCTCAGAAATGTAATGCGCTCCGGTTCCAGTTCATCTTTATTCCGTAGTGAGGACAGTCAAAATGCAGACCACGTGTTCTAATAGAAACCCAGTTTAAAGACTTCATTGTTCAGAAGTGGCTGTAACATTTTTATGGATACCAGCGCATGTAGGACTTGTAGGATCCAGACTTAGGTCACACTTTTCTGAACCAACAGCTTTTCATAACAGGACACCATGCGAGGGAGAAATGGGAATTCTGTGGTGACACTGAGACAATAGAACATGTAACAATGAAGTGTGGCAAGTGTGCTGGACACCAGAGAATACTTAAAAAAATGGAAAACTGAAGATCAGCTGGAATTTGCTCAGTAACTGAAGTGCCTTTGAATTTTGAATTTTATTTCCCCAGAAAAGGAAGTTTTCATGGAAAAGTTAGGTGGTACTAAGGGAGGGGTGAGTATGGGATAAGATAACAGTCATGAAGAACCATATTCATAAATACAAAATTGGGAACATATTAAAGCTTTGAGCAACTTTTCAAAAAAATATGCCTACATTTACATTTGTGCATAACATGTCTGTTTTCAATAGGATTTGTCTCTGTTTTGAAGACGGAGTTCCCTCTGTTAACTCACTGTCCCAAATAGTCATGGGGTCACGGTCGTATACATCGAGTCCCAAAACATCGTTACAACAACGTGCACATCCATTTGAGGCTCATTTATTAAATGAAGACAGAATCCAACTTTTTACAATGTTATTATTATCCTTTCACCATAGGTCTGTCGAGTAAAAAAACAGATGATAATAATAACAGCATCTTAGGCATATGATTGTTGCCTGGTGGCAACAGCTGATCCTGTAAACAATGCAATCATTTCAGACCTGGAAGTGGTTTCGTGACTCAACATAAATGCCTGTGACATATTTAATTGAACAGGAGAACTTTGAATTCCAAACAAAGAAAAGTCGTATTGAAAACAGACATGTCAAAAGTAAAACTAAATGTTGGATTCATGTTTTTTTACAAAGCTGTGCACTAAGTATTAATTTGAGCACAGCTTTGTCTTTATGTACGACAGAGTTTTAGAGCCAGTTTACAAAAAAAAGACATTTTTAAATTACAACATTTAGGTCATAAATTTACTACTTAAAATCTCTTAAATTTCTGAGAAAAAAGTCAGATTAACGAGGAAAAAACTCTGAAGTTTTCCGTTTACCAGAGTCTAGCTTGAAGATGAAATACGTGGAGCCTTTTGTGAAGCTTTTTTTCCGGATAGATTTAAAAAACAAAGAGATTCTGAGCCTTTTGGCAACTCAAAATCCGATTATTTTCAGTGTAGCCGGCTTTTCGGGGGTTTGGTGTCGGTAAAGCGGAGTTTCATCTGTAAAATAAGGAGCTCAGAGACCCGTTTGGGTGTCGAGGGCTGCTGCAGCCTTTATTCTCCTTTTCATTCACACCCTGAAGTTCATTTGTCTCCTTATGTAACAGGTTCAGTTTGGTCGCCGATGTACAATGAGGAGGGGGAGACTCGACTCTGGTCACTGCGTCTTTAATTCTTTAAAACAGCGCAAAAGAAAATAGCATCAGTGGACATCACAACTGCAGCTCCCAGCTCAGACTGCTCACTCCGACTGACTGTTTACATTCATCCAAAAACTTCAATAAATGTACAATTTTCAGAATAAAATATACTCAAGACACAATGCTATACAAGAATAAAACAAAAAGAAAACACATATTTGGTAAATACAGCATTTAAAATAAAACATTGTTAAACAGAATAAGACAAAATGGCGGAGACCAACCTTTAAAACAGCGCAAAAGAAAATAGCATCAGTGGACATCACAACTGCAGCTCCCTGATCAAAGGAAAAAGAGCGCGATCAAAACCGGCACCAAAAACCACATAAAAATATAGTTAAAAGTAAATGTAAATTATTCTAGGGCAGTTTCTTGTCAACTGCATCCATTTTTAAACATATTTAAGAAACTAATACCCGTTTATTTTAACAGCTAACTAAAAATATTGGGAGACTGCAGAAAACGCGACTCACCAGCTCAGACTGCTCACTCCGACTGGTAAGGGAGGGGCAGAGACCGCATGGTGAAGGCAGGGTGTGTCCCACTAATTGCCTTCCCTGCGCAACAGGTAACCATGTGGAACTAATTGTTTTGTAAAATAATTAGAATATTAACAAAATATTTATTTACATCATGTGTTAACTCAAAATAAAATAATTTAAAATTAAATAATCACTGAAGTTTTGAGAATGTTCATTAAAAAAAAATCAATTTGCTACATACTCCCCTCTGAACTTCTCAAAACCGTTGCATATTCATCAAACTAGACGATAAGTAACATTTTTTGCCAACAGAAATAATGACTCCTCATACTACTGCGACATATATGTCTTCCTCTATAAAAGAAAAGCAACACTGTAAAGCTGGCCAAACTTCACAATGTACACTTGCAACAAAGTAGTGCCGTAAACACAACTTCACAAAAGGTAAATCAGTGGCTGTTACTTTCCCACAATACGTAATCAAATTTACAATATGCAGTATCTACAGTGACTCAGACCTTTTCATTTACCTTACAAAAATAAACTTCTTACAAATCCAGAAAACACTTCACGTGCTTGTGTATCTTTTTTCTGTGTCATGTTTTGTATCAGTCTGTTAACTGGTTTGACAATCCTGCCAGCCCTGGTTCTGATACGATTTACTGTATCATTTTGGAGCCTATCATCCTGTCTTGTAGCAACTGCTTCTTCATTGATTCCTAACTGTCCATGTGGGAGATCTGAACCTGGGCCTTTAGAGCAGTTTTTATTGCTCTCCACAAGACTCTCAGCACTAATCCCATCTGATTGACAGTCCATGCCACAACTCTCAACCTCATGATGGTCGGCAGGATCCAACGGCGCTGTATTTGCCACCCAGTCAGCTGTTCGGTCCAACTCATCACATTCTGAGTTAACAACTGAAACATCCTGATCAGCACTGTTTACATCACTCAGATCTGGAGTGGTACTGAATGAAGACACCGACCCTTGCTCTTGATCCAACTCAATTGGCAGGAAGTTCACCAATAGGAGCAAGTTACGGTGGACCACTTTCTCCTGTCCAGTGGCTGTGTTCCTGATCCGGTAAATGTGACACTTGGAGTCTCTGGACACAACAGTGTAAATGGTGGAGCACCACTTATCTGCAAGCTTCCTTTTGCCACGCACACACTTGTTTGCCAAGAGAACATGGTCTCCCTCATCAATGTCTGTGCCTTTGGTTCTCATGTTGTATAGACGGGCCTGACGTTGCTGACTGGCGTCGGTGTTAGCCTGGGCAACGGCAAGAGCCTCTTTAAGGTTCTCCCTGATTCTTTCAACGTAGCTGTTATAATCAGTGATCTCATCATTTCTTTCCACATGGTGAAACATGACATCCACTGGGAGCCTGGGAATCCGACCGAACATGAGATAGAAGGGTGCGTAACCAGTTGACTCATGGACAGTGCAGTTGTAGGCAAATGTCAATGTTTGCAACATCTGAGGCCACTTGCTTTTGTCTCGGGGTGGTAAGGCTCTGATCATACTCCCTAAGGTTCTATTAAACCTTTCGGTTTGGCCATTACCCATGGGATGATATGGTGTGGTCCTTGATTTCTTGACTCCTGCTACCTGCAACAACTCCTGAATCAACTCACTCTCAAAGTTCGCACCCTGGTCTGAATGGATTCTTTGTGGGAAGCCATAGACACAAAAGTATCTGTCCCACAACTGGCGGGCCACCTGCTTTGCTGACTGGTTGGAACACTGAAAGGCGTGCGCCATTTTGGTAAAATGATCAGTTACCACTAAGATGTCTACACACTGACCCTTTGGATCTTCTGCGGACCAAAAGTCGAGACACACCAGTTCTAAAGGACTTGTGGTCTTTATGCTTTCAAGGGGAGCTCGCCCCTCAGGCTCAGGAGTCTTGCTCACCACACAACGCTTGCAGCATTTTACATACTCGCGCACACCTTGCTCCATGCCGAGCCAAAAGAATCGCTGCCTAGCTAAGTGTAATGTCCGACTTTGGCCTTGGTGTCCTGCTTTGTCGTGCACACCCTGAAGCACTTGACCAACCAGAGACACAGGTGTTACATACTGGTATCGTTTTCTGCCAGTAGTTGAGTCCTTACATACTCTGTACAGGATGTTATCGAGTATTTTAAGTTTGTCCCACTGTTTCAGGAGTTTCAGAGCTCTAGGAGATAGACTGCACTTTTCTCTCCGTGATGGACGTCTACCTCGTATGACAAACGTGACAACAGCAGCTATTGTGGTGTCATTTTGCTGCGCCTCCTGAAGGTCTTTGAGGGAAAACACAGGTAAGGTAACTTGACCACTTGGCACAAGTTGCTCCAGGTCTTGAACGAGCCAGGTGAGTACTCTTTGCTCAGGACCATGTTCCCATTCTACATGCCCTGACAGGACAGCAGATACATCCTCTTCACTCATTGACAAGTTCTCTGAATGTTGGGGAGACTGAAAGTACTCGACCTCTTGATGGTTGGTGCTGGCCCTAAAAAGCTCCTGAACTGTGTCCTCCTGTACTTGCTGAGACTCCTCCAACAGGGCTTCATA
This sequence comes from Oryzias curvinotus, assembly GCA_023969325.1. Classification (NCBI taxonomy): domain Eukaryota; kingdom Metazoa; phylum Chordata; class Actinopteri; order Beloniformes; family Adrianichthyidae; genus Oryzias; species Oryzias curvinotus. The sequence continues at coordinate 241,987 of CM043714.1, read as the reverse complement.
GGGCTCCATTGTCAGCCTGTGAGAGACACGGCCTTTGATGAAGGGCTGCCGGCTCAAGGCGTCAGCGACTATGTTCTTACTGCCTGGTATGTACTTGATGTTGAAGCTGTAAGGTGACAACTTTGCTACCCATCTTTGCTCACAGGCATCAAGTTTGGGTTTGGTGAGGATATATGTTAGGGGGTTATTATCTGTCCATACTGTAAATGGATTACCTCTCAGCCAGTGACTAAACTTATCGCAAACTGACCACTTGAGTGCCAAAAACTCCAAACGGTGAGCCGGGTATTTGCTTTGAGCACGGGTGAGAGCTTTACTGGCAAAAGCCACTGGCCGTGCTTTTGTCTCACCATCTTGAACTTGTGACAGCACCGCACCCAGACCATCAGTTGAGGCATCCGTTGAAAGAATAAATGGGCGATTGAAGTCAGGATGAGCAAGGATGACAGATTCCAGAAGTGCTGACTTAAGGCACTCAAACGAGTCACTGTGTTCTTGTTTCCAGTCATTGGCATGTAACTTTCGGAAAGCAGCAGCGCCACGTGCATTCCCTTTCCGTCCCTTTGGGGCAGCTGTGAGTGCAAAAAGGGGTCTGGCTATGCTGGAACAGCCTTGAATGAACTGCTGATAGTACATGACCATGCCTAAGAATGACTTGATTTTCTTTTGGGAAGGTGTTATTCCGTCCTCCATCATGAGGTCCATCACAGTCATCGCCGTTATGGCTTTGACCTTGTCGGGGTCTGTTGAAACTCCCTTGCCATCCACGACATGTCCAAGAAATTTAACACTCCTTCTTAGCAGCTGACATTTTTTAGGGGCCAACTTCAGTCCATGGGCTCTTAATCTGCCAAAGACCATTTCCAGTCTTCTCAGGGCCTCTCCCTCATTAGGTGCATAGACCAGCACATCATCCAGATAACAGAGGAGTGTCAGGAAGTTCTGGTCGCCAAATATGCTCATCATGAGGCGCATAAAACTTGCTGGGCTATTGCACAGTCCTTGTGGTAGTCTGTTGAACTCATAAAGCCCCATTGGCGTTGTAAAGGCCGTTAGCTTCTTGTCCTCTTCAGCCATGGCAATGTTGTAGAAGCCTGAAGTAAGGTCCATTGCACAAAATATGGCGTTTCCTCCCAAAGCTGCAAGACAGTCCGCTTGGTGTGGTAAAGGATGAGCATCTTTTATTGTGCGAGCATTCAACCAGCGGTAATCCACGCAAATCCTGAGATCTCCATTCTTCTTCCAGACAAGGACCAGTGGTGACGCCCACTCACTTTTTGACTTACGGATTATCTCAAGTTCTTCCATCTCCGTTAGAACCTGCCTTAGTTTATGGTATTGCCCTGGTGGAACGCGGCGGTATGGCAACCTGAAGGGTCTGGTGTCAGACAGGTGAATCCTGTGAACTATGTCCTTAGCTGACCCACAGTCAAGCTTGGTCTTTGAGAAGACATCTTCATACTTCTGAAGGAGCTGCAGGAGCTGACCTTTCCAATAGTGGGACACCTCACAGGAATCAATATCCAAGCTCCCGAGTCCAAGCTTGTTTAAGGCCTCTTGGTAATCTGTTGGGGCAGGGCTTTGGGCATGGTCTGCAGGTTCATTGTGCATGGTCTGATTTTGCACCTTAATTGCATTTAAGTTGGGGGCCTCATCCAAATCCTCTACAGCGATGCAGGCTGACACCTTTGCCAACTTCGTGTTGCGCCGGAGGGTGACTGCTTTGCTGGATGTGTTTAGCACCCTGACTGGGATCCATCTCTCACCATTCATGGTTGCTACAGACCTACAAACGATCACATCATTTTTATGGCCCAATCCTCTTGACGTTTCAACCAGAACAGCACTGCCTTCAGAAATGGCTGAGGTGGCTGGCAACTTGCTCCACACAAGATGTTCCTGCTTTGGTAGTAAAGTCACAGATTGGGTCAACTTAGCTGTCCCAATAACATCAGGGATGGTTTCACCTCTCCACCTGTTAATGCCAGACAACATGTTAAGGAATTGCATTATCTCAGGCACATCTGTTGACTCCGGCTTATTCAAGACCTGCCAAAACTGTGGACTCTGTTTAAAGTGTTTAAGGAGGTGCTTAATGACATTCGTCCCCAAGATCATCTGGTCTCGCTGTCCAGGGACGACTAGGGTTGGGACCTGAAAGGTACAGCCGTACACTTCCATCTTTAAGTCGTAAATGCATTTGGGCTTGACTTTGACTCCACCACAGCCAACAAGCACAACATCAGGGCAGATGTCATGAGATGTGGGCACTGAGCCAGCACTGCTTAGCAGTCGTTCGGCCTCTTCACTCATAGTACATGACATTGAGCCTGTGTCAAGCAAAGCTTCGAGGGAAACCACATCCTCCACCTGTGCATTTGTGTAGAATAAGCTGTCAGCTTTGCCAAGCCTGGCTATGTTTTGGAACAATACAGTGGTGTTAGGTGGTGAGGTCTGAACACATTCAGAATAAATAGATTGTGCATCATCATCGAGTTTGAGGGCTTCATCCTTAACACTCACACTGTCCCCTCCAAGGTGTGAGTACATTAGTTTCCCTGATACTGAGTATTGCTCGACTGGGCTGTGGGAGGCTTTGAACAGTCTTTTCTTTGGTGCCCAACTTCTAAGCAGCCCAAGCACCTTTTCTCCCTCATACAGTGAGTACGTGTCGAATGTGAGCTGTGTCCACACACTCGGCAGGGGGCATCACGGGTAAATGGGGCAGGTTGCAGCCTACCAGCAGAAGGGGTGGGCTGACTTGTCCGTTCCAGCACTCTTTCCAACATGCTAAGAACTCTCTCCAGTGCACTTGACTCTGAAACAGCTTCATTTGACTTTGTGGGATTAGACAACTTGGCTGTGTTGACACTAGTGTACTCTGCGTTACATTCAAGGGTCTCGCTGGCTGTTACAGCAGTAGCTACATGGAGGGCATGTGCTTTGGGCAAAGTTGTGCCTGACCTCTTAACTTGGTACTCCCTCTGGTGTTCATCAATTGCCTCTTGCACTTCAGTAAGAGACCATTTACTTATGGGCTTACACTTGAACACACAAGCGAGGTTGGAATCTGGACAATTTCTGATAAACATCATGGCAATTTCTGAGTCCATGTTATCCATCCTACTACCTTGGCATTTTAGGTGTCTGTCGGCCACTTCAGCAGCTGTGTTTAACCTGACCCAGTAGTCTACTGGTGTCTCTTTTACTGTTGGTCGAGTGGCATAAAAATCAGCCAATGGTAGACAAGAACCTGGAGTCTCACTGAAGTAGCGTCTCAGAATTACGTATATTGTCTCTGGTGTCACTGGGGTGCTGCTAGCAGTGCTACTTTTCAACCCCACTTTAACAATGCTCTTCGCTCTGCCTAGAAGATGGCTTAAAACCTCCTCTGCTTGTTCACTCTGGGGGAGATTTCTTTTGTGCATGTATGCTTCCACAATTTCAATCCACTCCTGAATGGAGAACTTGTCCGTTCCGTCACCACGATACATGGGAGGATCCTTGACATCAGGTTTAACAATCAGACTCACTTTTGAGAGGTCAGCGGTTGCATTAAGCATCTCGGTTCTAGATGGCTTGGTGTGAGGGGACTGTGAGCTGAAAGATGGCTGATTGGCCATAAGGCGGCCAGCAATGGACTCGCCTATTTGATTTCCTAATTCACCAATAAGTTCACGTAGCTGATTTGTGGTACTCTCACTGGAATCAGTAGGTGTAGAATACAGTGGTTTGTGTTTCTCATGAACATCATCTAGCCCAAACAGATTTTTAGGTATAGCCCCTGGAGTGTCACTGACAGAGGTTTTCCCAAGACTAAATGAACCTCTTCCCCTCCCAACAGCAGGTGAAAACACAAACTTTTCCTGGCTGTCATCTGCCATAACTTAAAGAGCAAAACCAAATATAAAATGTATAATGCAATATGGTGAACAGAAACAAAATTCACAAATCACAAACCAAATATGTCTTGTCTTAATATTATTCACAAAAGGTTATGTAACTCAAACTTTATGTCTACTCAAAATGACTTGCTAAAATGGCAACCACAACTGACGTCCACAGACCCACTTGTCAACCAACTTGAACTCCGGGTGTCACAAGCACACAGCAGAACCTCGGCGATCGGCGGCGGCTGATCAAGGGATCCGGGTCACGGCACCAGTTTTATGTAACAGGTTCAGTTTGGTCGCCGATGTACAATGAGGAGGGGGAGACTCGACTCTGGTCACTGCGTCTTTAATTCTTTAAAACAGCGCAAAAGAAAATAGCATCAGTGGACATCACAACTGCAGCTCCCAGCTCAGACTGCTCACTCCGACTGACTGTTTACATTCATCCAAAAACTTCAATAAATGTACAATTTTCAGAATAAAATATACTCAAGACACAATGCTATACAAGAATAAAACAAAAAGAAAACACATATTTGGTAAATACAGCATTTAAAATAAAACATTGTTAAACAGAATAAGACAAAATGGCGGAGACCAACCTTTAAAACAGCGCAAAAGAAAATAGCATCAGTGGACATCACAACTGCAGCTCCCTGATCAGAGGAAAAAGAGCGCGATCAAAACCGGCACCAAAAACCACATAAAAATATAGTTAAAAGTAAATGTAAATTATTCTAGGGCAGTTTCTTGTCAACTGCATCCATTTTTAAACATATTTAAGAAACTAATACCCGTTTATTTTAACAGCTAACTAAAAATATTGGGAGACTGCAGAAAACGCGACTCACCAGCTCAGACTGCTCACTCCGACTGGTAAGGGAGGGGCAGAGACCGCCCCTGTGTCCGAATTACCGCCCTAACCCCTATATAGTGCACTATATAGTGCGGTCGCCATTTTGTAGTGCTGTCCGAATCTACAGTTCAAAAATCGTGAGCACTAGAAATTTCCCAGAATTCTTTACGAAAAACCAGTGTGGATCGATGCTCACTCGATCGGCGAATATTGTCCAGAATGCACTGCGTTCATACCAGAATTCATTGCGTGTGACCAATGAGTTGCGGGTGACCTATGCACTGCCTTTGAATTATTTGAAGATGGAGGACGATTGCGCGAGAAAGAGGACTTAAAATGTAAGTATATTTAAAAGTATCAAGTATCTGTTGTAAAATATATTTGTAAATACGTATGATGATGTGTTTAATATGTTATATTCCTCAATCGGCAACCTACATTGTTTTGAAGCTCATCAATTTCGGTAATGCTAAAGCTAAGGCTAGCGCGAATTAGCGCCGAAGGCTAAAAACAAACGCTGTTGATATTACATCAAAAAAGGAGTGAGTTCTAAACGTAGTCATAAGTTATTAACACGTTTTTTAAATGTGTTTATATATATGTAGGGACTGACGATGATGAGGAAAATCTGATTCATCTGTGGATCATGGAGAAAGATAGCCTGTTTGTTTTCAGTCAAGCTAGTGCCGGATGGGAGTAAGAGACACTTGATCAGATTGGTATTTATTTATCATTAAACTGTAATAGTTGTCATGTTGGGGTAAAGGTTGTTGTTGAAAGAGAAGAGGAGGAAAGAGCAAAAAGAAACAAAGAGTGACAGGAGAGTCTGTTAAGCTTACCTGAGTTTAAAATATTGTTCACAAAATGTAACGTCATCGTTGTTTTTGCAATTTGTTTAATAAATGCAGGAACAAAAATGAATTATTTACATGTATTATTTAAATATGATCAATTTTTTAACAATCTCAAAAGGATTTTTTTATATAAATATCAGATGTACATATTTACAATTTCGTTTTATATGTTAGCATTTATTTAATATATCTTAACAATAATCCTGGTCTTCTAGAGTCATGTGTGTCACAGTTGGAGCTGAAAGGAAAGCAGAGATTTGTCCTCGCAGACGGACGCCACTTTACCCGTCCTACTGGTTCCTGGTGTGGCTCAACATCAGTGGCTCCCAGCAGTCCCCTTCACTGATGCACAGATTGTGCAGAACTGAACTGCAGGCAATGATTTTCATTGCAAAGGTTGGTTTTACTTCCAGTGCCCCCAGAAATATTGCTCTCCTCCTCATCTTCATAATGCCAAATCCTCTCTCCACCACAGAGCGTGCCTTGGCGTGGTGCTGGTTGTAACGGGCCTGAACCACATTCGTCATGGGTTCCCTGTGGGGTGTCAGCAGCGTGATGGGATGAGCAATGCAGGGATACCCACCATCACCCAAAAGGATCCTTCAGGTGGGTTTGTTTGATTTACATAAATTGGGCTTTTAAGTAGAACCTGTGAATTATGGACTGATCCTGGATTCCCAACAAAAATATCTATACATTTGGCATTAGTGTCACATACAGCCTGCAGTTGAATGGAATAAAAAAGTTTCCTGTTAAAATAAAAAACTGCATTTTCTTTTAGGGCCTTTATTCTTCACTGGCAGCCATCGATGCTCCCCACGACCTTTTGGAAGGTGGAAGACCAAGCGAGCTGCTAAAATCCAGAGGCGACTGATGGTAGTTCATTCCCACTGGGAAGCTGGACGACCCTGCTCATCAGCTGGAGGATGCGGTCTGCCGTCCTGTGGACAATGTCCCTCACAGTGGACCGTGTCATGTCAAAGGCCCTGGTTACCACACTGTAAGATGTGCCACACGCCAGCCAGAAAAGGAACACCATGACCTCGGTCTCCTGTGTGCCCCCCCAGAGTGTGAGGAACCCGAAGCTGCTCCACCAGATGCTCGATGGTCCTGCGGGTCAACCGAATATCTGGTTTTGTGTCGGACTGAGCGTCAGCGTAAAGGGCCAGGACAGAAACCTTTATGTTGGCAAAGCAGTAGAGATGTGGAAGACCCTGTAAAATGCAACAATAATTATTTCATTGAGGAAATTAAATCTGATTTTTTTTTAATGTTTCATTGTATTTTGATGTCTTACATTTTAGTTAATGAAGTATTTTTGAATGCTGGAAAATCTCTTTTTTTTGGGCTGGGTTTTTGGATTGTTATATAAATATTTAAAAATTAAAGTATTTATGTTTAAAACAAGTGATTGACTGTGAATAAAAAATACTAAACTTTGAACTCACAAGTGTTTCATGTAGTTAGACTATACAACTTATAATCCAGTGTTGAAAAAGAATGTTAAACTCTTACCCAGCAGACTGTGTAACCTTGAGCACAATTAGTAACAAATGCTTAAGTTTAACTAAACAACGTTAAGTTTAACTTACAGGTTGTTCATGTCTGGTCAGGGCATCCAGAGGAAATCTTCTGAGACATCTGCTTCTCCTTGCTGCTCTGTGATGCTGCATATCTGCTCGTTTTCGGTTTGATCTCACGAAAAACGGTTGAAATATTGCCAAGAATACGGACAGATTCATATTCAAAGCCATTTTCAGTAAGGTAGAAGAGAAAACTACAGAAAAAAATTCCTCCTCGCAAGAGCCCGTAAATCGTTCAGCGGCACAAAAATAAATATTGCAATGGAATAATAACATGGGGGTTTATTTATGAACAAATACATAAAATCTACACCAATGTGTTTTTAATTTTATTATTTATAAATCAGCCACTTTTTCCATGATCAGAACACAGTAGATTCATAAATAGTCTCCGTAAAATGTTCATATTTATTATGTTTTTACTTTGACAAATAGGTGTCATTCTCCGTGTTAAATAGAAGTAGTTCGCCTCCAGACCAGGTGGTGGCGGTAATGCGCCACTTTGTTTCCGTGGCATGCGCCTTATGAAAAACACCCGAAAGAGAAAAGTAGTGAGCACGGGTGTCCGAATTGCTTCTAAAATTCAGAGAACTATATAGAGAACTATATAGTGCAGCACTATATAGGGTTTTAGTAGTTAGGGGTTAGGGCGGTAATTGCCTTCCCTGCGCAACAGGTAACCATGTGGAACTAATTGTTTTGTAAAATAATTAGAATATTAACAAAATATTTATTTACATCATGTGTTAACTCAAAATAAAATAATTTAAAATTAAATAATCACTGAAGTTTTGAGAATGTTCATTAAAAAAAAATCAATTTGCTACACTTACGTCATGGGTGGCAAACTCATTTTCACTGAGGGGCACATCAGCATAAAGCTGTCCTCAAAGGGCCAAAAATAAATCATACATGTAACTAAAGGTAATGAAAAATAAATGTAACTACTCCTTAGTGTTAAATACCTCATTATTTATTTATTATAACTTTTTAAAGTGACAATTCCAGCTGCATAGAAAACATATGTTTGCTTGTTATTCTAGCATAAATCCTTTTACATTAATGAAGGATCAGACTGTCCAAGTGAATAAAGACAAATAACATGAAACTGAGCTAGAAAGAACATGGATTATAATGTAACATTGTAAAAAAAAAAGGCTGCACACAGCCTGGCATCAAACTGATGGTTTGATGACAACAGTTTGTCTGCAAACACACATAAGACCTGCAAACACTGAATAATTACAACAGCACATAAACAATAGGTAATCAACTAGAGAAAAATGTTATTTTAAGAAATTAAAACCTTTTATGCTCTCGCGGGCCACATAAAATAACATGGTGGGCCACATTTGGCACATGTGTCTTACGTCATGAACCTGTCATTCTAACAGCAATGCGGAAGTAAACAGTGTTCCATACACCCCCTCCTCCAGATGAAACGTCCCGTTTCCACATAAAACAGTCAAGAGGAATGAAAATAGTCTGTTATATTAGCATTAGAACGTTGAAAGTACCAAAAAGTGCTCCTGCTCAGACTGAAGTGTCACACAAATGTAGAGATCTTGTCTTTGATGGAGGAAGAAAGGATTCAAGTGGACATCTGCAGGGACACCGATGGCTTCATCGCTGCAGAGATCCTGCCCAGGCTGCGTTTCTTGTTGACAGATTCTTTTCCCCACAGTAGAGGAAAGAGTTGGGAGCCCTTCCTGATCCACACTCCAGACCGTGTGGTGGCGCTAACGAACCAAAAGGCTGTTTGCCAACCAACAATCAACCACAGAAGAAGAACAACTTCCGGTAGTCCTTCTCGTCTTCCCGTAGGCAGTCAAAATGCTGGCCGCGCTGTGTATTTTTGTGTTATTGTCCTTTTGTCCAGTTCTTTGCGTTTTTCAGAAACTTTATTGTAGCTTTTCAGACAGCTGCGACTGCGACTTCCGGCCGAACATCAGAGGTGAGCTGCTCCTTTATGACGTAGCCGGAAGCTAGCTGTCAGGGTTCTGACTTTTTCCTAAATAAAGAGAAGAACCACACAGGAGATGAGGATTTTTGCTAGACTTCTGCAGAAGGAGAATCGGTCTGTCACAGTTCTGCCTTCCTAAGTGTAGCATGGGGGGCCAACCCTGGAGCCTCTTTTTATTGAAAACTGAAGGTTGCAGACATGAACGTGGGTCATTTATCAGGAACAACAGAGGAACGTGACGTCATAGTCTTCTATAATCCGAACTTTTTCAGGTCATTGTTTTCTTACTGAAAGATTGAACTGAGACAATCATATTATGGTGATTAGCGTGTAATGATAATGATAATTACGTAACACTAGCCTACTAAAGAGGACAATCTGTTAAAGCCGTAACGTTCTTCTGCTTTGCTCTATTATTGCTGTCGTAAAAATGTTCCTGTCATCTTCAGTTTTCTAGTGGAGGAATAATGAACTTTGGGCTCTAGAACTCGTAGAAGTTCTGGGTTAAAGAGTTATCCGTGGCACATCTTCAGCCTCACGGCCCCTAACAGAATACAGGCACTTCACGTTGTGACGATCACTGAGCAGTTTAATAAAGTTTGTTAACTAACCTCCGGGGTTACATGAGACTGTACACAGTACAGGTGTGCTAAGTCTGTGTGACACCTGTGTCTTTGTTGGTGCTGAACAGACTTGGAATGGGACATCTACAAAAACGTCTTTGGGCAGCACCTGGTTCAGGACATCGTGTCGGAGGAAGTGGTCAAGTTTCTTCAGAATCAAAACCCCGATAGGCCCCTGGTTCTGTCCTTCCATGGCTCCTCGGGGACAGGGAAGACGTTGGTGAGCAGCATGCTGGGAACTCACCTGTTCGCTTCAGCCATGAGCAGCCCGTACGTGCACCAGTTTGTTGCTACGCTGCATTTCCCTGTGCCCCATCGGGTCCAGCAGTACAGGGTGAGGTCTGATGCGCTCTCTCTCTTTGTACACTGAATATTCTTGGTGTGTGCGTCTGTGTGTGTTTAGAGCAGCAGAGTGTGTTGGTGTTTGTTAAAAGGTGTCCACAGGAACACCCAAAGATGCTTCTTCTGTTTTCAGAGGGAGCTGAAGAGCTGGGTGCAGGGGAACCTGACAGAATGTGCTCACTCCATCTTCATTTTTGACGAGATGGAGAAGATGCCGCCTGGCCTGGTGGACGTCCTGGAGCCTTTCCTGGGTCCTTCCCATGTTGTGTTTTACACAAACTACCGCAAGGCTGTCTATGTGTTCATCAGGTACAGCAGTGTTGCTCAGTTGTCACTTCTGTCACTTCAGTGCAGATCCTTTGTGGATGATGTTTTGCCTGCAGCAGACGTCGTCTGTTCTTCTGTCTGGATGTTTGAAAGCAGGGGAAGACTGTAGATACATCCTCCAAAACTCTGCAACCACTCCGTCGGTGCAGTGGTCACGAGGGCTGAAGTCAGTCAGAACACTGCAGACAGAAGATATAAAAACTGAGCAGCCTTCTGTTCAGAACTGGCCAAACCTTAGATGCAGATGAAGACGTTTACAAAAGCTTGTGAGGAAAACACCAAAGTGTAACTTTTTTGGTGTTTGTGGTGTTGTTTCCTTCTTACTGTGAAGTGGTAATTGAAAGAGCTTAAATCTTTTTTTTTAATTTTTATTAGGTTTATTTTAAAAAAACAAATCAAACGGCTCCCTGTTTTTTGCTATATGGCAGCTCCACCGGGGAGGAGGTGATCAACAAGGCAGCTGTGGAGAATCGGCAGTCCGGGCAGGAGCGGGAAGCCATCGTGTTGGCTGACCTGGAAGACGCCATCGCTCAGGCTGCTTACAACAACCACACTAGTGAGTCTTTGCTCAGGAGCTGGGTTTGGGAAAATACAGTTGCTAGAAAAAGTAAGCAAACTTGTAGGAATCAAGGCCCGTACACACCGGGACGAATTTCCTGGCGAAATTTGCCTCGTGACTAAACAAAGGGCACCAATGAGAGTGTGCACACCGACGCGAGAAAACGCCACGCGTCAAAGCGTCAAAAAAAAAAACGCCTCGGGTTCTCTGGAGCTCACAGCAGAAGCTGCAATCAGAATGAATGAAGCAGAACGTGACGCTGCTGCTGAACAAAAACGACAGCAGATCACTTTTCTCATGGATTTAATGCAGAGACTGACTGATGAGATCCCCGCTGGTCACTGATGAGGCAGAGAGAACCAGAGATAAATGAGCAGAAATCTCTGTGAAAGAAGGTCCTGTTATAATGTGGAGAACAGACATCGGTCCGTTCTGACCCACACTCACGGAAAGGAGCTGATCAGAGAGGCTACGACTGGCCTGGGGGTTAGCCCCGCCTTCAGCCCCTAACACTCATGGGAAGTGGGGAATTTTCAGTGTAAAACCGTGAGCCAGGTAACTGTTAGCAGAATTAACCTGCATGCCGTTTGGCTGAATGAGTGTGAAATGAAGTTACCGGGTTCCCAAATATGAGCAGGAAGGAGAGGCGTGAATAACGCTGACAGTTAAATTATAACTCAGTACTTATTGGATTAATACTCCTAAGTATGAACTGACTCATTGCAATGTATTAATATTTAATAAATTATTTGCTTTTTATTCAGATGTCAGTCATTCAATTTTAAATTAAAAAACATATGCAAGCAAGATATTCTAATGAAGGTCAAATTTAATTTAAGTTTCACACAACTGAAATGTAATGTATTGAATGTGTTTATTGTGAATATGAATCACTCAGACACCAGAAGGATGCTGTGTCCAGATGTTTGTGTATTTGTTGGTGTGAGGGTCATTGAAAGAGGAATGTTGAGTTACAAAGAATTACCAGTTAAATACTGATGGATAAATGGTGAAATATTCAGTTTTATCATCGTAAATCTGACTTCAGAGAAGTCAGAGCCTCTCCAGCATCAACCTCACTGCACGTCACTGAGTGGTTGTGTGTCAGAGAAAAGAGTAAGATGAAGAGGGAGAGTGTGTGTGTGTGGAGGGGGTCTCTGACCTCCAGGGTGGTCTCTGTGTTAACTCTGGTTTAGCTGCATTGATGTGTGTATTGAGGGTGGACACTTTCCTTGAAATAAACACAAGTACAATACTTGCTGTTCTGTTGTAGGGAGAGGAGTGTGTTATGGAAAGTAATACGGCTTTAATTGTGTGTGTGTGTGTGTGTGTGTACGTCTTGGCAGGTCAGGGTGTGGTGTGGCTCTTTGACTCTCACAGTGAAAACATTCGGCTCTTGATGTCAAACTTGTTCGCCCCCCCTGATATAGACCCTTGAAACTCACAAGTTCTCAACTTATAACTTATGAAATGATACCTCTACCATTGTAAAATATTGACTCTTACTCGTAACTCTACAACTTCTTTCTCATTAGTTCGATTTTAAAAATGGTGGCTCTAATACTGTCATAATTTATTTTCCACAAGGCCCAACAAAAATGATTTTGTGCTTTCATCTGGAGGAACGGACCCAGTTTACACTTAAAACCTCGTCCAAACATAGAGGAGTATCAGAACAAATACTGTGTGCAGTCACACACATGTATGTATTCAATCCATACGTAAACTGATGTCTAAATATCACAGGACTGTAATAGATGGTGGGTGGATGTGTCATAAGTTTCCTCTTATCCTAGTTTTCCTTTAAATCATGTGTCTGATATAAAATATCGTCATACCTGACAGGAGTTTGTCTCCACAGGCGGCTTCTTCCAGTCCAGCATCATCCAGCAGAAGCTCATCACTCGTTTCGTCCCCTTCCTGCCTCTGAGCCGACGCCACGTGGAGCGCTGCGTGCTGTCGCAGCTCTGCCAGCGCGGCCACTGTGGGCGGAGCGACGTGGTGGACGCTGTGGGGCGGGACGTGGCCTTCCATCCTGTTCAGGGCCAGTACTTCTCCACAACGGGCTGCAAAGCCGTCTCTGCCAAGATAGACCTGTTCCTGTGAAGGAAGGAGCGGCGCATAACCAGGAGTGGAGAGACTTCAGACTGACTTTACCTCCACACAGCAATCAGCTGTTTGGGGAGACGGGGCCCTCCAGAGTCCTCCTGGTCAGAGAACTGTTCCTCCTGGAGTCTAGGGCCTGAGATGAGTCCAAACCTGATTTCTGGGCTCTCTGGAGTCACAACGATCAGTCTGAGCTCCAGATGTTGGTGAGCAGTTTAGCAGCATTTGAGTCTGAGAGACAAAAACAGAAGTTAGCTTTGCTCTAGACGTGAACAGAAGAAAGGGTCCGATGTCCAAATCCACAGTTTCAGAGAAAATGCTGCAAAATATTTGTATGATTATTGCAAATGTTAGGATGTGAATGTGCTGGACTGAAACAAACAGTTGTCCATGTTTAAAGCTTCAGTGAAGAAGAAAGCTGGAAGATGATTTGATGGGAAAGCCTTCTAACCAGCCTCCTTTCATTTGCTGCTCTGAAACCAGAGCAGCTCAGTCTTCAGTCTGTAGATCTGTTGTATTTATGTCACAAATGCACTTTAGGAAGCTCCGATTGCATCCCATGTTTCCCTGCAGGTATCTGCTCTTTGAACTGTTTACAACTCTTATCTGATTGGAAGACAGAAACCTGAACAAAGTTCAGAGGCATCATTACACGAAGAGCACAGAAACACGGTCATCAAGTCTTTTAGTGAAATCGCCACTTTACATGGATTTTGTTTGGACAAACAGAAGAGCATGCTGGGAAACTTATCATTTGTTTTTGTAGATAGCCTAAAGGCTTAAAGTTCCACTCCGGACATCTACTGATCTATTTTTAAAGCGTTCCCAGTCGTCTTTTAATCCTGATCATGACTTTTTAGCCCAAATCTAAAAAGCTGTGGTTTCTAGGACATAGTTTCTGCAGAGCGGCAGGAGTTCATTAGAAATTCACCTCTGAGTTGTTAGAGGGACATTGGGTGAGGAGCAAACCTTTGTGACTTCCCATCATCCCTTTGTCTACATACTCTCCCATTAGCTTGCAGCCGCTAACATCCCAACCTAACGTTAGCGGTGTAACAAAAAGGACCATCAGCATCAGATCCATCCATCCGTCCAGTTCTGATCCAGATTCCAGCTCAGACCAGGAAAACAGAGACGTTCATGGATCTGTGGGTCTGCAGATGGATGATCAGAAAGGGGCGGAGCATGGAGTCGTTGGCCTGTTCATCGCAGTTTCTGTTACAACCAATGACATGCTGTCATTTGAGTCAAAAGGTGGCGAAAAATCCATTAATATAATGAATATACTTTTTATAAAATTAAAAATAAAATAATAAAAGTTAAAATGTTATTTTTCAGACATGTCCATTCTATGATAACTTTTGTCTGTGTGGGTTTTCAACGTTTCATTAGGAAAAAAGTATATTCACGCATTTCCTGTTCAAATACTGGAGAGAGCTTCAGGTGAGGCTCCGCCCCCCATGCCTCACCTGTGCACACACTGACTGAGCTGCAGCAGACACATGCACTTTACTGTTCTGGTCTTTCTATCGTCATCATTCATTCCTTCATTCATCTTTTTATTTCGTTCTAATCGTCTGATTCCACTGGTGTCGGTGTGTGACTCATTTAATTCTTTTCTCTACTAAAAATGCACATTAGAAATACGCTAAGTGAGGCCCGCAGTACACCTGCCTGAAGGCAGAGGGCGCTGGGGATCCCAGAGAATGTGACGCTGGCTCAAGAATAATGGAATTCATGGTAGCGAGTCCAGTGCAGCCGTCCAGGGGGGTGTTCCAGAGAGCAGGTTCTGCTAGCTCCCACGATAAGTTTGAGGCTAAGGAAGTTGATAACCTCAGCTTTCGGTTCCAGAAATGGAGGTATGTTTCAGGGTAGGTCAAGTTGCCATGGCAACTCATGCTCTGAACATAACCTGGTCCGGGGCAGGTTTAGTTGAAGCTTAGTTTGTTTTCAGAGAGGTGAGGCAGCATGGTGTGTCCATTTATAGATGATTTAGTGGATGAAGAAGCTCAGATAATACTTTTTCCACCGTGAGAGGCTGATAAGACCACATATGGATGTTTAAAGAGAAACTTTTTTACTTTGATCTAACTTAATTATTTGCATCAGTTAAGAGAAATCATTTTTTTGTTAAGTCACCTTAAAAATAACACATAGTTTTCAGACAATTATTTTACTTTCATTCAAATTAATTCAATAAGTAGGTGTAACTTTGGTGCTGCTGTTAGATCGGCACCGCAAGGGATTCTGGGATATCATTAAATTTGCCTGTCTGGACGGATTTGGGTTTAAGTGTGGGTTTTTGACCGAATGTATTTAGTTGTTTAGCTGTTTTACTGTGTTTTGCCGAGTTTTGCCAAGTTATTTTGTCTTACTATGCTTACGTCTCTGCACCATGAGTGAGAGCGAAGGAGAGGATGATCAGATTTTATAGCACCCCTAAGGGCTACACTTGCAAGGACAATGACGGAAAGTTGTATCACGGATTTTTGCACTCTGTGTATTTTTTCCGTCCTTTTTATTGTTATAAAAATGAACATATCTACCGGCTCAAACTTAGACATGAGAATTCAAGAAATATAAGTAATTAAAATGGAAAAAGGATTAATGGAGTAATGTGACATTTAGTTAGATAAATACGTAAATTTGAGTTGTATATACAATTATTGAGTTTGAATACATTTAACTAAATTATTTGTTACCAATAGAAGTAATTCATTTAAGTTTACAAGGGAAATGGAAACAAGATCAGAAACTCGTGCGTTTACTTTGTTATTTTTCTCCAAGCAGAAACTCTTTTTTTTTTGATGATGCAGCCGTGTTACTTTTTTGTTGGACGTATAATCTTCATACGCCGTCATTAAAATCTCAGACTCCGTCTCCAGTGTCGCGCTTTCTTTTTTTCCCCCCACGCGTTTCCATGGTGACTCCAGAAATCGGCGATCTATTGAGAATGTCTTTATGTACATGACGTGCACGTGCGTTAACCCAGGGTTACCAAGTCCAGCGTAATTACGCCAACTCATATCCGGTCTTCTGGAACCAACATACTCAGAGTAAGCAAGTTCAGGCGGATTTCAGCCAGAGTTCAGGCTTAAAGTCAGGCTAGTTTAAACATGCTTCCTGGAATACCCCCCAGCTCTTTAATGCTGTTTAGCATCATTTTCTAAACTGAAGACTATGCATCTAAAGGGAGGAACTAGTGGAAACGCGTGGAAACTGGCAGTGGTCTCCATGGAAACAGAGAGACTTTTAAAACTGGAGAAAATATAAAAATCTTTGAAAATAAGATTTAAATAAAATAACGTACAAATACAGAACACATTTTGGGTCCTACTAAAGAGTGCTTAGAAACGCACCACAGGGGAGTTTCAGAACACTGTTAGTGTTAGTGGCCAGTCTAAGGCACACCTGTGCAATAATCATGCTGTCTAATCAGCATCTTGATATGGCACACCTGTGAGGTGGGATGGATTGTCTTGGCTAAGGAGAAGTGTTCACTATCACAGATTTAGACAGATTTGCGAACAATATTTCAGAGAACTGGTTATTTTGTGTCTGTGGAAAATGTTTCACATCTTTGAGTTCATACCATAATAAATGGGAGCAATAACAAAAGTGTTGCTTTTATATTTTTGTCAGTGTACTTCACTATATAGGGGTTAGGGCGGTAATTCGGACACAAGGTGTGTAACCCTTGTTCTATCCCAGGCACTTTAACATTGGGAGTGGGGTCATCTAGACCCACTAGACAGTGGGGTCATCTAGACCCACTAGACAGAGCTCTGAACCTTTGTTCTTCAATGATTTGTGATCTTCACTGGTTAAATGGATTACATGAAATCCTCTCCACCTTTATCCACCTTTGTCATGGTAGGAGAACACCTCAATGCAAGGGGGGGGGGGGGGTCATAGGATAGCACAAGGGTTAAGTCCTAATGTATAGTTGCCCAATCTAATATTTCAAGTCAGATTCCCCCTAGATATGAATAAAGACTCACAAATTTTTATGTTTTATTTCAAGAAATTAAAAAATTGTATGCTCTTTGTATGCTTTAGAGATTTTTACGCCTGATGCCTTTTGTGACACAACCCTGGACTTTATCTGGGCTGGGGACCGGCACAGGGAGACCCCTTGGGGCCCCTTTGTGGCCACATAGTTAGACAGTAGTGTGAAGGGTCTTCCTCAAGGTCCCACACTCGATAAAGGTCCTCTTGCCCCCTGGGACAGTCTCCCCACTAGGTAACCAAAAGGAGCGGGCGATCCAAACGGCACCAATGTTTGAGCCAATCAAGTCAGGGAAACCCCACGCTGGCTGGAGAGTCGCGGTCCCTGGAGCCTTTCTGGGACCGATCAGTGCTTGCTAAAGGTTGCAGCACAGGTGAGACCCATCAACCAGATTACCTGGCAAGGCTGCCTGCAGGTGAGGGAAGGGGTGCCCTGTTCCTTTGTTTCTCTTTCCGTCCACATCATGAAAAATCATCTTGAAGCTGCTTCCAGTCTATAAGCTATGTGTGTTTTTTCCATCTGGTCTCTTGAGATCCTCCTGTCTTCTCTCCATCATGTTGAATTTTTTGGTTTGGGGGTACCAAACATGTCAAATGTTATGTCTTTAGAACTTTGTTTTAAGCTTAATTGTGGATTTTTAATTCTGGAATGGAAAGGAATAGAAACGAGTTTATTTTAAATATATATTTAAAAAAAAACATTAAAAAAAGAAAAAAAAAAACGTTCACACTCGAAAAAGAAAAAATATGAACAATTATACAACTATACATATTCAAAAAAGGAGTGAGAAGAAGTATAAACTTATATAAACTCACCCCCTATTACTCATCAATATTAATTACATTAGCAAGCAGCTTCTTTATTTATATATGATGTTTTATAATATAATCTATGTACTTCACTTCACTCACTAAATGCAGGACTGCTTGTGGTTCCTAGAATGAGTCAAAGTACAGTTGGAGGTAGAGCGTTTAGCCACCAAGCCCCTGTTTTCTGGAATAAACTCCCAGCTCATGGAAGAGAGGCAGATTCAGTTTCTACATTCAAAGTTAGACTGAAAACATTCCTCTGTGGACAGGCTTATTGTCAGACTAGTTAGTATTCAGAGATGATTTAACTTAATGTTAATTGTTTAAATTAAACTTAATAACAATAACTATTTGTTTTAAAAGGCTGCTAGAAGTTGAAGCTGGGGTAACTATGGTGCTCTGGGGTTCTGTCCTCTTTTCTCATCTACTTCTACCCTTCCTCTCTTCTCTGTTTTTGATCATCATTCATCATTTAGTTCTCCATGTCTCTGTTTGGTGCAGTACGATTCATGTATTGTCCCTCTTTCCCCTCCTGGGGAGTGGGAGTGCTTCCAGACTCCAGTTGGTTCATCCGTGCTCCTGTTCCTGACTGTGTACCTCCTCTCTGCTCCTGCTCCTACACCTGGCTGTGGTTCCTGTCTCCGGCTCGACTCGCGCCCCTGACTGTCCCCCCAACCCCGGCTGGATGAAGCTCGTCTGCTGGACTTTAAATATGTAGATGTAGAGTTAGATAAGTTAATTCTTCTCTAAGAGTTCTGGTAAATCTCCTGTCCGTCCTGGGGGAGGATCCCTCCTTCATGCGGGCACCCCTGAGGTTTCTTCATTTTTTTCAGAAATCCGTTTTTTTAGGAGTTTTTCCTTACAGAGAAGGGGGGTCTAAGGGCAGGGATGCCAGTATAGCTTAGTCAGTTTGTTAGTTCATTTTAGTATTTTCCTATTGACTCTTTGTATTCATGATCCTTTTGAGTTCATGTTTTACTTCAAAGCCCATCGAGACGACTGTTGTTGTGATTTTGGGCTATACAAATAAAGTTGAATTGAATTGAATTGAAAAGTGATTTTTGGAAATAAACTGATACTGTACATGGTATTTATAAATTCATCTAAGGATTGGAGTTTTTTAGGATTTAACAAGTCAATATTGAAATCCCCACAGATGAAGATTACTCTATTATTTTTACTTAGAAACATTTTTTCAATCCAAGATGAGAATATTTCAATGCTTGAGCCTGGTATTCTGTATATACAAATGATTATGATGGTTTTTTTGGTTTTCTTTACAGATTTCAATAGTTATACTTTCAAGAACATTGTCAATCACAGTTGTCAAGCTTTCTAACACCTGGAATTTCAGGGTATTATAAACATACAATGCCACTCCTCCACCCTTATTGAGTTTATTGTTGTATCTTAGTTCATAGCCATCTAAATTAAAGTCCATAACTCCCTTTTCTATGTTAAACCATGTTTCTGATATTGCTATTACACTAATTGGACGTAAGAATTTATGTAAATGTTCCTGAGATTATTAAAGTTTCTATACATACTTCTGCTATTAATGTGGATACTTTTACTCCTCAAAATATACATTCAAACACAAACACAAACACACCCTCACAAACACACGCACACACATTTTGCAAGGAAGGTGGGTCCTAGGTCCATCTGTCCCCTACCCCATCCCTGGTGGGGGGTACTGGGCCCTTGGCAACGGCGGCCGTGTCCCCTGGGTGCCGGTTTCCTGGGCCCGGCGGTGCTTTCTCTGCGCAGGGAGGGAGTTCACATTACACCTGAGCTGGGGGTGTCTGTATCCCTGTGGGGAGGGTTCGGGTTTTTGCCCCTGAGCGCTGGGCCCCGCCCACATTCCAACTGTGGCCGAGCCTGGTCGGACCATGTTTACAACACCCTTTGTGGACCCCCTTTTCTCCTGGGTGCCCCCCTCCTGGGTGGGGTCGGCTGGCCCCTGCCTTGCTCCTTCCTGGACCAACCGTGGGCCGGGTGGGTGGCTGCCTGGAGTGCGGAGCGGGTCTCCCTTGGGGGGTCCTGGCTCGTACCCGGGGTTGGGGCGGGGGGATGCCCAGAACTCCTGGGTGGTGATGAGGTGCTCGTCTGCGGCTGTAGGCACCCTTCTCGGGTGGGGCCCTGCGCTGGGCCCTCCCAACACGGCGGGGGGGCTGCTCTCCTGGTTGGGCTGAGGCGGCGCTCTCTTCCCCCCATGTCTCCCTGCTCTCTGGCTCTGGGGGCTTCGTGGCGGTCCTGCTGGCCCTGGCCTGGTTGGCGGGCGTGGCCACCCCGGGGGGGCGGTTGTTCTCTGCCTGCTGCCGTGTGGGCATTGGGGGGGTTCTGGCTGCCACTGCTGCTGTGGCGGGGGTCTTGGTGTGGGGATGGCTGGTCACTCTCCCTCCTTCTTTTCACATTCCACCATCCATTTAGAAGAACATAAACACTTACCTGAGCACAGGTGTTAGCTCACCTTTACACTAATAGTTTGGATGATTGAATGAATGAAATATTTCACACTAGTTGGTTTAAAGGCATAAGTATGCGTGTGTGAACATTATCTGTATTGTGTTCATGTTGACATGTGGACATTTCTGCAGTTAACAGGTGTGTTTATAACATCTGAGTGTGTGTGGACAGGCCCCGCCCTTTGAGATTTGTATTACACCTGAACCTCACCGTAATGATAAACATCCAGTAAACTTGTTGCTTTATGCTGCTTCATGGTTTTACCCCCCCCCCCCTCATATAATCACCCTCCTACCCCCCCTCCTATAATCACCCTCCTACCCCCCTCCCTCTAACATCCCTCTCTCTTCTTCCCTCCTTTCCTTTTCCATCCGGTCCAACACCAAAGATTTTCAAATATGATGGAAATGAATAAAGTTAGTCCTGGATTCCAAAAGGGGTTTATTCACACATTCCTCTGGTTTGTCATAGATTCATAACCCCTGTTGTTAAAGTAAAATATAGTGGAATGGTGGCGGTGGGGGGACACGACGCGCCAGATGCACCGGGTGACCCCCCCCCAAAAGCTCCACCAGGACGGCTGGAGGAAGTGGGAACCGGCTCATAAGCCACTGGTCCTCGTTTGCCAGCAAGTCTTCTTGCTGTCTAAAGATGCGTTCACTCCCAATTCTTCCATTTGCCACATCTTCTAAGATCCAAGATCAGCCATTGTGGTCATTACGCATTGTGATGGGGCATTTTATTTCCATCCATTTAACTGCATCTGACAAGCTACAGATGTGGGTAATAATCCACGTGGAAATGGGAAATTGTTCAGCGCAAATGTAATTTTTTGTTGCTTTCTGAATGGTTGAGACATACGCCATACATTGTTTTATCAAAAAGAAAACAAACTAAATGCATATGCATGAATACCATAATTCTGTAGCTTATGAAGAAATGTTTTACTATGAAAACAACTTTCCCCAGTGGACAGTTAATACGTCTGTCTGTCTGTCTGTCTGTCTGTCTGTCTGTCTGTCTGTCTGTCTGTCTGTCTGATTCACACGCAGCGGCTCCTCTCTCCTCTACCTTCAGTGTTTTTTGGCTTTATCTTTTTGGGTTTCAAGGATTTATTGTTTTTAAAAGAATGTATTTTTAAGTGGTTTATTTATTATTTTATATGCTGCTTGCACTGTGGGGTGAGAGGAAAGCAATTTCATCTGTGCTGTATGTCTTATGGATGCAGCAGATTTGACAATAAAGCTGACTTTGACTTTGACTATATCTGCTCCGCCAGACGGACACATTGAGGAGAATATCAGTTTTGTACATTATTTTGTTCTGTTAACTATATTATTTATGAGGATGAATTGCACAACATGCCAATATTGCAGAACATATTTCACTTTTCTTCTTGCAAATATGTGTTCATTTGAATTTCTGTTGTAATTGTCGTTTGATTTTTTTGTTTGTGTCACTGCTGATCGATCAAACGGGTGTTCATGTAGCTGTTATTGTGAGACTTGCTTTGTGAAGTCTTCATGTTATTCATGAGGCAGTATTGTCATTTTCACTTTCACGTGTTTCTTCCATCTGCAGACGGTGTCGCCGTTTCTCATTTCACCCGTTTTTGTGCGTACGCCTGGGTCAGAGCTTGATGAAGGACCGCACATTTTCCCCTCAAGTTTGCTTTTTATAAATCTCAACTATTGCGTAGGGAGTGGCGTACGCCTTCTTTTGTGCGTACGCAACGTTTAGAAATGAGGCCCCAGATGCCTACTGGATGCCTCCCTGGGGAGGTTGTCTGGGCATTTCCCACTGGACAGAGGCCCCGGGGAAGTCCCAGGACACGCTGGAGAGACTACGTCTCTTAGCTGGCCTGGGAACGCCTCTGGGTCCCCAAGAGGAGCTGGAGGAAGCCGACGGGGCAAGGGAAGTCTGGGCATCTCCGCTTAGACTGCTGCCCCCACGACCCGGTCCTGGATAGTCGGAGGAAGATGGATGGATAGTTGGATGGGTGGATGGATGGATGGATGGATGGATGGTTGGATGGATGGATGGTTGGATGGATGGATGGATGGATGGATGGTTGGATGGATGGTTGGATGGATGGTTGGATGGATGGATGGATGGTTGGATGGATGGGTGGATGGATGGTTGGATGGGTGGATGGATGGATGGATGGGTGGATGGGTGGATGGACTGATGGATGGTTGGATGAGTGGATGGATGGATGGTTGGATGGATGGGTGGATATTTAATTGAAAAAAGTCACAAGAAGTCTGAAGAGTTTTTTAATCGCTGGAATTCTGGTTTAAATCTTTACTGATGACAAAGATGGGCTTTTTATCCAGAAACACAATTGAACAAAGACATTTTTAGCTTTGAGATGGTTCAAAGATTGCTTAACTCTTCATGCTAAACCTGCAGCAGAATCCTTCAGGAAATCATGAAGCTGGAATCTCTTTGTCTTCACGCTTTCTCAGCGGAAAAGCTTCTCATACTTGGGTTTGAGCTTTTCCAAAGTGCTGTTGTTCTGCATCTTCTGCTGCAGGCCCTTGGAGTCTCTAATCCTCTCATGAGCTTCTTCAAACAGCTTCTCTCCAAGCTCCTTCTTCACCCGATCTCTCCAGGCACTCAGCTTCGGCCGCCCTTCCAGCACGTCCAAGGCCACTGCAAGAGGCTTACGGCCAGGAAACAGAGACGTTAACCCCCCCCCAAGTGTCTCCTCCGGTTCAGTAGACATGGCACAGAGGAACTTTGTTGATAAGGATCAACAGCCAATCAGAATGCAGGACACAGCGTTGTAGCATTGCAGATGTAGCAACTACAGATGAATAAAGTCCACATGGGTTTGGAAAAACAAGTGCTCTATCACAACTAGAAACTGTTTCTTTTTTGTAAATATGTTTCTTATTCTATATTGGATTATGTGAATTCTGGACACATCTTGATGAGATCATTCCATTTTTTTTTGTTTTGAACTTACATTTCCTTGTGGATTTATATTTTTTGGACATTGGAATTCCTGGTTTAACTCTGGAAAGGGGACAAAAGAGACTGAAAAAAATAAGATGAATTTTTTGTTTTTGTTTTGGAAAATGTGTGTTTAAATGTTTGACTTTAGTTTGTATTGATTAACCGTTGTTCTATCTTAGGCACTTTAACATTAGGAGTGGGGTCATCTAGACCCACTAGACAGAGCTCTGAACCTTTGTTCTTCAATGATTTGTGATCTTCACTGGTGTCCATGGATTACATGAAATCCTCTCCACCTTTATCCACCTTTGTCATGGTAGGAAGAACACCTCAATGGAAGGGGGGGGGTCATAGGATGATAGCACAAGGGTTAAAAAGTTAAATTAGTACAACCCTAATTTCTGTGAAGTGTCATTCACACAGCTCGTTACAACATGCTGTAAAAAAAAATTGCACAAAAAATAAGCCATAAAAAGCGAACTTCATCTTAGCAAGGGAACACACCTAATAGCAATGCAAAGTTTGATGTGGTCATTGAGAGTTCTGAATATGGAGAATCCTTTTTTCTCCTCCAAGTTTTACAAGATATAACCGTGCATGGCATCGCTGATTCATTATGTCGCTCAAATGTGTTTCTGTGGTTTCTCCAAATGACAGGATGTGACTTTAGGCCTGCTGCTGCTCGGTGCTGCAACCGTAATTCACCATTCCTGAGTTGTATCTTATTAGCCCAGCAGAGAAGCTGCTTTAGGTTAAACCAACTGCAGAGAAATATATATAGAGGCGTCAGCAGATGCTGACTTGCCTCCAAAGTCGTGTTTGAAATTGTGATAACTAGTTCTATTTTAGTGAGTGTACATCAAGTGTGTTTGAGATTTGATTTCAAACCTTTTTCATTTGAACTAAAAGGAAGAACATCTCACAATAACCAAAAAGAGGAATAACCCTTGTGCTATCCTATGACCCCCCCTCTTCTGCCCTCAGCCAAATGTAATGATTCAGCTTATGCAGCGAGCTAAACACAAAGGACTTCAAAAAACTCCACAGACTTGCTTTTCTTGAGCCACTTTTAATTTTGTAAAAAGATCATGGCTTCTCACAGGATTCTGAATACATCAAAGAGCTTTTCTTTTTCACGCATGCGCACCACTCCCCAACACGCAGCACGTGCCTCTTTCTCAAAACAAGCTTCCAACTTTACGTAACGCATGTGGCCACTAGATGGCAGCGTAAGGCATAAACTTTGGACTACAATGAACTTTTAAATCTGACTGTCCCAAATAAGAGAAAATAACAATTAAACCCATTTAACTAATAACAAAAGCATAAACACTGGGGGAGACAGAACACCCCCTCTTCCATGGACGTGTTCTTCCTACCATGACAAAGGTGGATAAAGGTGGAGGGGATTTCATGTAATCCATGGACACCAGTGAAGATCACAAATCATTGAAGAAAAAAGGTTCAGAGCTCTGTCTAGTGGGTCTAGATGACCCCACTCCCAATGTTAACGTGACTAGGATAGAACAAGGGTTAAAGCTATATTTCTAAAGAACGGTTGGATGTGTACGGTGAATCTTGATTTATTGATTTGATTTGATTTATTGATTTATTTCAAGCATTGTAGTCAAAGCAATAAAGAAATTACACATATTTATCAAACTCATTACAGAAATGATGAAATGCATAGATTAAAAAGACAGAAAATAAATCAAAACAAAAATGTCACTTAAATCACATTTGCTTAATTAAATACAGTGATCATTAACTGAAATATGAGTAGAGTTTGATTTATTGCTTGAAAAGGAGTGGGAAGAAGCAAGCTTATATAATCCCACCCCTACTGAGTTTATTCATTTGATAGTTTTACAGTGTTTTAACTCCGGTTCTGATCCGATAGATTCTCTTGAAGTAACTAAATCCAGTGTCTAGTAATGATTGATGATCTTCAGAAAACATTCATTCATGATTTCAGTAAACAGTAACGATACCGATATGTAATAATCATTGATTATCTTTAGAACACATTATCACATTAAATTATTGTTACACATTGCAGATCAAGTAAACAAAATCATTATCTTATTGGTTGTAATTCAAACCTTTCAGTAATCATTATTGCACATTACAATGTAACACTCAGTGGTTGTAATTAAAAGAGCTTTGATTATTTCACCACAATCAAGTTCACACATGGATTTGGAATTATTCAAAGACCTGTCGATCCTTAAATCCTCTTATCTTCATATCCTGAAATCAGAGTTTCTTTATACATTTTCTTGAATATTTGAACATTTGAACGTTTTTTGAGCTCATTACTTAAACCGTTCCAGAGTTTAGTGCCACACACAGACACACAGAAACTTTTCTTAGTGGTTCTTATCAATTTGATCTTGAAGTTCCTACATCCCCTCAGTCTGTAGCCTCCTTCATTTTCTAAGAACTGTTTTTGGATATTGAATGGTAATGATTTCCCACTGACTCTGTATAAAAGTTGCGCAGTGTAAAAATCCACAAGGTCATGCAGTTTTAAAAGTCTTGATTGATAAAATAGATTGTTTGTATGATCAAGATATCCGGCTTTATGTAAAATTCTGACGGCTCGTTTTTGACGTAAAAAGAGAGGATGTAGGGAACTCTTATAATTATTCCCCCAGATTTCTATACAGTAGGTGAAATATGGTAATATTAAGGAGCAGTACAATAAATATCTACTGTTGTATTCTAATATATGTTTAGATTTATTTACATATGTTTAGATTTATTTATCTAAATCTAATCTAAAGACGGTTTTCTGCGGTAGATTCAGGGCTGGACTGACTGTGGGTGAGCAGCAACACCCAGTATGTTAGAAATGTCTGAGGACCTGGACACAAAGTTCCATCGTAGAGGTGTTTGTTCACTTTTTAGTGCACCCAAAATGATTTCACTCAATGCTTTGTACATTTCCAGTCTAAAGCAGGCAGATCCTCCTCTTACCTGCATGACCTCCACGACTGCCAACACATCTGCCAGAGAGATTTTGTTGCTGACGAGGAATAATTTATCCTGAAGGAATTTCTCCTCCAGCAGGTCCAAGGACTGCCCCAGATCCTCAAGAGCAACATCCATTTTCTCTTTGGAGACTTCAGAGCCCATAATTGCTGGAAACAGAGTCTGCATGTAACAGTTTACACAGTTTAGTCAATCATGGTTTTCCTCATCCATCACTTCTGTTAATACAGGAAGGCTCATCACTGTAGTGTAAGCTAGAGGCATGACCATGACATCTGCTCTTTGGCCTCCCACTCATCCATCCCTCCACCCATCCATCCATCCATCCCTCCACCCATCCCTCCATCCACACATCCATCCCTTCATCCATGCATCCATCCATCCCTACATCTATCCATCTACCATCCATCCATCCATCCATCCATCCACCCATCCCTCCATCCACCCCTCCATCCATCCATCCATCCATCCCTCCATCCCTCCACCCATCCCTCCATCCATCCCTCCATCCATCCATCCCTTCATCCACCCATCCATCCCTCCATCCATCCATCCATACATCCATCCACCCATCCCTCCATCCATTTATCCATCCATCCATCCCTCCACCCATCCATGCATCCATCTATGCACCGTCTGGAATTCTATAACACCAACTCTTTCATTTATCAGAATAAAGCTGTGAAAGAAAAAGCCTGGAGAAAGATGTTCAAAATTTTTACCATGTCGACATTTTGCACCAGCTGTGAGTACATGTGCTAGTATCGGGTAGTAACAGTCCAGAGTGAACACCATATCCTAAAAGTGTGTTCAAATATCCACAATTAGCGTGTACTTGAACACGCTGCACATGCCTGGTGTGTATGTAGCATCACAGTGTTCTATAAGAGACTTTCTGTTTATAGTACAAATTTGAGAATTTTTTCCATGTCAAATTCAGAAATTGCAAACTGGAGACCTGATACATTTTGTTTGTCAAAGGGTGTCAGGTGAGGCAGGTGACCAATCAGGGACACAAACCTTGAACAGGAAGACCTTTGAACAGTGTGACCGTAGGTTCAGGTGCTGCCAAGATGAGTACTCATTAACCAGAGCTTGCTGCTGCAGGTCAGCCGGGAACCAATGATCCGCCACCAAGCACTTCCTAGCCAGGTATTTCAGGATGGCCGTGCTGTGACACAAAACAGTCGTAGAACAATGACCCCAGCCTGAAATCGTTTGGTCAAAATGAGCAGCTCTGAACGTCAGAAAGCCAAAAGCCACCACCAGCCGAACACTTTCACATTTATGTCCGTCAGATGATGAAAATGTAAAAGCTTAGACAGAAATTCAAAAGTCCAGGAATCCCCCGGACGTCTCACTAAACCTCCGCCTCTGGTTTACATGCAGCTTCAGATGTTTGCGCACATGTCATTCAGTCTCTTCACCTCTTCTCTGGATGACGTTGGCGGAATGTCTGACAGCAGGATGATGGGAGTTATTTGAAATCACAAATGGGTGATGGTTGAAAGACCAGCTTCCATTGTGAACCGTTTGGGCCAACTTAGTAAAGTTTGTGTAGAAAAATGCTCCCTCTTTTAAGGTTGGACACATGTGACGCCTTCTGTGCGGGCCTCCAGCCTTTGCTGATGCTGAACACACCCGCCCCCCCACACACACACAGTGAGAGCAGAACAAACACAGCAGTCTGCACAGATTCAGCATCTCTACCTCTCTGTCAGAACAAAGTCTCCATCCTTCAGAACAGGAACTTTCTTTACAATGCTGAGCTTTGTAAACTCCTCACCATACTGTTGCCCTGAAACAAAAAACAGATGGAAATGAGGCGCTGACATCATATTCTCTGACCACCTTTGTCTTTGCAGCCCCCAGCACAGAGGCACAGCAGGAGGAGACAGACGCTGAGGGGTTAATGTAACTGTACTCCCCAGCCTGCTGGGCTGGACTGAAACGGATGTGAACAGATATCAAAGGAATGCAGCTCTTTCTAGGCTTCATGGGAAAAAACAGGAATCTTCAAAGTAAAGGAGAAAAGTTTTTCCCCACTTCTTGATTTTAAACTTTCAACATTTGAAGGCAGCATGCAACTGGGAGTCTGCTTACCTTCTGCAAGTTCAACACCCTTGAACTCAAAAGGGATCTTGAGAGATTTGGCGAACAAGAAGACAGCGCGGCATGGCGGGGACAGAAGGTCCAGATACAGCTCCATCCTGTCAAGTGTGAGGCTGTCGCTGCCGTCCACCGCCTGTTATCCTGCAGAGCTCCTCCTCTCCTCGCTGTAGGAGGATTCCCTGAGCTCTAAATGATGGCGACACTTCAAAGTAAACAGGCCGTTTGGGGTGACCAGTCTGACCTTTGGCCCCCACTTGGTCTAAAAAATAGTAAACACAGCTGAGATAAGGACATTTGATCTTCTTTGTCTGCGATGCAGCTCTGTGTTCATAATGAGGTTGAAAGCGGCGGTGTAAGCTTCACCTGACTCTCCAAAGGACGGACCCAAGCTTCATCCGGAGCCCTCCCCTATCAAAAAACACAGCAAACCAATTCTAATCATGCGTGCAGATGTGGTGTTTTTAAAATCCTAACAGCAGTGGACACTGTTCAATTGTTAAAATGGGTCAAAATGAGACCAACATTGATCCAAAATATGTTGAAAGGTGCGGTGGGGGGGGATGGGGGCTTCAGGACTGAAGATAAGTAGAGATCTATGCATGTAGTAACCATCAAGGAATTGCTTTAGTGGGTTCCTGTCTTAAGAAGAAAAGTTGGTCAACAGGAGAATATAAAATCTGACAGTATTAGTAAAAGAGCAGCTTCTGGCTTTTTCCCGCCCCTGTCTGACGGTGACACGCCTTCATTTGTTTGGTTCTGCAACAGCATCAGTGTGAAAGACTGCTCTGCATGTTTGCACCTTCTTTGTCATAAAATGTGTTTGCAGCATTGTTCAGAACGCAACTATCTGCTCTCACACACAAAAGAACGTTTGTGAAGTTCCCTTCAGCTGCCTGTTCCACCGCTGTCCACTCTACAGAGAAACCTGTCCGTCCCAAACGTCTTCTGCAGTCTGAATTTCTGCTCCATCAGACAAACCAATTCTGTTCGCGGCCTTCGCCCAGGAGTGGCCGGGATAGGCTCCTGCAGCCCCGTGACCCCGAGAGGAAATAAATGGATTAGAAGATGAATGACACAATAAATTCTGTCCTGGGGTGTCCCTGTGGTGCTGGTCTTTGCCTTTGTGTGTATTTTTTCAAACATCACCATGACAAGGGAGTCTGGTCATTCCATTCTTGTCAGGATCCGCCTTTCGCTGACGCGCTCCTCCTGGGCAGGAGGCAGTAAAAAATGACCATAACCACCTAACCCATTTATTGTTTTGTACGTTTTTATGATCCAATCTTTTAATGTGCAGCACTTTGTTTGTGTAAACCCCAGATGAGCCTCAGCCAGAAAAAAAACGGATTCTGGTTTAAATGTCAACATTAAAACATGATACCAGAGTTTTGAAGGCTGGACTGGACAGACAAGCTAAGTGAATCAATATTGCGTCTGATCGAAGGGTCCTTAATAATTAACGTCTGTGTTTTATCTGAGTTTAACCACTGATTGATGCAGGTCAACACTTTGTTAAACAAGTTTGTTTAGAAAATTAAAGGAGGAGTAGATTTGGATGTCGTCAGCACAGAAATGAAAGGAAATGTCAGTAAACTGGCAGATTTGCTGTCCTGAAATGAGGATTTATGATTAAAATAGGATTGGTCCTGAAACTGAACCATGAGATATCCCACATGAAACCTTCACCATTTAAAAAAAACATTTCATTTTGCAAAACATCGAAACTTCTGTCAGTAAGGAGGAAAGAAACCTCTTAAAAAAAATCCAGATTATCCAACTGGATCAACAAGTTTAATTCCAAAATCAACAATATTTTGAGTAAAGGTCAAAGAAAACCACGGCCAAGTATTTTCCAGGGTCAGCAGGCCTGAGAATGTTAACTCACCCTCTTTTAAATGTTTTTCTGAAGAATGATTTCTGCCAAAGCCAGAATGAAAAGATTGTGCTTATCCTTTTGCGTAATGAGCGGCTCTGCCACAAAGTCTTCTAGAACATTTGATACAAATGGGAGTTTAAAGATTGGCTTTATAGGTTGAGCTCAGTGCAACTAGGTGGGGGAGAGATTGCTAAAAGAATAAACACACACAAAATCACCATAGTTTAGGATCGTAATCCACATTGCTTTGTACCAGACAGCATTAAAACCATAAAACAGTTAGCCTAGCAAGAGCCATACTATAGGACAAAAGCTTTACTAACAGTCCACATAAAACAGGGAACCAAAGATTTCCTTTGACATCGGTGTGCCACAGGTCCAAGATGCACACCAGTCGTGACACCAAAACAGGCCCAGCAGTATATTTCTAAGGCCATAAGCACAGAGGCCAGTACATGGTCTTGACATGGACGCGTGTTCATTTTAGCATCTCTAGCAAGATACTTAAACACAAGGCGGAGCTGCAGTGGTTGAATGAGACGCCCACATTTTCTTGGCATACAGTTTTCCCCATCCATAGCGTCAACCACAGTCATCTCACACCCCCATGGGCGGCCGGGCTAAGTAGTGGACTACCAGGCATGCTGGCTGGATCCCCTTTTGGGCCTTTCCCTGGGCTGGCTGGCTGATTGGCTGGCCCCATCAGGGACGTCATGGCTGGATGGCTGTATCTGCTCCTTTCTGATCACTTCTCAAGCTTCGCCTTTATGCTCCTTCAGCCTGGGCCCTTTTTCTGCCTCAAGGGGCGTGTCCTGCTTTGCTGTGAGCTCATTGGCTTGCCCACAGCTGAGCCTCATGCCATTAATGCTCACCAGGCAGAGTCACTACAATTACTAACCTTGCACTAGAAACAACAACAAAAATTCACAATCACTCCTACAGACAATTTAGAGTTGTTGTTTTTGGATGGTGGAAGGACACCGGAGTCCCCGGAGAAAACCCATGTATGTATGGGGAGAACATGCAAACTCCACACAGAAAGGTCCCCCATTGGTGTTCTGGTTCAGGTCCCCCAGCCGGGACTTGAACCAGGGCCCTTCTTGCTGTGAGGCAAGAGGCTAACCACTGTGCAGCCTAAGATACCAATCAATCAATAATTAAAACGTAAATGTGTAAACTCTGCCCTGTGACATAGGTCTATAAGGTAAATTAAAAGTAAACGATATGGTCAAGAACAGTTATCTGATGAGAGCAAGTTTTACCAAAAGTAGCTTAAAAGTGACATTCAATACCAACCAACTCTGGGTTGCAGAGGACTCAAAACTAAATCTAATGGAAAATTTCAGACATGACAATTTTAATGATGCAAAATGTAGAAAACAAATCTTAGATAAGATTTGATAAAGAACGGAATTTAAGTCAGTCCTTTGTGCTTCAATTCCAAGTTTTGGTTGTAGTTTCTAGACCTCACCAGTAGAGGGTAGGCACGAGCAGAACGAGACCACAGATGCAAATAAAGAGAGAGAAAAATCCTAACTTTAAAAACACCTTTGAAGTGTTGAGCATCAGTTTGCCTGTTACATAAACATGATTGTTACATGATTGTCACATGAAAACATGATTTTTCTTCTCCTTGAATTGTTTTTTGTCCCATGTCCTCATAACATGCATACTTTGTGTGCTTTATGTAAACACTCACCCCCCCAAATGACAACAAACATGATGGGAGGCCTTTCCTGCTCTATCAATCAGCCAATGACCTTCACTAAACTCCATCGTCATCCTCGCACAAAAGACTCGCTGTAGGGTTTCAAGACAGGATGGGAGCTCCTAAATTGTTTTAAAGAAATGTAGGTTTTTACTGCCAGTCTTTTACAAAATACCCAATGCTGGGGAAACTCCGCCCCTTTACCGAGCGAGTGGCACAGCCATGAGTGGGGGGGGACTGTGACACTGTTGTGCAGTCATTGAGACAAAAGAGCTGGCCATCCTTTTTCTTGTTATTTGTTTTGATGATAAAACACTCTATCTGCATTTTTAAAATTACTTTGATGCAATTTAACCTTTTTATTCCACATCTGGTTCTTGCATCATCACCTTCACACATCTTTATAGGATGAATGTTGACTTTACTCAAATGTAAGGCAGTTCATATAGAAAGGTTAATAACATGAGATCACTTCTATGCCCTTAATCATTTTAGTTTGTACCTTTTTTAACTCTGTTCTGGATAACTGATTTTTTGGATTTGATTTGAAATGGTTTATTTCAAGCAATCAAGTAGAAACAATACACAAAAGCAATATAATCATCAGTTGTACATTCATACAGTAACTAATCAAACTTAGGATAATTAGACATATTAATAAATATTGCTTGAAAGGGAGTGGAAGGAAGTGAACTTATATAATCCCACCCCGTTATACTATAACCATTTTATTAAATGATTTATCAATATCCGGTTCCTAGTTTTTATCAGACCGAATTAAGTATCATAAAGTATCATAAAGTATCAATAAAGCACATGACAAGGATGATTTACTTAATTATTACGTAAAAATAACTATTTTAGAAATCAACATGACAAATGCAGGTCAGTCATCTAAAATATATGCAGATTGTGTTATTTTAAGTCATTCATATGATTAAACATAATACTATATCAGTAAAATAGACAACACTGTTTCAGAGATTTTCATAGCAAAATTTCATCAAGTATCAAAAGTTAAAAACGTACAAAATTATGCTACATTAGGAAAGATTTTTTAATCAATTTATCAAATTTTTTTTGGAACAAGTGAAGTAATATCATTAAACATCGATTAATTTAACCATTTTCAATAATTGATTAATCATTTGTTTTACTTTCTTATATATTTTTTGTATTTTTGTATTTTTTTTAATATAATAAGGTAATGCTATATGGGAAAAATAAAAGGGTCCATAATCTGTCGATTGTCCAAGGTTGGCATTTCTTCTTCTGCTGATATACAGCTGATCTTCTGGGTTTAAACAGTTTCTAGTCTCTTCCATGTTATGTCTGCAGACATTAGATTCAGGTCCATATCCTTCTTCAGCTGATATCAGCTCAGTGAAAGTTGAGGTCCAGTTGTCTGCAGGTCAGAACTCTCTGCTGTTATTCAGGTGACGTCAGACGATGGAGAAAGTGATGAATACAGGTGTCATATTTCTTGAAGTTATTTGACTCTTTGATTTATTACTCCATGCTGTTTCAGACGTCCGTGATCAAGCACTTCTCAAAGTCCTTCATGGTGTTCACAACCAGAACCTTGGACCGGTCCGGTGGACCGAGTGGTTTGACGTAAATCCTGCAGCCTTTAACCCAAGTGTTCTCAATCTGCTTCTGCTTCCTGAGAAGCCGTGCATGTTTGGAGATTTCAGCATTCCTTCCTGGTCAGATGGTCATTCAGATAAACAGCAGATCCCTTCAGGTTCTTCCTTTGGTTCATCAGAGCTAGTTTGTGTTTGTGATTCACAACCTGATGAAGATCGCTGATTTATCCGTCTCCTTTCTCCTGGGGAGCAGGTGGCAGGTCTCCATGGTATTGAGATCCAGGGAAATCCCTTTAGATGTGAGAAATGAATGTATTTGCTGATCCAGAGACTCTGCACCGCTCACCGGTTCACTGCTAGCTACGCTAGCGCTAGCATTAGCACTGCTTGCTCCTGCGTTCAGCTTCGTTCGAGGCTTGATTGGTACTCCAGTGAGAATGACATTATTCATCCTTACTTGCTGTTCCACATCGTCCAGTCTATTCTCCAGAATGTCGACCCGGTTTTCTCGTTGCTCGTTTTGAGCCCGAAATCTTCTGAACTCTTTCATCATCTCCCACAGTGGCGTTAGCTTAGCCGACACCTGATCCATAAAAGATCTAAGCGTTTCTTGAATATCATCAAGGGTCTTTTTGAGATCGTCATACTCCTGGGTTTTCTTAGGGGCCATGGTCAGCTCTCTTTTTGGAGAAAATCAACTTATTAAGTCATTTGAAGATAGTTGTATCCGCAGAGAGCTGCGACCACGCGTCTTGCCATGACCCGGAACCGGAAGTCGGCCTGGTACTTAATCGCATACTTTCTGCTGCAGACAAAAACCCTTTGCCTCAAATGCTTTAACTGTGAGTCTGCAGAAATGTGGCCTTAAACTGCAGCAGCTGCTGGAAATGTATCCCAGATGTTCAGAATATCACATATTGTAAAAAGAAACTGGTCTAGGAGTCACTGTAGTTTCAGCTCATGTTTCAGAATCCTGAAGCTCTTCTCACAGACACATCAGAAGGGACGATGGTGAGATTCAAACCACACTGAAGAAAATGAGCCTTAATGCCTCCAGATCCTCTAAATGTGCACCCCACCCCAAAGCTCCGTTTTTATAGCTCTGTGCACCAAATTACAGGAGGCGCTCACCTTCATGCAGACAGCTGGCTGGCATTAAAGAGACACATGTGGACATGTTTTGAGAGGTTTCTCTGGCAGACAGCCTGATGAGGAGGAATTTTTAAGCAACGGTTTATGGACAAAACTTTTGACTTTGAACAGAACTAGGCCAACTGTGGAGCATCTGGCTGTAAGGAAGTCTGTCCTGGGGAACCTTGGAAGTCCCGTATGAAGAACATTGTATCAGGAAACACTGCATTCTGCTCAGAGAGCCGCTGATAAGTAAGACATACAATGAAGCATTTGTATCATCATGAACAGACCTGGAGTCTGGCAGCAACAAAAGCCCCTCCCCTTTGATGCCTTCTTGACGGAAACCAAAACAGACTCAAACAGAAGACACAAAAGAAAAAAACAAGGAAAATGTGCCTAGTTTTGCTTTTCTGCATGACAGTGAACACACCAGGAACACCGTTCAACAGAATTTTCTGTAAAAAGAGGGAAAACAATTTCTCACAAACGTGTACTTACAGTGGTGGACAAAATAGTTGGTCCCCCTCAGTTAAAGACAGAAAGTCCACAATGCTCACTGAAATGACTTGAAACCTTCAAATGTAACAATAAATTAAAATGTATTGAAAATTAAATCATCAAAATCAGCCATTACTTTTGAGTTGTTGATTAACAGAATTATTTAAAAAACAAACTAATGAAATAGTGCTGGACCATAATGATGGTACCCATAACTTCATATTTTGTTGCTCAACCTTTTGAGGCAATCACTGCAATGAAACGGTTTCTGTATTTGTCAATGAGCCTTCTGCACCTGTCCACAGGGATTTTGGCCCCCTCCTCATGAGCAAACTGCTCCAGGTGTCTCAGGTTTGATGGTGTCTTCTCCAAATGGCATGTTTCAGCTCCTTCCACAGATGTTCAATGGGATTCAGATCTGGGCTCATAGAATCCACTTCAGAATAGTCCAACGCTTTTCTCTGAGCCATTCTTGGGGGTTTCTGGCTGTGTGTTTTGGATGGTTGTCCTGTTGGAGGACCCATGACCTGCCACTGAGACCAAGCTTTCTGACACTAGGCAGCACATTTTTACCCAGAATGCCTTGATCATCTGGAGATTTCAATTTACTTCCAGACCCCCTGTGGCAGATGCAGCAAAGCAGCCCCAAACCAGACCTGAGCCTCCTCCATGTTTCACAGTAGGGACAGTGTTCTTTTGGTTGATGCTTCACGTTTGAGTCTACCAACATAGAGCTGATGGGCCTTACCAAAAAGCTCCAGTTTGGTCTCATCATTTTCCCAGAAGCTTTGTGGCTTGTCAACATGCATTTTTGGCTTTTTTCTGATTTCCTTTCAACAGTGGTGTCCTCCTTGGTCATCTCCCATGAAGTCCACTCTGGCTCAAACAACCACGAATGGTGTGATCTGACACTGATGTACCTTGATCTAGGAGTTCACCTTTAATGTCTTTGGAGGTTGTTCTGGGCACTTTGGATCCAGTTCCAACTATCCGTCTCCTCAATTTGTCATCAATTTTCCTCTTCCAGCCACGTCCAGGGAGGTTGGCTACTGTCCCGTGGGTCTGAAACTTCTGAATAATATGTGCCACTGTGGTCACAGGAACTTCCAGCTGCTTAGAGATGGTTTTATAGCCTTTACCTTTACCATGTTTGTCTATCATTTTGTTTCTAATGTCCTGGGACAAATCTCTCCTTGGCTTTCTGTTGTCCATGTTCAGTGTGGTTCACACCTTTTCACCAAACAGCAACGTGACTATTTGTCTCCCTTTAAATAGGCAGACTGACTGATTCTGGGTTGGAAAACAGCTGTGATGTCAATGAAAGGACAAACCTGAGTTCATCATGACCCCCTGGGCAATTAGTTCTCAGTCTTTATGGAGGTACCATCATTGTAGTCCAGCCCTATTTCATCAGTTTGTTTTTTAAATAATTCTGTTAATCAACAACTCAAAAGTAATGGCGGATTTTGATGATTTAATTTTTAATAAATTTCAATTTATTGTTACTTTTGAATGTTTCAAGTCATTTCAGTGAGCATTGAGGACTTTCTTACTTTAACTGGGGGGGACCAACAATTTTGTCCACCACTGTAGCAAAGTCCTGTCAGAAAAACAGTTTTTGGCTTTTAAAAAATATTGTGAAGAAAGAAAACTGATGAAAAAACTGCTTTAGTAAACCAAAAGTAAATATTATGTACCATGTAGTTATTTTTTGTGTGTGATTAATTTATTGTGGCCTGTAATTAAATAATCTAAATAATGTATTTTTAGTCACAATTATTTTTTACCTAATAAATACTGTAAAAACCCTCATTCTGAGATATTGCCAGTTAAATTCGGGACATTGTGGTGCAGTGAAAGATCAAATTACAATTAAAAAAGTGACTTATGAAGTTTTCCCAGTAGAACAGACTTCCAATCTTTACTTTTATACCAACAAGGGGAATTTTTTTCAATCATGAACAATAAAGAAAAAAAAACACAGAACAAGAACAAAACATCCAATCCAGAGTCTCTAATTTAACAAGAAAAGAGTAGAAACACTTTTCTGAGCAGTAAAAAACGCACAAATTACTTATTAATACCAAGTCTCCTTATCTGCTGTTCTTGGTAGATGATGCTCTGAGTACATAACCCTTCCATTTCCATTCTAATTTCCATCTTAGTGTGATTTGATTTGAACACAGTTTAATCCAATTATTGCATGTTCACTGGTTTATTAAGTAAAACAAGGTAAGAGCTTTCAAAAGTAAAAAAAACTTCATGTTTTTATGTTTTTGTGTTCCTTGTTTCACCTGGGTTTGTGTCTGAGTCTATATCTTAGAATGTGCCTGTGTGTCGTAGCATGTGTGTGTCTGACTGCTCGTGTGTGTGGATGTAGCTGTTTACATATTTCTGTGTGTGTCTGTGTGCATAACATGTATGTGATCTGTGTGTTTGAGAG
Source organism: Oryzias curvinotus (assembly GCA_023969325.1). Classification (NCBI taxonomy): domain Eukaryota; kingdom Metazoa; phylum Chordata; class Actinopteri; order Beloniformes; family Adrianichthyidae; genus Oryzias; species Oryzias curvinotus. The sequence goes on along the minus strand of CM043714.1, from coordinate 204,282 downwards.
TGTTTCTGACTGTGTGTGATTTCATTTCTGAGCATGTGTTAGTGTGTTAGTGTGTGTGTGTGTGTGTTTCCTACATCAACAGCAGCCCTTATCACACCGAACACAGTGAATGTTATTCTCTGCAGTTTTTCTGCATTTTTTTGTGGTTCATGTGTTCTGATTGAAAGGAATGCAGAGCTCCATCATGATCATCTCTACATGACAAAAACAGCAACCAAACAAAAGCGGCTGCATCCAAACAGATGAAATCTACAAAGACTCCATGAGCAAATATCCAGGTGTGATCTCACCTGACCACAGGTGGCACGGCCGTGTTTGTACCTGTGCCAGGCAAGCAAGTCTCCTCTGGGCATAAATTTAAGCATATATGTGTTTAGATGTTAGTTTTGCATCATTTCTGTGTCAAATGTAGATATTTTTGTCACGTAGGGCAGTGTTTAAAAAAGTGAAAAAGTAGAAGAACATAGTTCCCAGTCTGAGACGCTGCAGCAGATGTCCTCTTGGTTTGGAGTTCTAGCAGAACGTTATATCTAAAAAATGCAGTTCTAGAAAAAAGTTTAACAGCTTTTGTCAGCTATTTCCTAAAGTGAACTTGGCTATAATATAAAATCACTGCAAAATATTTGTGTCATTTTGATGATTATGGCTAACAGGTAACAAAAAACCCCACAAAGTCTCCACAAATTTAAATATTACAAACAATGTTTGAGTTGGAAAGTCATGTTCTCACATCTGCTGGACTCAAAACAAAGCAAAGGTTTGCTGAGACTTTAATGGTCCCAGCCTGAGTCAGCGGGTTTTTACCATGACTGTAACTTCTGCTAGTTTGTCATGCAGCTTTAACGACAGGTTCTCTTCTTTTTCTGCTCTGTATTTGTACCTCCATCCAGCTGTAGAGTCCAAACTCTGCACTGACGCACCTCCTCTGTAACACTAGGCTGGGCATTTGGACCTCACACCCCCCAAAAGTAGAAGTTTATTCTCTTCAATTCTGTTTGGTCTTCTCTTCTGTGTCACAAAGTTGTTGGTGAATTTTCTCCTTAATAGCAGGATGTGTCTGTTATCAGAAGTGTTACTGTCTTTTACACAGTTGAATGAACAGCAATACAGAAAAATGTCTTCATGATGTACTGAAGTTATAGCATGTTGCTGCTTTTTCAGTTTTCAGACATGAACCCCACAGACGTCATGTAAGCAGCATGTTAGCTCAGTGCGACCTTTTGTAAAATCAGCAGCTCCAAATGAGAAAACTGCCAATCAAATGCATTTCATTCAAAGAAAATAATGCATTTTGGACGTCTGACGTTAAATTCCCTGTGAGCTCCTCTAAAATAATAATGGATTGGGCTTATCTGCGCTTATCCAGACGCTCAGAGTGTTTTCTATTCCTCCATTATTCATTCACTCTGCATTCATACTTGGTGATGGTTCGCGGCTGCGGTCCCTCTGACCATCACCGGGATCATTCATGCACATTCATGCTGGTAGGCAGTAGCATTAAGAATGTTGCCCAAGGGCCCAAGGTGATGTTAATGGTAATTGCCCCCAGTACCATTGTTCATTCCCCTCCGGGAATCGAACCCTGGTAGTCTCTAACCTTACCAACCAAGCTACCCAGCTGCTTCTTACCCACTTACTCCTGCCAGCTATTCTAAAATAAAACAATTGAAAATGTGAAATAAAACTTGTCTTTCCATAGTATAATCTATATTATATAGTATATTCTCTAAAAAAAAAACAGTACTTCTCCTTCTTGATCTAGGATAAAAGTACTTTGCAGTACCAATCCCATTTATGCACATAGTGACAGCACAGAGCCACAGTACCAGATGCTAACGGGACCACCAGGAGCAATGTGGATGTGGGGTTTACTGTCTTGTTCGAGTCCACATTGGCTCATTTGGGTTCAAAGGTCAAATGCTCTATGTTTGCCCCCCATAGGTTTGGGAGAATCCAAACTAATTGTAAATGCTACATAATTGGACTTTAAAAGACACAAAACTGAACTCAAAAAAGTGATCTGTAACATTTCAAGGTTAGGCTACGTTCACACCGCAGGCTGAAACGACCCAATTCCGATTTTTTTGCCCCTATGTGACCTGTATCTGATCTTTTCATGACAGTCTGAACGACACAGATCTGATCTTTTCAAATGGCCACTTGGGTATGTGGTCCTGAATCCGATACGTATCCGATCTTTTGAAATGTGACCTCCGTCTGAACGTCCAGGCAACATGTATCCGACCCGTACGTCATCGATACGCTACAAACCTCATCATTCTGCATTGAAGTGGGCGGGAACGAGAACATAAACATCAACCATGGTGGACGATGCTGCTGAGACCAGACAGTGGAAGGGAAGCAGGTCACCCATTGGTTCATATTTGGCTGATCGCTCTATTCAGGACAAACTCCAGGACTCTCATCACAACCGGACAGTTTTTGAAAAAAGTTCCAGCCAAATGGCCGAGCGTGGTGTTGAACCTTTCCAGCAATGACTTTTTCCCTTTCTGACCGTGGTCAGAAGGGCGGGGGCAGGAGGCGGATCCTCCTTCAGGGTTCACTTCCCCGTTCAGACCCTCAGATTCTCCAGAGCGGGTTCATAAAGAGTCCATAGCATTTATTCTGGGGGGGAGGCTTCTTTTATTACCGTTCTCCTTCCTCCATAACACACAACATGAATGCCCCCACTGCCCCCCCCCACTCCCTCCTGCGCTGCACGTGCTCTCTCCTCTCTCTTACACACACACGTGCACGCGGGCCCAGCACATACACATCCCCATTCCACTACAGTGGGTCCAGACGACCCCGGCTCCAATGCCTTCTTAAAGTGAGTAGATTGTAATTGTGCTGCTCCTTTAAGAAAATAAATGTAATAATGAAAAAGAGCTCTGCTGTTGACAACATTGTTGTTGACGTCCATTGCTAACGTTAGCTACTTCCACAAACAACCAGTGACGTCGTTCACCGTTGAGGACTCTTCTGTGCATGCGGGTCACTTCTGGGTCACACAAGTTCACATTTAATTGGAAATGTGAACGGTCTTGCAAAAAAAAATCAAATTTTTTCCAAAAATCGCAATTGAGCAATAAGCCCTGCAGTGTGAACGTAGTCTAAGCCCTCTGGGGCCTCCTCTGACCCGGGCCCCTGTTTTTGGTTATTTCACAGTGTTAAGTATAGCCTGCTCTCCATCATCCTTCCATCCATCCATCCATCATCCTTCCATCATCCATCCATCCATCCATCCATCCATCCATCCATCCATCCATCCATCCATCCATCCATCCATCCATCCATCATCCATCATCTTAACCCACTGTATCCCTTCTGGTTGTGAGGCACCACCATGCGCTCTAACCTGCTATCATGAAGCCTTTTGGTTCCTTCAATGCTTTGATGTGAAGAACGAAAAGGCCTCCCTGCCTGTGACTTGACAAACTGAACATCAGACATGAAGGCGTCTGGCGTTTGGAGGAAGAACCTCTGTGAAACTGTCATTTCCACTTCCCTTCTGTGGGGGCACTGAGGAAAATGATGCAGAGGGGCAGTATGAGGATAAAGTAGCCACGCGTGAACTTCCCGTGGAAGGACAGATGACACAGCTGGAAAACCGCAGATGTTTTCCGCGGCTCATTAGAGAAAACAGCAGAAGATGCGTGGAACCCTGCGCAAACGTGCCGGCGGTGACGGGGTTAACGGTCACGTGGTCGCGGTGGTATTGTCACCCCGAGGCGTAAATAGTGTGGAGGCAGAGAAGTACCGAGGACAAAGACGTGGATGCGATCCAGAGGCAGCGGCGCCATGTCCCCGCAGCGCACACCGGAACCGGCGTCCAGGCTCGCGCTCGGGATGCAGACCGCTCTGCTCGTCGGCGTCCTCGCGCTGCAAAGCTTCCCCCGCGTGGCGTGTCCTCCAGCGCGCGAGCTCAGCGGCTCCAGAGCGTCACAGGTGAGTTTTCCCGCTGTCTGCGCCGACGCTCAGGATGAGACACTTGTTAATGTCGAGAATCCGAGTTTAAGAACTTGGTCCTGTTCTCTGAGATCGTTTGGAGGCTATCCTCCAAATCCAGCCCGCGCGCGCACGAGGACGAGCTTTCTGCTGGCTCTAAACTTCTGGTTGATGGCGTTCTGACACACCTTTAGGTCCCGAAACAAACATCCATGTCCATCAGTTCTGTTTTAATCTGCACATCAGCTGGTGTGCACGTGACGTGCACGGGGATTTAATACCCGTGTTGTAGTTAGGAAAGTGTTTTTTAGGCTTCTGTACTGTGGCCCTGAAGTGCAAATCACCCCAACAGATCACTCAGTGCAAACACATTTGAAACGACAACAACAACAATAATAATACTAATAAAAACATGACATTTTAAAAATTAAAACGAAATTCTAGAAACCAAACACAATTTTAAAAAACGAAAAGAAATAACAATGAAACTTTTTTGGGGAACAAAATGTATTTCCAGAAATCAAAATTAAATGATGATGATGATGATGATGATGTTTGTCCATCATTTCAGCTGAAATTATTTGGCATGAAGCGATCCTGGATCTGCTCCGTACAAACCATAAAAGGGTCATGGAGGGAATTTCACATCCCACCCACCATAATTGAAATAATCCACACATAAAATACTGAAATATGTGTTTCTGACTAAATGTACTCGTCTTGAGGCCAAATCTACAAAACCTAAGAGAAAAGTCCGATAGTGTCCAATGGTTTTGAAAATACTAAAAAGGTCTGGAGTACCCCCTAAAATGTCATTTTCCTTGGCCACGCCCCTCATGTTCAAATTAAATCTTAACTAAAACAGTGACATTTAAAGTACTTCTTTTTTGTTTTTTTGGTGGGTGTATCTAATTTAATCCATAAAATAGTCCTAATAATACTTATTATCCATGGAAGGTGTGTGCCCCAACATGCTAGCAACCCTCTTACCATAATCTATTTAGCATGGTAGAAAGAGGATCTTGTAGGGACCATAGGCTGTATATAGAACTGGACTGAGCAGCTGTCACGTCACCCATAGAAAACACCTTACCTTCTGCTCCAGCCAAATGAAGCCAAGTTAGTCACCATTTTTCCGCAATACGCTCATTGCCATGTTGGAACCAGATGACAGGGATTGGTCCAAGTCGGTCTGAGTCAACGTTTCTATAGCAACAACTGTGGCCAATCAGGAGTCAGCTTGTTCTAAGTCCACACCCCTTTCACAAAAAAGGGGACTCTGGAGAATGTGTCAATCAAACGTTCAAGGTGGGGGCCAGTGGGCACCACATGCTTTTACTGAGGCTTCTGATTGGTCAATTTGGAACCTGAATATCTTCAGATAAAGCATGAAAATAATGAGGGTTATCAATTAGATGTTAAAGTATCAGAGCCAGAATGGTTGTTCTGACCAATAGAAGGACTGAGTAACAGCTGTTCATTTCTCCATAGACGAAGAAGGCAGGTACTTCACATGTGGAATGGCGGGTGGGAGGAGTCCGTGTGTCCGGTTCCTATTCACAGATAATGGCAGAGACTCCCATGATTGACTGGACTTCAAATCTTTTTCCTCCAAACCTTTGGCCGCTCAAAGAGGCTTCATCAGTCTGATGAGAGTTTGGGAGAGGAATTCAGCTGTTTTTGATCAAATCTTGTCATTTAAACCCAGATGGGCAGAGTTCATTCTTTTATTCATTCATGTTCTAATCCGTTTTGTCCCTTTCGGGGTCACGGGGCTCTTTTAGCCTATCCTGCCCGCTGGCGGGGGGAGGCTGGGGACGTCCTGGACAGGTGCCACAGGGCTGTAAGAGTTCATTTTCTATACTATTCTCCCAGCCTTTATGAATCGGTTTATGTCTAATGCCATGTTTTCTGATTAGAATCGCCTTCTTTAAATTCTGTATCATTCAGTTTTATAATCTTTTGTGTTAAAATCACAACACATTCCTGTGTTTAGAGGATGCAAAAGTGAGTTTAGCTGTGAATCCAAATCTAGAACCAGAGTCACACTGGATCCTGATGTACAAGCCATTGGTCTTTTTGGTAGAAACAAAGACATTTAATTAAAAAAAACGTAAAGAGGATAAAAACTGTTCAGAAACAATGCATTGTGTTTGAACAATTATCTGAATGTATCTTTTTTTTAAAACATCTGTTTTCATCCTATGAACACAGTAGATTCATGACCAATCGTCCTAATCGAACTGTTTAAGTGACGTCGGTGATGTCATATTTGCCATTTTAAAAAGAAGAAAAGTAGTGAGCATGGTGTCCAAACTGCTTTTGAAATTGCTTTTCATGATTTTTTAACCCAAATGTCCTCAATTCTGGATTGACCTAAAGCTTTTATTAGTATGTAGACATTTAAGACGCATTTGAAAAACCTCAGACGTCAAAAAGCAAACATCATCATCCAGTCACAGTGGCCCATAACACCTACCTTTTCCGTATCTGTAGTGCTTTTCATTTTTATCATTTCATTTTGATTTCTGGAAATTACTTTTGTTTTCCCAAAAAATCATTTTTATTTTGTTTCATTGTTTTGGAAGTGTATTTGGTTTCTGGAGTCTAGTTTTGTTTTTTGAAACGGATGGTTTTTGTATTATTTGTTTTGCTTTCAAGTGTTGCTTTGACCTTTCATGTTTTTGCATTGAGGCATTTCTTGGTGTGGTTTGAACTAGGGGTGTGCCAAAATATCGATATGGTGATATATCGCGATATTTAGTCCCGCGATCGATTATCGATACGTCTTCATCAAGTATCGACCTTTTATTTACGTTTAAAAACCCTGTAAAACGTTATATTAACCATCCTTTGGTAAGACAATTCCTTGGAGGGTCAATAGGGGGCGCTCGTTGCGAGATTGGCTGTTGCGGGCGGACGAAGAAGAACACACATTCAAACAAAGATGGCGGAGCGGGAAAACAATGAGACGCGCCGGCAGCATTGAAGCTGCATCACCCGGAGTTGTGTGAGAAAGCTGTGGCTGTTGCTGCCTGAAGCCGACACAGCCCGACGCGGATACTTTTTTTCAGACGAAGCTACCGCCGTCTTCTGAGAGACAGAGCAGCGGCAATAACGGAAAACGGTCCCTGCAGCGCGGTGGAGAATGAGGGATTTGGGTTTTTATTGAATGCATCAGAGTTTTGACATTCTCTCTCAGAAATACTGAAAAAGGATCCCTGCTCTGTACGTCCAGACCAGAGCTACGGCTGAGATGGAAACGGAAGAAAGAGAGGCATCCCTGCCCTCAGACCCCCCTTCTCCTCTAAAGGTAGACGAGCGGCGTCTTGATGCTAAAGCCTGTGGTTCTCCAGAAAAACAAGAACATTTTAACATACATCACATGCAGCTTTCCCCAAACGTGTTGTTCACAAAGACGTTAACTTTTAGATGCACTTCAAGTTTTTTATGTATTTTATCCCTGGTTATTTATTTTGAAAGCAGTTTATGTCTTAAATAACTTAAAGGAAAGTTCCTTGATACTTGATTTTTATTTTTCTGTGAGAATTATATTTTTGTTTACACCACATTTACACTAAATGGTGTCATTTATTTTTTAACAAAGACACTATAATTTGTTCATAGAATTATTATCTGATTCTCAGCTATTTTTTCAATTAAGCGATGGCTATGGTTTTGTTTTTCAAAAGTTAATACCAATGTGTCTGGCAGCTACTTGACTCATTCATTTTTTATCCTTTTTACAGCAGTTTGTACTAAATAATGACACTGCTGTTCATGTTCACTATTGTTTAAACTGAATTTTACAGATATTTCCAAATAAAAATTGTCATTGTTTGTCAAAGACAGAGTATTACTGATTTCAGCAACGTTACACAAAAGTCTGTTATTCATTACACCAAATAGGACACAAGTTGTTTATTATCATGGTGTTTAAAAAATAAAAAATAAATGGGGAAATATTTTCCAAAAAGCTGTTTTTAAAGTTCTTCTTTCTTAAAGTTTGATATATCGTGAGTTGTTAGAAACAAGATATATCGATTATCGCATTATTGCCATATCGTGATAGTATCGTTATCATGAGCAATGTATCGCAAATCGTATCGTATCGTGAGGTTCCCAGTGATTCCCAGCCCTAGTTTGAACTTCAACCACATACCCGTTGTTTATGTGCACGTGACCTGTGTCTGTTGTTAAGCTGAGAAGAATGATTGTCATCATTTTCATAGTTGTTTCTCAGCAGTAACGTCGTCTGTGCGTAAATCTGATTCTTTTAAAAAGTGGAAAAAAAGGAGTTTTAGTGTCTGCTCTAACAGGCGGTTGCCATTTCTGTTGTCCCTTGGGGCCACTCGGACTTCCACACTTTTGAGCAAACATCAGAGGACTTGTAAAACCTCACACCTTCTGACACTGCTTGCCTCAAAGACTTCCAGTGCTACCTCTCCTGCAGTCCCACTAAATCTGTTTGAATCTGAACCAGCAATCAGCTGGTTGACTTGCTTGATGTGATGTTTTGTTGTTTTATGAGCTAAAGGGGGATTTCACACGTTCTTGGTTGTCAGCTTTTCTGAAACCAACGTGTCTACAGCACGCGAGTGCTGGAAACGCCAGGAAACAAATACTGTGAATGATTTATCATCGGTCTTGGAGGGGAGACACAAACAGATCCAGTCAGACCACGTCTGATAGTTGGAAGCTCCACCTAAAACCATTTGATAATCAGTGTTATAAATTGGTCATGCCATTGGGACACTGCAGAGTCTAAGACGGGTGCTTATTGCCAGTGTTGGAAGTAACAGTGTTTAAGTGCAACTTTGTTACTAATGCCATTAGAATTTAAGTAATGGAGAAATCTAATTGTTTTGTCCCCGCAGCAACGCCGTTATAGTTACTTGGTATAAACCGTGGCACCATTTAAACCCGCGATTATTGTAAAGTATGTTGTGGAAATGTTCTTTCTGTCTGACCATTTGAATTCAGAGTCATTCAAAGATCCATCAGAGCTGACACCCCCCGTGCTTTTCTGAAGTGCTTGGATGATGAGAGCAGAAAAATGAATACGCTGCTAAATGCATCAGATACTTGAAATATAATATTTACTCATATTTTTATGCAGTTTGTTTTTCTCTTCATATGAAGTTAATATTGTTTATATTTGTATTTTCTTGCTGTAGTTTTGTAGTGCGATCATTTGAATAGCTACGTTAAAGTTCAGGTTAAGGAGCAATAGAAGTGTATTAAGTGCAGCAGAGATGTTGTTACTTCATTATTGCTAATTATTCTTCTTGATGGTTTTGCATTTCCATATTCCCCTCTATATTATAGAAACTTTACTAAACAAAAATGAGGATAACTAAAGCCTTTACATTCAGTTAATGTGAAATTACCTCAATACTGATATTTATACATTGCTTGTTCCATTGTTTTTCTGTGATAATTCTGTTAAATGAATATTTGCATTTCTACACTTCAATCCTTTCTTTCTCAATTGTAGCTAAACAACAAAATGCCATAGAACTATAACAACTAGAAGTGTCATTTTCATTAAATTGTGGCATTTAAATGCTTTATGTATAAATTAAAATGTATTGCCGTATTTCAATTGGCAAAGTGACCATAGTAGTTACTTTGCTGAGTAACTAATTACTTTGAAGATGCATTAACTGAGTTACTAACTCAACTGCTTTGTGGGCACATCATAGATAAATAAGCAAAAAATAAGAGGATTTTTTTTTAATCCATCAGCGTTTAATCATCCTCACCATGACGTACACATGCAGAATGGCCAATCAAATGTCCTCTAGCTCAGTGTTTTTCAACCACTGTGCCGCGGCACACTAGTGTGCCGTGGGAGATGGTCAAGTGTGCCGTGGGAAATTGCCCTCATTAACTGATCTAACAACATTTCCCATCTCCAAGAAATCAGTTCTTTGTTCATCCAAACAAACCCTGATAAAACACTGAGTAGTTAGGAATATAAAAGATCATAAAATTATTTTTTCTTTGTGTTTATTTGATTCTATTAAAGACATTTTGATAAGAATGAAGATACAGCGATTTAGCTGCAGCTATTCCTGTTAGCTATACCAGTGCCGCCCCTTTAACTGTCTCCACCAATCATTCTTGAAGGCTGAATCACATGTCATCAGTCTGACCAATCAGAAGTGGTTAAAGTCTTCACTTCCTTGTTTAGATTTAACTCATAAAGTCTCTCAGTTCTAACAGAAATACCAGCTAAAGCTCGTCTTTAGCGGTGTAGCTTTCCACAGAATCCGGTGTCAGACCGTGGAACAAGAGAACAAAACCATGAAGCTCAGAGAAGCTGGTCTTTCTGCGGGCGGCGAACTTATGGCACTACATCTCCCATGATGCATTGGGTTAGAACGACTGTCTTAGCGCACAATGAGCCTCTCCTCTTAACGTCTTTAAACAAGGAACACACATCAAACAGTTTTTGAATCTTTTAACTTAACTTTGAATACAACTTTTAGAAAAAACAGCTACAACTTCCAGCTTTTTCTGCCACAATTATCATGAAAAGGCCTGTGAGATTCCGGAGGGCGGGGGGGGGGGGGGGGGGGGGGCTGCTGTCGATCAATACAGACTGAGTTTTTTCTATTTTTTTTTTCCTTTTTTTTTTTTTGGATGCTGGTGTGCCGCGGGATTTTTGTCAAGGCTTAAGTGTGCCGTGGCTCAAAAAAGGTTGAAAAACACTGCTCTAGCTCATACATGCTTCACTGCACATGCGTGTTTACTACACTGAGGGCACATTCTGACATCACCAGCTACTGGCCCCGCTGGGCCTCAACTAATCTTGCCACTGCAGTCTTGTACAATCACAGCAGTTTTGCCACAGTTGGGACATTCGCTCTCATTCAACCCATCAATCTACCCTTGCCAATCAAGTTTAGAGGCTCAATCGTTTACGTTAGGGATGTCAGACTCCAGGCCTTGAGGGCCAGCATCCTACTGGTTTTTCAGAAACCCAGCCCTACCTGCTGCTGATTACCTGGATCAGGGGTGTTTAGCCAAAAAGGAGTTTCAGTGGCAGATTAGTTGGAAAACATGCCCCAAACTGGCTCTGAAGGGCTGAAGTTTGACACATGTGATATGTCATCAGTGTAAACCCATCAGACATAGTTTACATCCCTTCTTCTTTGTGCCAACATGGCTGATCAGTTACAGCATAAATGACAGCTACAGATTCTGTTTAGTGGTGTAGCCAGTGTTCTGCAGGTTCTGGGGTTCTGTTTGGTATGGGCTTTTCCCCATGGTTCATTTGGGCTTTTGTTATTGTAACTGTCACAATAACTAAAACAACCGAGGCAAACATGGAACAGTCTGTTTAACAGTTTACCAAAATCCTTTATAAGGTCCAGCTGAATTTTTTCCCTTTTTAACATTTGTGTTGGAGAATCTGGCAACTGTGAAGAACTTTTCAGAAACAAATGCGGAGAATGGCTGAACGCCGTGTCCAAAGTCTGCAGGCATGTGTAAAATTAACAGGTTTAAAGAAATCTATAGGTTTGAGCTGATTTAATGTTATCAGACAGAGAGAGCACATTTTTAATGCCACAATTAGACAACTAGAAAGAAGACTTAAAATTTCTACAGCCCATAGATGAACTGTATGAAGAAAAATGATCACATCTTTTATTGCAGCTTTTAAGAAAACATCATTCTTTTTGTCCCAAAGCAATCACCAAGATCCTGGAGACTGTTAAGCTAGCAGATGTCCATGTCCACCCTTTCTCATGTTTTAAAGTGGGAGAACTCGAGAATTAGTGATCACCAAACTGTTTTTTGCTCCAAGGAATGTTAGAGGCTGTCATGAACGCGTTAAGGCATTTTCAAGATTTTCTGCACATCTTGAAAGCTATGTGTTGGTTGACAACACTTTTTAAAAACATGCCTCAGTGGCCCCCATGATCCCGCATGCCTTTGAACATTCCTTCAGGACCCTTTCCAGCTCACATGGGAAATGTTTCCACTTTTGTCATCCAGAGATGTTAGGGGTCCTCATGGGCCTGCACACTCTTTCAACATTCATTAGGGACCCTCCTTGACATGCTCACTTGCCAAAATATGTTAGAAAAGTGAATAGGTGCACTCTCTGACCCTAATGGAGGTGCACACTCTTAGGCATCAGTTAAGACTCCATTGACAAGCACTCTCTCCGACATCCTCACAGATGAGCACACTTACTCATCACCATTTGAGCTCCTTGTGGCAAAGAAAGTTGCAAATTGAATACACTGTAATATTTTCATGCAAAGCTGGCTGAGGTAGCTTCCAGGTCTCTGACATTTACATCATTAAACTTCAGCCCAAAGCCTTTATTCTTTCTGTGAGGGAGTCAGAGGCATGTCTTCATACGACACAGAAAACCCATTTTATTCTCAGTACAAGTATAGTATAATGTCAGCTAGGAAAAAATATTTTAGTCTCATACCAGATTTTGGAGAAGAACACATTGTGTCTAACTCTAAACCGGGGTGAGGGAATGTCAGCAGGTTTCTTTTCTTTAATCAATTGGCATCAGGTGTCACGAGATAAAACTCAGAAGTCGTGGAATTTCTGCTCTTAACTCTGGCTTTTATCTTATTGTCAAACTGCTGGATTGTTTTCCATGCCTCTGAAAGTTTCCAAAGAAAATAATAGGGCAGAGATGTGTTTGAGCTTGTTTCAGCTTGTTGAACAGTTAAAGAACAAACAGTTGTTAGAGGCTCTGATGTCAACGTTAGTGTGCTCTACTGCAGGGAATCTGCTCATTGGTTGGCCAAAGATCCACAGAAAGGGGCAGCAGCTGAGTGTCTAGATACAGCTTATGTCAATAAAACCCTTTCCCCGTTTTTTTTCCTGCCTGTTTTGTCTGATTCTTCTGGCGCTGTGGTTGGGCCAGTGCATAGCTGATACAAAAGCGGGCCTAATTTCCCATCAAGCAGAATTGGGTCACAGCTGGGTAAGAGTGAGTGACCAATAAATCTCGAAGCTGCACCCCCGACTGAATACTGTGCTAACAAAGTGGGAAAGCTTCACTGCTGGGGGGCTGGGAGGCTGGTAGTGAAGTGAGAGCACTTCCAGGGATTGATCTTAACTTGAGACCAAAGGTTTGCCTAAATGACGCAGTTCCTGCCTGATACTTGGAATTCTAAAATGTTAAGACAGACCATCCGTGTAGAGCGCTCCGCTGTGAGTTCAGATTCAAATAATTGATTCCTATTTTGGCATTAAAAGCTTTTTTCTACTCCATGTTTTAACATAGCATTGGGATTGTAGCCCCCCCCCCCCCCCCCAACACAGTCTCTTAAGGCCCGTACACACCGGGACGAATATTCGCCTGGCGTTATTCGCCAGCGTTTTTCGCCACGTCTTTTGTGTTCACACCCAGGCGATTTTCGCTGACGATGAGCCGAGCCAACATGCAATTTCATTCCCTGACATTAGATGGCGCTGAATGTAAATCAGAAATATTCCTGTACACAAGGTGGTTTTCACTCAGAAGAAGAGAGCCAGTATTTACGCGCTTGTCAGAATCAAACAAAGAAAACATGAATATTTCAAGCACCAGTAGCTCCAGCTCCAGTTCCAATGATGAAGAAATTATTGTTCTGTTGATGATGAAAGACGCCGGAAAAGACGCCGATTTTGGATACATCCCATAGTTACGAGAAGAGAAGAACATGGTGAGTTTTATCCACTGGTACAAGAGCTGAAAATGTATCATGAGCATTTTCTGGATATTTTAGAATGTCCGTCATTATTTCTTTGCGGCAGTGTAGCCGCTACTTGGCGTCTATCTTCTTTGCTGGTATGTGTGCTCAGAAAGGCAGTGTTGTGTTTGAGCGCCCCCAAGTTGTGTTTTACTGTAACTTCAGAAGCTCCAGACACGTGAGCAAAAGCGCCATTCTCATAGGTCGAATAGATTTCAACGCGAGGCGTCAAAAAGAAAAAACGAACCCGAGGCGTTTTTTTTTTTGACGCTTTGACGCGTGGCGTTTTTTCGCGTCGGTGTGCACACTCTCATTGGTGCCCTTTGTTTAGTCACGAGGCGAATTTCGCTGGCGAAAAACGCCGGCGAAATTCGTCCCGGTGTGTACGGGCCTTTACAGTGTGGAGATTTTTCACCATGCTGTAGGAGACATTAAGCATTCTTCATTAGCTTATCCCGATGGTTTAAAGGGCCGGTCCAAACAGAGCGAGTGTGTCCCGAAAAACACTGCAGATGACACAAGGCGACTGCTGTTCCTTGTTGAAAAGAGTTATCGCTGCATCAGAAACTAGTCATGGGTCCAACACTGATCAGAAGCATTACACCCCCAACCTCATTCTAGGCTGTCTGGTAAAGGAGTACGATTCTCCTTTCCAGATATTTGTGGCTTGTGGTTTTTGAACTTCCTTCACTTTTAGATTTTTGGCCACAAACAGAGTTGCTGACACTTTCCTTGTCCTCTGGTTTTCTGAGGTTTGACCTCTTTTGGGGGTTTTCTCTGTGGTCTCTTGGAAAAACACATGTTCTAGTCTTTGCTGTGACCAGGGCCATATATCTTGGCATTGTCTGTTTGGTTCTGTTGGACGTGCATTAAGTCTTCCTTTAAAAGTTTGAATATAGAGTAAACGGTTGTCAGCTTTTTCTGGTTCCCTATAAACTAAACCAGCTTCTGTAATGGCTGCTATTCACTCTGACTGGTGCTTTTGGGTTAGGCATTAAGGCATGTAGTCATGGTCCAGATGATCTGCTGCAGGTCAAACCAGCATCAGAACGAGGTGACTGAAGTGACTTAGAACAACGGTTGTTGGTTCCAGACGGGCTGGTCTGAGGGTTTCAGAAACTGCTGATCTACTGGGATTTTCACCCACAACCATCTCTAGGGTTTACAGAGAACGGTCCAAATAGAGAAAATATCCAGAGAGCAGCAGTTCTGTGGATGGAAATGTCTTGTTGATGCCAGAGGTCAGAGGTCAGACTGGTTCCAGCTGATAGAAAGACAACAGGAACTCACAGAACCACTGGTTCCAACTGAGGTCCGCAGAAGAGCATCTCTGAACCACAACACGTCCAACCTTGGATCAACGGTTTAGGCTGGTGGTGGTGGTGTCATGGTGTGGGGGATATTATCTTGGCTCACTTTGGACCCCTTAGTACCAGTTGAGCATGGTTCCAACCCCACAGCCTACCTGAGTATTGATGCTGACCATGTCAAACCCTTTATGACAGTGACAGTGACAACAGTGGCTTAGGTGGTTGAGCGGGTCGTCCAATGATCGAAGGGTCGGCGGTTCGATCCCTGCTCCCACCAGCCAAATGTCGTTGTGTCCTTGGGCAAGACGCTTCACCCTCCTTGCCTCCAGTGTGGCTCCACTGGTGTGTGAATGTGCATGAATGATCCCGGTGATGGTCAGAGGGGCCGTAGGCGCGAAATGGAAGCCACGCCTCTGTCATCTGCCCCAGGGCAGCTGTGGCTACATCAGTAGCTACCATCACCAAGTATGAATGAATAGTGGACACAATGTAAGCGCTTTGAGCGCCTGGAAAAGCGCAGAAAAATCCAATCTATTATTATTATTATTATTATTATTATTATTACAGTGGACCATCTTCTGATGCTCCTTCCAGCAGGATGAGGCTCCATGTCAGAAAGCTGGAATCATCTCAGACTGGTTTCTAGAACATGACAATGGTTACGTTCACACTGCAGGCTGAAACGACCCAATTCCCATTTTTTTGCCCCTATGCGGCCCAATTCCGATCTTTTCCTGACAGTCTGAACGACACAGATCCGATCTTTTCAAATGCGACCCAGGCCCCTTGGGTTTGCCGGCCTGATTCCGATCTATATCCGATCTTTTCAATTGCGACCGCCGTCTGACCGGCCAGGCGACTTGATTCTGAACCGTACGTCATCGACACGCAACAAACGTCATCATTTTGCATTGAAGTAGGCGGGAACGAGAACATAAACATCAACCATGGTGGACGATGCTGCTGAGACCAGTCAGTGGAAGGGAAGCAGGTCACCCATTGGTTCATATTTGGGTGATCGCTCTATTCAGGACAAACTCCAGGACTCTCATCACAACCGGACGGTTTTTGAAAAAAATTCCAGCTAAATGGCCGAGCGTGGTGTTGAACCTTTCCCGCGATGACTTTTTTCTTTCTCCCCTTTCCGACCGTGCTCAGAAGCGCGGGGGTCCCAAGGCGGATCCTCCTCCTCCTCCCTGTTCTGATCCTTAGATTCTCCAGGATTCTCCAGAACGGCTTAATAAAGAGTCCATAGCATTTATTCTGGGGGGGAGCCTTCTTTTATTACCGTTCTCCTTCCTCCATAACACACAACATGAATGCTTGGCCACACTGCCCCCCCCCATTCTCCATCGCTGCACGGGCTCTTCTGTCTCTTACGCACATACACACACGCGGGTGCGCGGCCCCAACACACACACATCCCCATTCCACTACAGTGGGTCCAGACGACCCCGGCTCCAATGCCTTCTTAAAATGAGTAGATTGTAATTGTGCTGCTCCTTTGTGAAAATAAATGTAATATTACAAAAGGAGCTCCGCTGTTGACAACACTGTTGTTGACATCCATTGTCAACGTTGGCTCCGCAAACAACGAGTGACGTCGTTCACCGTTGAGGACACTTCTGTGCATGCGGGTCTCGTTTGGGTCGTGTCACGGTCACTCGAGACCACAAAAGTTCGCGATTTACTTGGAAATGTGAACGGCCTTGCAAAAAAATCGTATTTTTTCAAAAAATCCGAATTGAGCATTAAGCCCTGCAGTGTGAACGTAGCCAAAGAGTTCTCTGGACTCAAACAGCCTCCACAGTCACCAGAACGCAACAGAGAACCTTTGGGATGTGGTGGAACGGGAGACCAGCGTCATGGATGTTCAGCTGGCAGCAGAAAGTGGTCTTTGAGTGTACACCTTACAGACCTTTTCCAAAAAACTTGAATATCATAAAAATGTGTATTTATTTGTTTATTTTTAGATAAAAAGGAATTCCAGCTCATAAAACCCGCAAAAACAGAATTTCAAAAAAATTGAATACTGTGGAGAAATGATGGAAGCATATTGTGTTCAATAAAAAAGTGTGATGTTCTTTCTTTGTTTTTGATTGCAATATTTTAAAATATTTTTTAAAGGAAAAAACTCCACACATGGTGGACTCTAACCTCCTCTGCTCGTGAAAACTACTGTATAAGTTCATATTCAAAGTAAAAAACCACATTTTCCGAGTCACAGACATGATCTGTTTAGTTATTGCTCGTCACCACATCACCATCATCTGTTCTTCCTACTTTTTCCACTAGCATCACAGAAAATATGTTGCAGAGATATTAAATAATAACCACTGTGAACTGTTTCTTTTTTTTTCTCTTTAACTTGTTCTGTCCAACATCTGAGCAAACACATCAGAGCTGCAGGCCTTTAGTGTTGGACAGTTTTTACTATCACAAAAAGAGGTTATAGAACTTTGAGAAACCAGAGTGTAGATTTGTATAAACCCCTTTTTGTTGTATTATTTTTTATTTATTTGTACATTTAGTGTGTGTGGGGAGGAGAGGGGAATAATGTGAGGGGGGGGGGGTTGGAAGAGAGTAAAAGGAAGAGAGGTGGTTATCTTAAGCTGTAACAATTATACCAGATCTGCTGTCCATCAATACACTGTGGGTTAGGAGGGAGGGTGAAGCTGACAGGGAGCAGTGTGGCAGTGTGCACGTGCATGTGCACGTGGGGGTGGAGATACATGCATGCTGCCGAAGTGAGCCTTGTGATCATAAGGTGAACCAGATCCTCCCCAGCCTGACCAGCCAGACCAGGAGAGGGGGGGAGACCCCCAGGCCAGGAGCGCCACCGGCGACAGGACCCAAGCAGCCCAGGAGGGGGGGGGGGTTAGGAGGAGGAGGGGGCCGCTCCTACAGGGGCCCCCCCGGCGCCGAGAGGCATAGGCGAACCCGGCGTCTGGGCCCCCAGGCCACAGGACAGGCGTGCTTAGCCGTACCAGGCGGCAGCCATGGGGGCCACCGGGCGCCGGACCCTGAGACGCGGGCCAAGGACGAGGCCAGGGCCCAGACGACCATGAGCCGCCCACCCCCCAGCCGGCACTCTGTCAGCGCAAGCCAGCCCCGGCACCTGACCCATGCAACCCAGAGATCACCCCACCCCCCCTATAACTATACACCCTACAACCCTGCTCACCCGCCATATTATCCGACCCCTCCTCCCATTCCCCCCCTAATGCCCCCCCCACTCTGCGATGGGGAGGGAGAGCCCCAGAGGATCCCGGCGAGCCAGTCCCCAGGCCCGTCCCACCCATGCACTCTTGCACACACTCTCACAATCTTGTGGATGCCCCCACCCCCGTCGCCACGCAGTAAACTGTGAACTGTTTCTTAATGTATTTTGTTTGTAAGTCAGTCCAAACGACAATATCGGACTCAAAGCAGCAAAGTCTGTGGGTGACCTGCGGGACGCTCACCTTGTGGGTGTGGTCAACTTAGTCAACTCTGCTATCATTTTGTCTGAATTTTGCTTTAATCAACTTGCATTACTCGAACATGCTGGTTCACTCTAAGAAAGAGACGAAGGATATTAGGGATTTCTGTGATTTTATTTGAACTATACTGTAATGAGCTCTTTCAAGATTTCAAGTGTAACACCTATCCCAAGTAACTAGATGTATAACCCTTTGTTATTATGTTGTATTACTAAGGGCGGTGTCCTGGGTTCGTCTCATTTGCTTTTGTTAGGGGTAAACAGGAAATACAAAAATCACTCAATTTAATATAAAGAAAATACTGGAAATCGGCGGTGCCTCCACTTAACAGGAATTTAGCAACATTAGAATTTTCCTACTAAGAATACTTTGAATTTAAAAATTACAACCTTATTTAAATTTTTTCTTTTATTTTTAATGAACCCCCACACAGTTGAAATAAAAAAAATTACATTTCACGTGAATCACGAAGAAGTGGGAAAAAAAAAACATTCAGTTCCTTATACTGAAAACAACAACAAAAATTTGGTTTAGTCCCCCTTTTTCTTTTGTTTTGTTGTTGTTGCAGGCCTGATCGATGCTCGGGGGCGTTGTGGCCAAAAACTGCAGAGGGCCCTTTCACTTGCTGAGCAAGCAGAAAAAAAAACGTGCATGTACTCACTTATCTGATGGTTAGGGCAACTGTTGGCGGGCGAAAATGCTCTGCAGGCAAACTCAGCGGTATCCAAGCTGCACAGTAGGACAGAGTAAGAGCAGGCGGGAATCTCTGAGGCCTGGGGGTTGAAATTGGCTTAGACAACCAGCAGGGTGTGCTCGGTCTTCCACAGGTGCTCGGTCTTCCACGGGTGCTCAGTTTTCCACGGATGCTCGCTCTTCCAGGGGTGCTCGGCCCACGGGTGCTCGCTCTTCCAGGGGTGCTCGGCCCACGGGTGCTCGGTCTTCCACGGGTGCTCGGTTTTCCACGGGTGCTCGGTCTTCCACAGGTGCTCGGTCTTCTACGGGTGCTCGGTCTTCCATGGGTGCTCGATCTTCCAGGGGTGCTCGGCCCACGGGTGCTCGATCTTCCAGGGTTGCTCGGCCCACGGGTGCTCGGTCTTCCAGGGTTGCTCGGCCCACGGGTGCTCGATCTTCCAGGGTTGCTCGGCCCACGGGTGCTCGATCTTCCAGGGTTGCTCGGCCCACGGGTGCTCGGTCTTCCACGGGTGCTCGGTCTTCCACAGGTGCTCGGTCTTCTACGGGTGCTCGGTCTTCCATGGGTGCTCGATCTTCCAGGGTTGCTCGGCCCACGGGTGCTCGGTCTTCCACGGGTGCTCGGTTTTCCACGGGTGCTCGGTCTTCCACAGCTGCTCGGTCTTCCACGGGTGCTCGGTCTTCCACGGCTGCTCGATCTTCCACGGGTGCTCGGTTTTCCACGGGTGCTCGGTCTCCCACGGGTGCTCGGTCTTCCACAGGTGCTCTGTCTTCCACAGGTGCTCGGTCTTCTATGGGTGCTCGATCTACCAGGGGTGCTCGGCCCACGGGTGCTCGATCTTCCACGGGTGCTCGGTCTTCCACGGGTGCTCGATCTTCCACGGGTGCTCGGTCTTCCACGGGTGCTCGGTTTTCCACGGGTGCTCGGTCTTCCACAGGGTCCAAAAAAGACTCGTCTATGGTCAATTGTATAAAAGTCCCGTTTAGAACTTTGAGAATTCGTTTTGAAATGCTTTTATATAGCACCAAAAAAAAAAAAACTATCCCACCAAGTTACACTGAACATGCTAAAGCTAGTCGCAATTAGCATTCGGCTGCATATTGTAATAATTAGCCATGGTGCCAAACGAGCAGTTTAAACACATCAAAAAACTCATTACTTACATGACAAACGGTTTCCACAATTTTAACAGAAAGTTGACTCTGCGTCGAACTTGAAAAAGTCGTGGTTACAAGCCTTCAGCGTCAGCTCCGCTCCTCACCAAGGTCTGACTCTCTCTGCCCATTAGTGAAAGGTTTTTTTTTTTTTCAATCGCACCTCTTAGACACACCCACTTATCTCTAATTGGATGGATCATTATACAGACAGGTAACATAACAAATCAATTTCCAGACTTTAAAAAAAAAATACAAACAGGCTGTGGGGCAAAATAAAACTTATACAACATACTAAACCAAACAAACTTAGTTCCCAAAGTAACTAAAAAGTAAACTTGTTAAACAAACCCAACAAATGGCCAGTGAACATTTTTTTAACAACTAATACATATTTATCATTCAGGAGCCTAGTCTAAAATGTATTTGTTTTTGTTTTTATTTTTTAAATTTTGACTGGGCTACACAAGATTTGGGTTATTGTCATTCCATACATAGTATTTGTGGAGAAATCCACAGGTGAGACAGGATGTCGTTTCTCACTAGCATGACAGCTTTTGTAGTTCCTAAAACTACTAGTACAAAAATCAGAAAGAAATTAGATTGAATGCAATACGCTTCAATAAGAAATCATCATTTAAGTGAAATACTGATTATATCAATAAAACTAAAGTATTTTCAGACTCATTTGTCCGTCTCTAGTCCTTCAGCAGTCTGGACAGGGTCCAGATCCTGCTGGAAGATGAAACCTGCATCTCCATCCAGTTCCTCAGCAGAAGGAATCCTGAAGTCATCAGAACATTCTGCTGGACCGCTGCAGTGGTTCTGGCCTGAAGACAGCAGAGTTTACCAACACCAGCTGGACATTTCAGTCCAGATCCTGACTGACTGTGGAGATTTCACTCTGGACCTCCAGCAGCTCGGGTTCTGCTCCCCACCAGTCTTCCTCCAAACCCTTGATTCCCAAAAGAAAGACTATCCTTTCATCAGAACCAGGACCGTGGACCTCTGGCCAACAGTCCAGTCCTTCACTTTGGTCCAGTTGAGACGTTTCCTCCGTTGGTTTGACCCGAGGAACCCGGTAGTTAAAGCCCGTCTCCTGAATGTGGTTCTTGACGCTGTTCCTCCTCTTTGTTCCAGTCTTCCTAGAGGTCTGCAGGTTCTGGAATCTTTTTGATGAGCTGCTGAAGTCCACGGACGTCTCTTTACCTGCTGCATCTTCTCCTGACACATTTGTCCCTCCATCAGAATTTTTGGTTGATCTGCTCGGACACGGCGCTCTATGAACAGCCAGCCTCCTTAGCGAGGAACTTTCATGGTTTACCCAGATGATGGAGGGATCAGTGACGGTCTTCTGGATAGTCGTTACGTCTAAAGTTTTCCCCATACTGAACCAAACTAAAATAAATTAATGATGTGAGGTATTTAGTAGATGATTAGGTGGTGAAATTGTTTAAAATACTCATGTCCTGCAGAATTTAGGCAGATTTCTCCAGAGGATTCTAACATTTTGAAACCCTGTTTTTGTGGGTTCACTTTTTTCATTCTTTTTTCCTTTTTGAATAAAATAATGAAAACAAATACACTTTTCTATGATATTGTAGTTTTTTGGAAAGGCTCTGTATAATAAAGGCTGATATCTATTGGTTTGTCTGCGGTGCATCTCCATTGTGTTACATTGACAAAAAAATAAAGCTTTTATAAAATAATGAATGTTTGGATCGCCTCTGTCACGTCTGCATTCCATGTCCGTCCCTCTGCACCACAACGCAAGCTTTACGCAGGAGTTCTACTTCCAGTCTGTTGACGCGTCAATGTCGTGGTTACAAGACAGAGAATCAGAAACGGGTTGGGGTTTCCAAACAAAAACTTGCTTTGTACTTTGTACTTTGTAACCCAAAATAAAACTTTAGAAAATAGTATTTTTTTTTAGGTGATGTGGCCACGCAATACCGGCAGGGCTCGACATAGCCATTTGTCCACTGGCCCGGTCCAGCTCGCTCGAGTAGTACGGACTACGAGACTTTATTTTCCACTTGTCCGCTCGAGCCACTAATATAATTTTCACCTTTTTCAATAAAGTATATTTTGTAAAAACGTGTAGATTTACCTCGTCTTCATCGCTTTGAAAGTTTGACGTCCGCTATGATTGTTTTGGTCACGTGCCACGTGCTGCGTGCCGCAACAGCGAACAGTGTTCAGAGACTGAAGCATGTCAGAGATGTGGAAGACATGGCAGGAATAGATGGGAATATGTTAAATGGAGTAATGGGTGGAATCAGTAGTATGGACAGCAAGATATTTAATGAATGCATTGAAGATGAAACTGTCTGCACTAAGCTTTAAGCTGAATGTAAAGAATCAAAGGCAACTCCAAATACCTGAATCTCAGACTCTAATGCAGTAGAATGTCAAAGTACTTCATTTAGTTTTTCTGTACAACACTGTAAGCAGTAAGTATTTCTAGTCAAAAGCTGAATGATCTCAGTTATTTCATTTTATTTAATTTTTCAATTATTTAATTTAATTAAGTAACTAAAGTAAATAAAAGTAAATGTAACTTTGGAACTTTAAACAAGTAACTCTGCAAATGTGAACAACATGACAGTAATTAAGGATCTAAAAGTAAATGTAACTTTGCAACAGTAACTAAAAGGCAGAACCTCAAGGCAGTCAGAGCAAAAAAGTAACTAAAACGTCTTAACTATTGATTAGGAACAAATGTGAAATAGCAGTGATTAGAAGCAGCAGGAAACCTTCTGAACTAGTGTTACCTACTACACTGCAGTGCTCTCTTCACAAAATCTGACACAGACTACAGCAGATTTAAGTTTGATATGCTCTATGTTCAGTCATTGAAAAGTGTAGAAATAAGTGCTAGATGTCACCAATTGCACCATATTAAAATTTTCCGGGGGGGCATGTCCCCGGACCCCCCTAAAGTTGCAAAGACCTGCGGTGCTTGCTGTGTCTGCCTGCGGCGTCCATCTCTTAGGTGCCGCCTGTGACGGCGAGTCGCGTTGTGCGGTGTCGGGCCAGTAACTTTCAGAAACTACTGGCCCTGTGGGCACAGCGCAAATTTCTGGGCTATGTCAACCCCTGGACCGGACATTCACAACGCGGATAACACCGTTAAGTTTAATTTTGAAAGTATAAAAAACATAACTTTATGACATGAAAACAATGAATGCTTGAGTTTAAATGAGCAGCGAGAGCAGGACAAACTACTCCACATGGAGGCGGCAGGACAGACCACTCCTCTGGGGGCCGGGGGGGGGGGTGTAAACCCGGATGTGAGGGTGGCTGTGGAGCAGAGGTGGAGTGGTCAACCTTGACGGGTGTCAAAGTGTGAAAAGTGTCAGTGTGTAGAGTAAATAGGACTATGATTGCAAAGTGCTTTAGCCCTGGAAAAAGGCAGAATAGTTTTTGCTTTTTACAATTTCAATATCTGCACATAGGATATTAATGCTCCAGGCAGACACACTGTTCCTCCAAGTCTTTGTCATGCCAGAGTAAGCACAAGCAGGGGGGTGTGGTCTCTCAGGTAGGCTTGCACCAACATGTTTGCTCTCTCCTCACAGAACCTCCTGCACCACACATCGAGTCATCACTGTAACACAACCGTGATGTGTCTGCACTTGTAGAGCCCCAACCACCATCGCACCATCACAGACTGTTCCTGGCATAAAGAAAGCCAGCTTTCATGCCTCGCCCCTGCCTTTTTAGCTCTCTCAGCAGAAAGTGACTAAGTCATTCGCCTGCAGGCACTTTTTCTTTTCTGTCCTGAACAGGGAGGAAAGTCGGCCTCACAGGCTTAAAAAACATCTGTAGAGGAGGTTTCTTTTCATTCTTCTAAAGATTACACAGAGGATGGACCAACAAGGCCTTGAAATAATAACCAAAATGATCTTTTATTTATTTTGAATATTGTGATGCATGATGAGCCTAATCATAACAACTTCTTAGGTGAAAAATATTTTCATGACAATGCCGTTTTTTATTGGGTTAAGCCAGGGGAGGTCATTACATTGATCACGAATCGACCGCTCAATCTTTAAGGACATGAGGGTAGATCGCAGGCAGCAAAGATAATAACAAAAAATACATGACATGCAGAACAGCTAATCCAACATCCTCTGATACATACGTCACATATGTA
Source organism: Oryzias curvinotus (assembly GCA_023969325.1). Classification (NCBI taxonomy): domain Eukaryota; kingdom Metazoa; phylum Chordata; class Actinopteri; order Beloniformes; family Adrianichthyidae; genus Oryzias; species Oryzias curvinotus. The sequence continues at coordinate 179,822 of CM043714.1, read as the reverse complement.
CAGTACATACATATGTCTGTCATCAGATAGTCGCTACTTGCCCAACGACACGTCAAGTCCTCGGCAGAAGACCACTCCGGCCCACTGGGGTGTTTATTGAAGCCCGATAGGCCCGCGAGCCTCCTTATTCATCTGAAATCAGGAAAATACTGTTCCACAGTCAGCTTTGAGCGTCTCATAAAATGTCAGAATATCACCATCACTGATCCCCCTCAGGTTCAGTGTCAGTCTGCAGGAGCAGGCCTTTTACCTAAAATACATGAAATTAACACATTTTCTGTCTTAGGCTTTGCCCTTCGACGGCTTGGTAGACTCCAGGCAGACATCTGGCACTGCCTGGACAGGGACTGTAGCAAGCTAGACTATTGTTAGGTTACTAATCTTTTACATTTCATTGTTCTCCTTTTTCTGCCCCAGTATCCATCTGTCCATTTTTTTTAACTTGTTATATGCCCTTCGGGGTCAAGGGGATGTCAGTGACTGTTGGGCAACGGTTGGGTACACCTTAGACAGCCTCACACATGTCCTGCACTGCTCAACAACTTACTTCACTCAGTCACTCCAGACTTCCTCATACAAGACCACAGTTCCTCTCTGGACTAACTTTCTCCAAATCTCCAGAGACAGTGTGTCTCTCTCTGACCTTCTCTTCTCTATCATCATCCTCAAAGCAAAGATAACATCTGTACTTCTCTTTCTGGGCATAAAACCCTCCTGCTTGCTCACAAATGTTCACGTCTGCCTCTTCGTCTATGTTCCTTAAGTTCATTGTTTGGCTCATCAGCTTTATTCCTCTGCTGTGACCACACATCTTGCATCTCCTTGATAATGGACTCCATCACACTCCTCCATTCCTCAGGAATCTTCTCACCACCTAAGATCCTGTTGAACAACCCGGTCAGAAACTCCTCTCCATCTCTCCCACACTTCCATACCTCCACAGGACCAAGTGCTTTTCCACTCTTCATCCTCTTCAATGCCTCCCTTAATTTGTTCCACGCTGCATCTCCCTGTACTGCTGTCTACTCTCCACAGTCCTCTCAGTGTCTCACTTTTTCTTAGCTAGCCTCTTACTCTGTATAAACTCCTGCACCTCCTCATTCCACCACCAAGTCTCCTTATTAACTTTCTTTCCTGATGACACACCAAGTACACTCCTACCCGTCTCCCAGATCACATTAGCTGTTGTCATCCAGTACCTCCTAACCCCCCATAGCCTCTTCCAGCTGCTTCTTAAAAGTCCTGCAACATTCTTCCTTTTTCACCTTCCACCAGTTTGTCCTCTTCTCTGCCTTTGCCTTCATCTTCTTCATCACCAGAGTTATCCTACACACCACTATCCTATTTTCTCTGTCACCTACCACTACTTTGCAGTCACTGGTCTCCTTCAGATTCCACAGTCTACACAAGATGTAGTCTGTCTGTGTACTTCTACCTCCACTCTTATAGGTCATCCTAAGTTCCTGCCAGAATTTCTCCTTCTCCTCCGGTTCCAGAAAATCACAGTAGCCGCGTTTACATGGGCAAAATATCTTGATTGGATCAATGGTCGGGTTAAAATTCACCCGTGCACATGGGCACAGAAAACCTTTTTCCGATTAGAACTAGCGTTCCCATGGCTCACAGTTTCGTTCGGAATAAATCATTTGGGCATGCGCAGTACTGTTGAAAACCCCGGAAGGAAGTGTCCCGTTGTAAACAACCCTTTGCTGTCACATCCATTTATGCAGTAGCTCGGTAATATACGAGACGATCTTCCAAACTTGCTTTTATTAATGTTATGAATATTAATTCAATTCAATTCAATTCAATTTTATTTGTATAGCCCAAAATCACAACAACAGTCGTCTTGATGGGCTTATGAAGCGTCTATTCGCTCATCGTTTTATATTTAATC
>CM043714.1:0-170489 GCA_023969325.1 Oryzias curvinotus | reverse complement strand
CTGAGTAAACAGCTTTTCCTAATATCTCCAATAGACAAGAAGGAGCAAGGTAGCTGATGTAAAACACAATTGTGGCATGGGCCGGGTGGGGGGTATGAAGCCTGTGTGTCCGGGTTTCCTTTCAACGAGAAGAATACGTGGGGGGGGTGGCAGAGACTCCCATGATTGACCTGGGACTGAAAGGTACAACATCTTATTTTCCTCCAAACCGGTGTTGAATGGCCTCAGAATCAAAGGGCTTCATTCAAATGTTCAAGTCTGATGAAGTTTGATGTGGAGAGGGCATTCACAAACTGTTTGATTGAAAAATCGAGCAATCTTGTCTAGTTAAAAGAGAACCCCGATTAATGCAGGAGGTTCATGGGGTCTTTATATTCATAAAAAAGAGGTCATAAGATTACGGTAATTGGGGGGGGAAAACCGTTTTTATCTTTCCATATCCAAAGAGGGGGTGGTCACGGAAAAGGAAGGCTAAACGTTTATTAGGTAAGCCATATCCAGTCAACGTGAGGAAACCTAGACGGGCCCGAGTGGCGGTGGGTAAGGCTGGGGTACTCACCTTGAGGGCGGTGGGCCACATTGCAGTAAAGAGGGATTCATAGGGGGTGTCTTTTTGCTATCTAGTTCTCGGACGCAGGTCCTGTGTAAAGTGAATTGGGAAGTGGGGGGTGTGGGGTAATATGGACTAATGCGGCGGGGGGGGGGGAAATGGTGTGTTGAAGCACTGAGGGGATTAGAAGGGTGCGCCTAAAATCGGGGGGGGGGGGGGGGGCTTTGTAAGATTCGTGTGGGGGAGGAAAAAGGGGGGACGGTCAAGAAGGACGGGGAAGGGGGGGGGGAGAAAAGGGGGGGGAGGGGTGGTGCTTAAAGGTATCTTCATTTTTTGCAGAGTGGACAGGCAAAGTGCTTGTTGTGGGGAGGGGAAGAGGGGAAGGGGGAGAGGGTGTGAGGGGTGTTAAATTGCACAAGCAGGCAAGCATTCCGGGCGTGTGTGTATAGAGTATGACCAAATTGGTAAAGAGGGTGTGTGGTTTAGGGAATCATGTGAATCAACAAAATCTAGAACGGCGGAGGGAGTGGCGACGCAAGAACTGGAGGTCGGGCTGAAAACTATTGACAAGCCAAAGAGTGGGTCCGGAAAATTTGTTCGCTTGTTGTGGTGGAGGAAACAAAGACAGTGTTAAACGAAAACGAAATAAACAACGGAAAACGTAAAAGGTATAAAGGGAAACCGGGGTTGGCAGGGGGAAACAATGCCAAATTTGGTGGTTTGGTTAAACATTTATAAGCTGAAGTGGGTGGATCTTTGATTTATTATACAAAACATGTCTGATGTGGTGAAATGCAGAGAGGTTGGCAAGGTTTTCTCGCTCCTATGGAAAAACACGAGTAGATGTATCAGGTGACAAACAAAAGAAGTCAATCCTAATATCCTAATCGTAAGGACTGTTTTAAGTAAGTGACGTCGGTGATGTCATATTTGCCATTTTAAAAAGAAGAAAAGTAGTGAGCATGGTGTCCAAACTGCTTTTGAAATTGCTTTTCATGATTTTTTAACCCAAATGTCCTCAATTCTGGATTGACCTAAAGCTTTTATTAGTATGTAGACATTTAAGACGCATTTGAAAAACCTCAGACGTCAAAAAGCAAACATCATCATCCAGTCACAGTGGCCCATAACACCTACCTTTTCCGTATCTGTAGTGCTTTTCATTTTTATCATTTCATTTTGATTTCTGGAAATTACTTTTGTTTTCCCAAAAAATCATTTTTATTTTGTTTCATTGTTTTGGAAGTGTATTTGGTTTCTGGAGTCTAGTTTTGTTTTTTGAAACAGATGGTTTTTGTATTATTTGTTTTGCTTTCAAGTGTTGCTTTGACCTTTCATGTTTTTGCATTGAGGCATTTCTTGGTGTGGTTTGAACTAGGGGTGTGCCAAAATATCGATATGGTGATATATCGCGATATTTAGTCCCGCGATCGATTATCGATACGTCTTCATCAAGTATCGACCTTTTATTTACGTTTAAAAACCCTGTAAAACGTTATATTAACCATCCTTTGGTAAGATAATTCCTTGGGGGGTCGATAGGGGGCGCTCGTTGCGAGATTGGCTGTTGCGGGCGGACGAAGAAGAACACACATTCAAACAAAGATGGCGGAACGGGAAAACAATGAGACGCGCCGGCAGCATTGAAGCTGCATCACCCGGAGTTGTGTGAGAAAGCTGTGGCTGTTGCTGCCTGAAGCCGACACAGCCCGACGCGGATACTTTTTTTCAGACGAAGCTACCGCCGTCTTCTGAGAGACAGAGCAGCGGCAATAACGGAAACGGTCCCTGCAGCGCGGTGGAGAATGAGGGATTTGGGTTTTTATTGAATGCATCAGACGCTTTGACATTCTCTCTCAGAAATACTGAAAAGGATCCCTGCTCTGTACGTCCAGACCAGAGCTACGGCTGAGATGGAAACGGAAAAAAGAGAGGCATCCCTGCCCTCAGACCCCCTTCTCCTCTAAAGGTAGATGAGCGGCGTCTTGATGCTAAAGCCTGTGGTTCTCCAGAAAAAAGAACATAACATACATCACATGCAGCTTTCCCCAAACGTGTTGTTCACAAAGACGTTAACTTTTAGATGCACTTCAAGTTTTTATGTATTTTATCCCTGGTATTTATTTTGAAAGCAGTTTATGTCTTAAATAACTTAAAGGAAAGTTCCTAGATACTTGATTTTTATTTTTCTGTGGAATTATATTTTTGTTTACACCACATTTACACTAAATGGTGTCATTTATTTTTTAACAAAGACACTATAATTTGTTCATAATTATATCTGATTCTCAGCTATTTTTCAATTAAGCGATGGCTATGGTTTTGTTTTTCAAAAGTTAATACCAATGTGTCTGGCAGCTACTTGACTCATTCATTTTTTATCCTTTTACAGCAGTTTGTACTAAATAATGGCACTGCTGTTCATGTTCACTATTGTTTAAACTGAATTTTACAGATATTTCCAAATAAAATAGTCATTGTTTGTCAAAGACAGAGTATACTGATTCAGCAACATTACACAAAAGTCTGTTTCATTACACCAAATAGGACACAAGTTGTTTATTATCATGGTGTTTAAAAAAATAAAAAATAAATGGGGAAATATTTTCCAAAAGGCTGTTTTTAAAGTTCTTCTTTCCTAAAGTTTGATATATCGTGAGTTGTTAGAGACGAGATATATCGATTATCGCATTATCGCCATATCGTGATAGTATCGTTATCATGAGCAAAGTATCGTTATCGTATCGTATCGTGAGGTACCCAGTTATTCCCAGCCCTAGTTTGAACTTCAACCACATACCCGTTGTTTATGTGCACGTGACCTGTGTCTGTTGTTAAGCTGAGAAGAATGATTGTCATCATTTTCATAGTTGTTTCTCAGCAGTAACGTCGTCTGTGCGTAAATCTGATTCTTTTAAAAAGTGGAAAAAAAGGAGTTTTAGTGTCTGCTCTAACAGGCGGTTGCCATTTCTGTTGTCCCTTGGGGCCACTCGGACTTCCACACTTTTGAGCAAACATCAGAGGACTTGTAAAACCTCACACCTTCTGTCACTGCTTGCCTCAAAAGCTACGTTCACACTGCAGGGCTTAATGCTCAATTTGGATTTTTTGAAAAAATCCGATTTTTTTGCAAGACCGTTCACATTTCCAAGTAAATCCGAACTTTTGTGGTCTCCAGTGTGACCGTGACACGACCCCAACGAGACCCGCATGCGCAGAAGCCAGAAGAATACTCAACGGTGAATGAACGACGTCACTCGTTGTTTGCGGAGCCACCTTTAACAATGGATGTCAACAACAGTGTTGTCAACAGCGGAGCTCTTTTGTAATATTACATTTATTTTCATGACGGAGCAGCACAATTACAATCTACTCATTTTAAGAAGGCAATGGAGTCGGGATCGTCTGTACCCACTGTTGTGGAATAGGAATGTGTGTGCGTTGGAGCCGCGCGCCCGCGTGTGTGTAGCGCGTGCCGCGATAGAGAAAGGGGGGGGCGCAGTGTGGGCGCGCATTCATGTTGTGTGTTACAGAGGAAGGAGAACGGTAAAAAACGAAGGTTTCCCCCAGAATAAATGCTATGGACTCTTTATGAAGCCGTTCTGGAGAATCCTGGAGAATCTAAGGATCAGAACAAGGAGGAGGAGGAGGAGGATCGCCTCGGGTCCCCCGCGCTTCTGAGCACGGTCGGAAGGGAGAAAGAAAAAAAAGTCATCGCGGGAAAGGTTCAACACCATGCTCGGCCATTTAGCTGGAAATTTTTTTTTCAAAAACCGCCCAGTTGCGATGAGAGTCCTGGAGTTTGGCCTGAATAGAGCGATCAGCCCAAATATTAATCCAATCCGTGATCTGCTTCCCTTCCACTGACTGATCTCAGCAGCATCGTCTGCCACGGTTGTTGTTTATGTTCCTGTTCCCGCCTACTTCAACGCAAAATGATGACGTTTGTTGCGTGTCGATGACATACAATTCAGAATCAAGTCGCCTGGCCGGTCAGACGGCGGCCGCAATTGAAAAGATCGGATACGTTTCGGAATCAGGCCGGCAAACCCACGGGGCCTGGGTCGCATTTGAAAAGAGCGGATCTGTGTCGTTCAGACTGTCATGAAAAGATCTGAATTGGGCCGCATAGGGGCAAAAAATTCGGAATTGGGTCGTTTCAGCCTGCAGTGTGAACGAGGCCAAAGACTTCCAGTGCTACCTCTCCTGCAGTCCCACTAAATCTGTTTGAATCTGAACCAGCAATCAGCTGGTTGACTTGGTTGATGTGATGTTTTGTTGTTTCATGAGCTAAAGGGGGATTTCACACGTTCTTGGTTGTCAGCTTTTCTGAAACCAACGTGTCTACAGCACGCGAGTGCTGGAAACGCCAGGAAACAAATACTGTGAATGATTTATCATCGGTCTTGGAGGGGAGACACAAACAGATCCAGTCAGACCACGTCTGATAGTTGGAAGCTCCACCTAAAACCATTTGATAATCAGTGTTATAAATTGGTCATGCCATTGGGACACTGCAGAGTCTAAGACGGGTGCTTATTGCCAGTGTTGGAAGTAACAGTGTTTAAGTGCAACTTTGTTACTAATGCCATTAGAATTTAAGTAATGGAGAAATCTAATTGTTTTGTCCCCGCAGCAACGCCGTTATAGTTACTTGGTATAAACCGTGGCACCATTTAAACCCGCGATTATTGTAAAGTATGTTGTGGAAATGTTCTTTCTGTCTGACCATTTGAATTCAGAGTCATTCAAAGATCCATCAGAGCTGACACCCCCTGTGCTTTTCTGAAGTGCTTGGATGATGAGAGCAGAAAAATGAATACGCTGCTAAATGCATCAGATACTTGAAATATAATATTTACTCATATTTTTATGCAGTTTGTTTTTCTCTTCATATGAAGTTAATATTGTTTATATTTGTATTTTCTTGCTGTAGTTTTGTAGTGCGATCATTTTGAATAGCTACGTTAAAGTTCAGGTTAAGGAGCAATAGAAGTGTATTAAGTGCAGCAGAGATGTTGTTACTTCATTATTGCTAATTATTCTTCTTGATGGTTTTGCATTTCCATATTCCCCTCTATATTATAGAAACTTTACTAAACAAAAATGAGGATAACTAAAGCCTTTACATTCAGTTAATGTGAAATTACCTCAATACTGATATTTATACATTGCTTGTTCCATTGTTTTTCTGTGATAATTCTGTTAAATAAATATTTGCATTTCTACACTTCAATCCTTTCTTTCTCAATTGTAGCTAAACAACAAAATGCCATAGAACTATAACAATTAGAAGTGTCATTTTCATTAAATTGTGGCATTTAAATGCTTTATGTATAAATTAAAATGTATTGCCGTATTTCAATTGGCAAAGTGACCATAGTAGTTACTTTGCTGAGTAACTAATTACTTTGAAGATGCATTAACTGAGTTACTAACTCAACTGCTTTGTGGGCACATCATAGATAAATAAGCAAAAAATAAGAGGATTTTTTTTTTTTATCCATCAGCGTTTAATCATCCTCACCATGACGTACACATGCAGAATGGCCAATCAAATGTCCTCTAGCTCATACATGCTTCACTGCACATGCGTGTTTACTACACTGAGGGCACATTCTGACATCACCAGCTACTGGCCCCGCTGGGCCTCAACTAATCTTGCCACTGCAGTCTTGTACAATCACAGCAGTTTTGCCACAGTTGGGACATTCGCTCTCATTCAACCCATCAATCTACCCTTGCCAATCAAGTTTAGAGGCTCAATCGTTTACGTTGGGGATGTCAGACTCCAGGCCTTGAGGGCCAGCATCCTACTGGTTTTTCAGAAACCCAGCCCTACCTGCTGCTGATTACCTGGATCAGGGGTGTTTAGCCAAAAAGGAGTTTCAGTGGCAGATTAGTTGGAAAACATGCCCCAAACTGGCTCTGAAGGGCTGAAGTTTGACACATGTAATATGTCATCAGTGTAAACCCATCAGACATAGTTTACATCCCTTCTTCTTTGTGCCAACATGGCTGATCGGTTACAGCATAAATGACAGCTACAGATTCTGTTTAGTGGTGTAGCCAGTGTTCTGCAGGTTCTGGGGTTCTGTTTGGTATGGGCTTTTCCCCACGATTCATTTGGGCTTTTGTTATTGTAACTGTCACAATAACTAAAACAACCGAGGCAAACATGGAACAGTCTGTTTAACAGTTTACCAAAATCCTTTATAAGGTCCAGCTGAATTTTTTCCCTTTTTAACATTTGTGTTGGAGAATCTGGCAACTGTGAAGAACTTTTCAGAAACAAACGCGGAGAATGGCGGAACGTCATGTCCAAAGTCTGCAGGCATGTGTAAAATTAACAGGTTTAAAGAAATCTATAGGTTTGAGCTGATTTAATGTTATCTGACAGAGAGAGCACATTTTTAATGCCACAATTAGACAACTAGAAAGAAGACTTAAAAATTATACAGCCCATAGATGAAATGAATGAAGAAAAATGATCACATCTTTTATTGCAGTTTTTAAGAAAACATCATTCTTTTTGTCCCAAAGCAATCACCAAGATCCTGGAGACTGTTAAGCTAGCAGATGTCCATGTCCACCCTTTCTCATGTTTTAAAGTGGGAGAACTCGAGAATTAGTGATCACCAAACTGTTTTTTGCTCCAAGGAATGTTAGAGGCTGTCATGAACGCGTTAAGGCATTTTCAAGATTTTCTGCACATCTTGAAAGCTATGCGTTGGTTGACAACACTTTTTAAAAACATGCCTCAGTGGCCCCCATGATCCCGCATGCCTTTGAACATTCCTTCAGGACCCTTTCCAGCTCACATGGGAAATGTTTCCACTTTTGTCATCCAGAGATGTTAGGGGTCCTCATGGGCCTGCACACTCTTTCAACATTCATTAGGGACCCTCCTTGACATGCTCACTTGCCAAAATATGTTAGAAAAGTGAATAGGTGCACTCTCTGACCCTAATGGAGGTGCACACTCTTAGGCATCAGTTAAGACTCCATTGACAAGCACTCTCTCCGACATCCTCACAGATGAGCACACTTACTCATCACCATTTGAGCTCCTTGTGGCAAAGAAAGTTGCAAATTGAATACAGTGTAATATTTTCATGCAAAGCTGGCTGAGGTAGCTTCCAGGTCTCTGACATTTACATCATTAAACTTCAGCCCAAAGCCTTTATTCTTTCTGTGAGGGAGTCAGAGGCATGTCTTCATACGACACAGAAAACCCATTTTATTCTCAGTACAAGTATAGTATAATGTCAGCTAGGAAAAAATATTTTAGTCTTATACCAGATTTTGGAGAAGAACACATTGTGTCTAACTCTAAACCGGGGTGAGGGAATGTCAGCAGGTTTCTTTTCTTTAATCAATTGGCATCAGGTGTCACGAGATAAAACTCAGAAGTCGTGGAATTTCTGCTCTTAACTCTGGCTTTTATCTTATTGTCAAACTGCTGGATTGTTTTCCATGCCTCTGAAAGTTTCCAAAGAAAATAATAGGGCAGAGATGTGTTTGAGCTTGTTTCAGCTTGTTGAACAGTTAAAGAACAAACAGCTGTTAGAGGCTCTGATGTCAACGTTAGTGTGCTCTACTGCAGGGAATCTGCTCATTGGTTGGCCAAAGATCCACAGAAAGGGGCAGCAGCTGAGTGTCTAGATACAGCTTATGTCAATAAAACCCTTTCCCCGTTTTTTTTCCTGCCTGTTTTGTCTGATTCTTCTGGCGCTGTGGTTGGGCCAGTGCATAGCTGATACAAAAGCGGGCCTGATTTCCCATCAAGCAGAATTGGGTCACAGCTGGGTAAGAGTGAGTGACCAATAAATCTCGAAGCTGCACCCCCGACTGAATACTGTGCTAACAAAGTGGGAAAGCTTCACTGCTGGGGGGCTGGGAGGCTGGTAGTGAAGTGAGAGCACTTCCAGGGATTGATCTTAACTTGAGACCAAAGGTTTGCCTAAATGACGCAGTTCCTGCCTGATACTTGGAATTCTAAAATGTTAAGACAGACCATCCGTGTAGAGCGCTCCGCTGTGAGTTCAGATTCAAATAATTGATTCCTATTTTGGCATTAAAAGCTTTTTTCTACTCCATGTTTTAACATAGCATTGGGATTGTAGCCCCCCCCCACACACAGTCTCTTAAGGCCCGTACACACCGGGACGAATATTCGCCGGGCGTTATTCGCCAGCGTTTTTCGCCACGTCCTTTGTGTTCACACCCAGGCGATTTTCGCTGACGATGAGCCGAGCCAGCATGCAATTTCATTCCCTGACATTAGATGGCGCTGAATGTAAATCAGAAATATTCCTGTACACAAGGTGGTTTTCACTCAGAAGAAGAGAGCCAGTATTTACGCGCTTGTCAGAATCAAACAAAGAAAACATGAATATTTCAAGCACCAGTAGCTCCAGCTCCAGTTCCAATGATGAAGAAATTATTGTTCTGTTGATGATGAAAGACGCCGGAAAAGACGCCGATTTTGGGTACATCCCATAGTTACGAGAAGAGAAGAACATGGTGAGTTTTATCGACTGGTACAAGAGCTGAAAATGTATCATGAGCGTTTTCGGGGATATTTTAGAATGTCCGTCATTATTTCTTTGCGGCAGTGTAGCCGCTACTTGGCGTCTATCTTCTTTGCTGGTATGTGTGCTCAGAAAGGCAGTGTTGTGTTTGAGCGCCCCCAAGTTGTGTTTTACTGTAACTTCAGAAGCTCCAGACACGTGAGCAAAAGCGCCATTCTCATTGGTTGAATGGATTTCGACGCGAGGCGTCAAAAAGAAAAAACGAACCCGAGGCGTTTTTTTTTTTTGACGCTTTGACGCGTGGCGTTTTTTCGCGTCGGTGTGCACACTCACATTGGTGTTTAGTCACGAGGCGGATTTCGCTGGCGAAAAACGCCGGCGAAATTCGTCCCGGTGTGTACGGGCCTTTACAGTGTGGAGATTTTTCACCATGCTGTAGGAGACATTAAGCATTCTTCATTAGCTTATCCCGATGGTTTAAAGGGCCGGTCCAAACAGAGCGAGTGTGTCCCGAAAAACACTGCAGATGACACAAGGCGACTGCTGTTCCTTGTTGAAAAGAGTTATCGCTGCATCAGAAACTAGTCATGGGTCCAACACTGATCAGAAGCATTACACCCCCAACCTCATTCTAGGCTGTCTGGTAAATAAAGGAGTACGATTCTCCTTTCCAGATATTTGTGGCTTGTGGTTTTTGAACTTCCTTCACTTTTAGATTTTTGGCCACAAACAGAGTTGCTGACACTTTCCTTGTCCTCTGGTTTTCTGAGGTTTGACCTCTTTTGGGGGTTTTCTCTGTGGTCTCTTGGAAAAACACATGTTCTAGTCTTTGCTGTGACCAGGGCCATATATCTTGGCATTGTCTGTTTGGTTCTGTTGGACGTGCATTAAGTCTTCCTTTAAAAGTTTGAATATAGAGTAAACGGTTGTCAGCTTTTTCTGGTTCCCTATAAACTAAACCAGCTTCTGTAATGGCTGCTATTCACTCTGACTGGTGCTTTTGGGTTAGGCATTAAGGCATGTAGTCATGGTCCAGATGATCTGCTGCAGGTCAAACCAGCATCAGAACGAGGTGACTGAAGTGACTTAGAACAACGGTTGTTGGTTCCAGACGGGCTGATCTGAGGATTTCAGAAACTGCTGATCTACTGGGATTTTCACCCACAACCATCTCTAGGGTTTACAGAGAATGGTCCAAATAGAGAAAATATCCAGAGAGCAGCAGTTCTGTGGATGGAAATGTCTTGTTGATGCCAGAGGTCAGAGGTCAGACTGGTTCCAGCTGATAGAAAGACAACAGGAACTCACAGAACCACTGGTTCCAACTGAGGTCTACAGAAGAGCATCTCTGAACCACAACACGTCCAACCTTGGATCAACGGTTTAGGCTGGTGGTGGTGGTGTCATGGTGTGGGGGATATTATCTTGGCTCACTTTGGACCCCTTAGTCCCAGTTGATCATGGTTCCAACCCCACAGCCTACCTGAGTATTGATGCTGACCATGTCAAACCCTTTCTGACCACAGGCGACAGTGACAACAGTGGCTTAGGTGGTTGAGCGGGTCGCCCAATGATCGAAGGGTCGGCGGTTCGATCCCTGCTCCCACCAGCCAAATGTCGTTGTGTCCTTGGGCAAGACACTTCACCCTCCTTGCCTCCAGTGTGTCTCCACTGGTGTGTGAATGTGCATGGATGATCCCGGTGATGGTCAGAGGGGCCATAGGCGCGAAATGGCAGCCACGCCTCTGTCATCTGCCCCAGGGCAGCTGTGGCTACATCAGTAGCTACCATCACCAAGTATGAATGAATAATGGACACAATGTAAGCGCTTTGAGCGTCTGGAAAAGCGCAGAAAAATCCAATCTATTATTATTATTATTATTATTATTATTATTACAGTGGACCATCTTCTGATGCTCCTTCCAGCAGGATGAGGCTCCATGTCAGAAAGCTGGAATCATCTCAGACTGGTTTCTAGAACATGACAATGGTTACGTTCACACTACAGGCTGAAACGACCCAATTCCCATTTTTTTGCCCCTATGCGGCCCAATTCCGATCTTTTCCTGACAGTCTGAACGACACAGATCCGATCTTTTCAAATGCGACCCAGGCCCCTTGGGTTTGCCGGCCTGATTCCGATCTATATCCGATCTTTTCAATTGCGACCGCCGTCTGACCGGCCAGGCGACTTGATTCTCAACCGTACGTCATCGATACGCAACAAACGTCATCATTTTGCATTGAAGTAGGCGGGAACGAGAACATAAACATCAACCATGGTGGACGATGCTGCTGAGACCAGGCAGTGGAAGGGAAGCAGGTCACCCATTGGTTCATATTTGGCTGATCGCTCTATTCAGGACAAACTCCAGGACTCTCATCACAACCGGACGGTTTTTGAAAAAAGTTCCAGCCAAATGGCCGAGCGTGGTGTTGAACCTTTCCCGCGATGACTTTTTTCTTTCTCCCCTTTCCGACCGTGCTCAGAAGCGCGGGGGACCCAAGGCGGATCCTCTTCCTCCTCCCTGTTCTGATCCTTAGATTCTCCAGGGTTCTCCAGAACAGCTTAATAAAGAGTCCATAGCATTTATTCTGGGGGGGAGCCTTCTTTTATTACCGTTCTCCTTCCTCCATAACACACAACATGAATGCTTGGCCACACTGCCCCCCCCCCATTCTCCATCGCTGCACGGGCTCTTCTGTCTCTTACGCACACACACACACGCGGGCGCGCGGCCCCAACACACACACATCCCCATTCCACTACAGTGGGTCCAGACGACCCCGGCTCCAATGCCTTCTTAAAATGAGTAGATTGTAATTGTGCTGCTCCTTTGTGAAAATAAATTTAATATTACAAAAGGAGCTCCGCTGTTGACAACACTGTTGTTGACATCCATTGTTAACGTTGGCTCCGCAAACAACGAGTGACGTCGTTCACCGTTGAGGACTCTTCTGTGCATGCGGGTCTCGTTTGGGTCGTGTCACGGTCACTCGAGACGCTCCTACAGGGGCCCCCCCGGCGCCGAGAGGCATAGGCGAACCCGGCGTCTGGGCCCCCAGGCCACAGGACAGGCGCGCTTAGCCGTACCAGGCGGCAGCCATGGGGGCCACCGGGCGCCGGACCCTGAGACGCGGGCCAAGGACGAGGCCAGGGCCCAGACGACCATGAGCCGCCCACCCCCCAGCCGGCACTCTGTCAGCGCAAGCCAGCCCCGGCACCTGACCCATGCAACCCAGAGATCACCCCACCCCCCTCCCCCCCTATAACTATACACCCTACAACCCTGCTCACCCGCCATATTATCCGACCCCTCCTCCCATTCCCCCCCTAATGCCCCCCCCACTCTGAGATGGGGAGGGAGAGCCCCAGAGGATCCCGGCGAGCCAGCCCCCAGGCCCGTCCCACCCATGCACTCTTGCACACACTCTCACAATCTTGTGGATGCCCCCACCCCCCGTCGCCACGCAGTAAACTGTGAACTGTTTCTTAATGTATTTTGTTTGTAAGTCAGTCCAAACGACAATATCGGACTCAAAGCAGCAAAGTCTGTGGGTGACCTGCGGGACGCTCACCTTGTGGGTGTGGTCAACTTAGTCAACTCTGCTATCATTTTGTCTGAATTTTGCTTTAATCAACTTCCATTACTCGAACACGCTGGTTCACTCTAAGAAAGAGACGAAGGATATTAGGGATTTCTGTGATTTTATTTGAACTATACTGTAATGAGCTCTTTCAAGATTTCAAGTGTAACACCTATCCCAAGTAACTAGATGTATAACCCTTTGTTATTATGTTGTATTACTAAGGGCGGTGTCCTGGGTTCGTCTCATTTGCTTTTGTTAGGGGTAAACAGGAAATACAAAAATCACTCAATTTAATATAAAGAAAATACTGGAAATCTGCGGTGCCTCCACTTAACAGGAATTTGGCAACATTAGAATTTTCCGACTAAGAATACTTTGAATTTAAAAATTACAACCTTATTTGATTTTTTTCTTTTATTTTTAATGAACCCACACACAGTTGAAATAAAAAAAATTACATTTCACGTGAATCACGAAGAAGTGGGAAAAAAAAAACATTCAGTTCCTTATACTGAAAACAACAACAAAAATTTGGTTTAGTCCCCCTTTTTCTTTTGTTTTGTTGTTGTTGCAGGCCTGATCGATGCTCGGGGGCGTTGTGGCCAAAAACTGCAGAGGGCCCCTGGTTCACTTGCTGAGCAAGCAGAAAAAAAAACGTGCATGTACTCACTTATCTGATGGTTAGGGCAACTGTTGGCGGGCTGAAAATGCTCTGCAGGGCAAAACTCAGGCGTATCCAAGCTGCACAGTAGGACATAGTAAGAGCAGGCGGAATCTCTGAGGCCTGGGGGTATGAAATTGGCTAGACAACCAGCAGGGTGTGGCTCAGGGCCTTCCACAGGTGCTCGGTCTTCCATACGGGTGCTCAGTTTTCCACTGATGCTCGCTCTGCCAGGGTGGCCTCGGCCACGGGTGCTCGCGCGTCCAGGGGTGCTCGGCCCACGGGTGCTCGGTCTTCCACGGGTGCTCGGTTTTCCACGGGGTGCTCGGTCTTCCACAGGTGCTCGGTCTTCTAACGGGTGCTCGGTCTTCCATGGGTGGCTCGATCTGCCATGGGGTGCTCGGCCCACGGTGCTCGATCCTTCCAGGTTTGCGCGGCCCACGGGGGCTCGGTCTTCAGGGGTTGTGTCTCGCCCACGGGTGCTCGATCTTCCAGGGTTGCTCGGCCCACGGGTGCTCGGTCTTCCACGGGTGCTCGGTTTTCCACGGGTGCTCGGTCTTCCACGGGTGCTCGGTTTTCCACGGGTGCTCGGTCTTCCACGGGTGCTCGGTTTTCCATGGGTGCTCGGTCTTCCACGGGTGCTCGGTCTTTCACGGGTGCTCAGTCTTCCACGGGTGCTCGGTCTTCCACGGGTGCTCGGTCTTCCACGGGTGCTCGGTCTTCCACGGGTGCTCGGTCTTCCACGGGTGCTCGGTCTTCCACGGGTGCTCAGTCTTCCACAGGTGCTCGGTCTTCCACGGGTGCTCGGTCTTCCACGGGTGCTCGGTCTCCCACGGGTGCTCGGTCTTCCACGGGTGCTCAGTCTTCCACAGGTGTTCGGTCTTCTACGGGTGCTCGATCTACCAGGGGTGCTCGGCCCACGGGTGCTCGATCTTCCACGGGTGCTCGGTCTTCCACAGGTGCTCGTTCTTCCACGGGTGTTCGGCCTTCCACGGGTGCTCGATCTTCCACGGGTGCTCGATGTTCCACGGGTGCTCGGTCTTCCACGGCTGCTCGGTCTTCCACGGGTGCTCGGTCTTCCACAGCTGCTCGATCTTCCACGGGTGCTCGGTTTTCCACGGGTGCTCGGTCTCCCACGGGTGCTCGGTCTTCTATGGGTGCTCGATCTACCAGGGGTGCTCGGCCCACGGGTGCTCGATCTTCCACGGGTGCTCGGTCTTCCACGGGTGCTCGATCTTCCACGGGTGCTCGGTCTTCCACGGGTGCTCGTTTTTCACGGGTGCTCGGTCTTCCACAGGGTCCAAAAAAGACTCGTCTATGGTCAATTGTATAAAAGTCCCGTTTAGAACTTTGAAATTCGTTTGAAATGCTTTTATATAGCACCAAAAAAAAAAACTATCCCACCACGTTACACTGAACATGCTAAAGCTCGCAATTAGCATTCGGCTGCATATTGTAATAATTAGCCATGGTGCCAACGAGCAGTTTAAACACATCAAAAAACTCATTACTTACATGACAAACGGTTTCCACAATTTTAACAGAAAGTTGACTCTGCGTCGAACTTGAAAAAGTCGTGGTTACAAGCCTTCAGCGTCAGCTCCGCTCCTCACCAAGGTCTGACTCTCTCTGCCCATTAGTGAAAGGTTTTTTTTTTTTTCAATCGCACCTCTTAGACACACCCACTTATCTCTAATTGGATGGATCATTATACAGACAGGTAACATAACAAATCAATTTCCAGACTTTAAAAAAAAAATACAAACAGGCTGTGGGGCAAAATAAAACTTATACAACATACTAAACCAAACAAACTTAGTTCCCAAAGTAACTAAAAAGTAAACTTGTTAAACAAACCCAACAAATGGCCAGTGAACATTTTTTTTAACAACTAATACATATTTATCATTCAGGAGCCTAGTCTAAAATGTATTTGTTTTTGTTTTTATTTTTTCAATTTTGACTGGGCTACACAAGATTTGGGTTATTGTCATTCCATACATAGTATTTGTGGAGAAATCCACAGGTGAGACAGGATGTCGTTTCTCACTAGCATGACAGCTTTTGTAGTTCCTAAAACTACTAGTACAAAAATCAGAAAGAAATTAGATTGAATATAACCCTGTTTTTTTATTGAATGCAATACGCTTCAATAAGAAATCATCATTTAAGTGAAATACTGATTATATCAATAAAACTAAAGTATTTTCAGACTCATTTGTCCGTCTCTAGTCCTTCAGCAGTCTGGACAGGGTCCAGATCCTGCTGGAAGATGAAACCTGCATCTCCATCCAGTTCCTCAGCAGAAGGAATCCTGAAGTCATCAGAACATTCTGCTGGACCGCTGCAGTGGTTCTGGCCTGAAGACAGCAGAGTTTACCAACACCAGCTGGACATTTCAGTCCAGATCCTGACTGACTGTGGAGATTTCACTCTGGACCTCCAGCAGCTCGGGTTCTGCTCCCCACCAGTCTTCCTCCAAACCCTTGATTCCCAAATGAAAGACTTTCCTTTCATCAGAACCAGGACCGTGGACCTCTGGCCAACAGTCCAGTCCTTCACTTTGGTCCAGTTGAGACGTTTCCTCCGTTGGTTTGACCCGAGGAACCCGGTAGTTAAAGCCCATCTCCTGAATGTGGTTCTTGACGCTGTTCCTCCTCTTTGTTCCAGTCTTCCTAGAGGTCTGCAGGTTCTGGAATCTTTTTGATGAGCTGCTGAAGTCCACGGACGTCTCTTTACCTGCTGCATCTTCTCCTGACACATTTGTCCCTCCATCAGAATTTTTGGTTGATCTGCTCGGACACGGCGCTCTATGAACAGCCAGCCTCCTTAGCGAGGAACTTTCATGGTTTACCCAGATGATGGAGGGATCAGTGACGGTCTTCTGGATAGTCGTTACGTCTAAAGTTTTCCCCATACTGAACCAAACTAAAATAAATTAATGATGTGAGGAACCTGTGCGGGTGTTTAGTAGATGATTAGGTGGTGAAATTGTTTAAAATACTCATGTCCTGCAGAATTTAGGCAGATTTCTCCAGAGGATTCTAACATTTTGAAACCCTGTTTTTGTGGGTTCACTTTTTTCATTCTTTTTTCCTTTTTGAATAAAATAATGAAAACAAATACACTTTTCTATGATATTGTAGTTTTTTGGAAAGGCTCTGTATAATAAAGGCTGATATCTATTGGTTTGTCTGCGGTGCATCTCCATTGTGTTGCATTGACAAAAAAATAAAGCTTTTATAAAATAATGAATGTTTGGATCGCCTCTGTCACGTCTGCATTCCATGTCCGTCCCTCTGCACCACAACGCAAGCTTTACGCAGGAGTTCTACTTCCAGTCTGTTGACGCGTCAATGTCGTGGTTACAAGACGGAGAATCAGAAACGGGTTGGGGTTTCCAAACAAAAACTTGCTTTGTACTTTGTACTTTGTAACCCAAAATAAAACTTTAGAAAATAGTATTTTTTTTTAGGTGATGTGGCCACGCAATACCGGCAGGGCTCGACATAGCCATTTGTCCACTGGCCCGGTCCAGCTCGCTCGAGTAGTACGGACTACGAGACTTTATTTTCCACTTGTCCGCTCGAGCCACTAATATAATTTTCACCTTTTTCAATAAAGTATATTTTGTAAAAACGTGTAGATTTACCTCGTCTTCATCGCTTTGAAAGTTTGACGTCCGCTATGATTGTTTTGGTCACGTGCCACGTGCTGCGTGCCGCAACAGCGAACAGTGTTCAGAGACTGAAGCATGTCAGAGATGTGGAAGACATGGCAGGAATAGATGGGAATATGTTAAATGGAGTAATGGGTGGAATCAGTAGTATGGACAGCAAGATATTTAATGAATGCATTGAAGATGAAACTGTCTGCACTAAGCTTTAAGCTGAATGTCAAAGAATCAAAGGCAACTCCAAATACCTGAATCTCAGACTCTAATGCAGTAGAATGTCAAAGTACTTCATTTAGTTTTTCTGTACAACACTGTAAGCAGTAAGTATTTCTAGTCAAAAGCTGAATGATCTCAGTTATTTCATTTTATTTAATTTTTCAATTATTTAATTTAATTAAGTAACTAAAGTAAATAAAAAGTAAATGTAACTTTGGAACTTTAAACAAGTAACTCTGCAAATGTGAACAACATGACAGTAATTAAGGATCTAAAAAGTAAATGTAACTTTGCAACAGTAACTAAAAGCAGAACCTCAAGGCAGTCAGAGCAAAAAAGTAACTAAAACGTCTTAACTATTGATTAGGAACAAATGTGAAATAGCAGTGATTAGAAGCAGCAGGAAACCTTCTGAACTAGTGTTACCTACTACACTGCAGTGCTCTCTTCACAAAATCTGACACAGACTACAGCAGATTTAAGTTTGATATGCTCTATGTTCAGTCATTGAAAAGTGTAGAAATAAGTGCTAGATGTCACCAAATTGCACCATATTAAAATTTTCCGGGGGGGCATGTCCCCGGACCCCCCTAAAGTTGCAAAGACCTGCGGTGCTTGCTGTGTCTGCCTGCGGCGTCCATCTCTTAGGTGCCGCCTGTGACGGCGAGTCGCGTTGTGCGGTGTCGGGCCAGTAACTTTCAGAAACTACTGGCCCTGTGGGCCAGCGCAAATTTCTGGGCTATGTCAACCCCTGGACCGGACATTCACAACGCGGATAACACCGTTAAGTTTAATTTTGAAAGTAAAAAAACATAACTTTATGACATGAAACAATGAATGCTTGAGTTTAAATGAGCAGCGAGAGCAGGACAAACTACTCCACATGGAGGCGGCAGGACAGACCACTCCTCTGGGGGCCGGGGGGGGGGGGTGTAAACCCGGAGTGAGGGTGGCTGTGGAGCAGAGGTGGAGTGGTCAACCTTGACGGGTGTCAAAGTGTGAAAAGTGTCAGTGTGTAGAGTAAATAGGACTATGATTGCAAAGTGCTTTAGCCCTGGAAAAAGGCAGAATAGTTTTTGCTTTTTACAATTTCAATATCTGCACATAGGATATTAATGCTCCAGGCAGACACACTGTTCCTCCAAGTCTTTGTCATGCCAGAGTAAAGCACAAGCAGGGGGGTGTGGTCTCTCAGGTAGGCTTGCACCAACATGTTTGCTCTCTCCTCACAGACCTCCTGCACCACACATCGAGTCAATCACTGTAACACAACCGTGATGTGTCTGCACTTGTAGAGCCCCAACCACCATCGCACCATCACAGACTGTTCCTGGCATAAAGAAAGCCAGCTTTCATGCCTCGCCCCTGCCTTTTTAGCTCTCTCAGCAGAAAGTGACTAAGTCATTCGCCTGCAGGCACTTTTTCTTTTCTGTCCTGAACAGGGAGGAAAGTCGGCCTCACAGGCTTAAAAAACATCTGTAGAGGAGGTTTCTTTTCATTCTTCTAAAGATTACACAGAGGATGGACCAACAAGGCCTTGAAATAATAACCAAAATGATCTTTTATTTATTTTGAATATTGTGATGCATGATGAGCCTAATCATAACAACTTCTTAGGTGAAAAATATTTTCATGACAATGCCGTTTTTTATTGGGTTAAGCCAGGGGAGGTCATTACATTGATCACGAATCGACCGCTCAATCTTTAAGGACATGAGGGTAGATCGCAGGCAGCAAAGATAATAACAAAAAATACATGACATGCAGAACAGCTAATCCAACATCCTCTGATACATACGTCACATATGTACAGTACATACATATGTCTGTCATCAGATAGTCGCTACTTGCCCAACGACACGTCAAGTCCTCGGCAGAAGACCACTCCGGCCCACTGGGGTGTTTATTGAAGCCCGGATAGGCCCGCGAGCCTCCTTATTCATCTGAATCAGGAAAATACTGTTCAGCAGCTTTGAGCGTCTCATAAATGTCAGAATATCAACATCACTGATCCCCCTCAGGTTCAGTCAGTCTGCAGGAGCAGGCCTTTTCCTAAAAATACATGAAATTAACACATTTTCTGTCTTAGGCTTTGCCCTTCGACGGCTTGGTAGACTCCAGCAGACATCTGGCACTGCCTGGACAGGACTGTAGCAAGCTTAGACTATTGTTAGGTTACTAATCTTTTACATTTCATTGTTCTCCTTTTTCTGCCCCAGTCATCCATCTGTCCATTTTTTTTAACTTGTTATATGCCCTTCGGGGTCAAGGGGATGTCAGTGACTGTTGGGCAACGGTTGGGTACACCTTAGACAGCCCTCACACATGTCCTGCACTGCTCTAACATACTTCCTTTCACTCCAGACTTCCTCATACAAACCACAGTTCCTCTCTGGACATAAACTTTCTCCAGATCTCCAGAGACAGTGTGTCTCTCTCTGACCTTCTCTTCTCTATCATCATCCTCAAAGCAAAGATAACATCTGTACTTCTCTTTCTGGGCATAAAACCCTCCTGCTGCTCACAAATGTTCACGTCTGCTCTTCTTCTATTTCCCTTAAGTTCATTGTTTGGCTCATCAGCTTTATTCCTCTGCTGTGACCACACATCTGTGCATCTCCTTGATAATGGACTCCATCACACTCCTCCATTCCTCAGGAATCTTCTCACCACCTAAGATCCTGTTGAACAACCCGGTCAGAAACTCCTCTCCATCTCTCCCACACTTCCATACCTCCACAGGACCAAGTGCTTTTCCACTCTTCATCCTCTTCAATGCCTCCCTTAATTTGTTCCACGCTGCATCTCCCTGTACTGCTGTCTACTCTCCACAGTCCTCTCAGTGTCTCACTTTTTCTTAGCTAGCCTCTTACTCTGTATAAACTCCTGCACCTCCTCATTCCACCACCAAGTCTCCTTATTAACTTTCTTTCCTGATGACACACCAAGTACACTCCTACCCGTCTCCCAGATCACATTAGCTGTTGTCATCCAGTACCTCCTAACCCCCCATAGCCTCTTCCAGCTGCTTCTTAAAAGTCCTGCAACATTCTTCCTTTTTCACCTTCCACCAGTTTGTCCTCTTCTCTGCCTTTGCCTTCATCTTCTTCATCACCAGAGTTATCCTACACACCACTATCCTATTTTCTCTGTCACCTACCACTACTTTGCAGTCACTGGTCTCCTTCAGATTCCACAGTCTACACAAGATGTAGTCTGTCTGTGTACTTCTACCTCCACTCTTATAGGTCATCCTAAGTTCCTGCCAGAATTTCTCCTTCTCCTCCGGTTCCAGAAAATCACAGTAGCCGCGTTTACATGGGCAAAATATCTTGATTGGATCAATGGTCGGGTTAAAATTCACCCGTGCACATGGGCACAGAAAACCTTTTTCCGATTAGAACTAGCGTTCCCATGGCTCACAGTTTCGTTCGGAATAAATCATTTGGGCATGCGCAGTACTGTTGAAAACCCCGGAAGGAAGTGTCCCGTTGTAAACAACCCTTTGCTGTCACATCCATTTATGCAGTAGCTCGGTAATATACGAGACGATCTTCCAAACTTGCTTTTATTAATGTTATGAATATTAATTCAATTCAATTCAATTCAATTTTATTTGTATAGCCCAAAATCACAACAACAGTCGTCTTGATGGGCTTATGAAGCGTCTATTCGCTCATCGTTTTATATTTAATCCGTGTGGTCGGTGCTTTTTTGTGCAGGGGGAGCTTGAAGCCAGGGTTAGGAGAGGCTATAAACACGGGCTAACAACATTAGCTTGGCTGCACGCAAATGTTTGGGAATAAGCCTTTATTCAGCCTTTATTTTGTCGGGACACAACTGGAAACACAAATCCACGTGATTGTTTGGACAGTTTCTAAGGACTGAGCCACATTTCTGCTTTGAAGCTCACACACCGACCCAAATGTGTGAGCTGACGGGCCGAGCTCTGCTCGGTTCTCGTTAGTCCTGCAGCCGCTAACCCAGAGCGGCGGGTCGGCTCACAGTCCGAATTCTCACACATAACAAAATAACAAAACGCACACGTAACAAAGCACCCCCCCCCCCCCAAACACATTAATAAATCCGCCTGCTCTGCTCAGAGAGGTTCACTCGGTCCACTGGCACCGGAGCCCGAACGCAGAGCTCGGGTGCCGGGTCCAGACCTCAGTGGGCACGAAGCGCTCCTCCCCGGCAGCCCCCTCGTGAGGGGTGAGAGAGAGGCAGAGAGCCAGCGGGGCGAGAGCGGAGCGGCGCTTTTCAGGGGGCCGCCGCAGAACAGCTGATTGGTCCCGTATGAGGTCCAAAGCTTTCTATCAGCGAAACACCGTCTATGAATGACGTAAACCAGAGCAGAAGAGACACACAATCGGAATGACCGTTTACATGTACCACGATCGGATAAAGGATCGGTATAACCCACCTATCTCCATCGGAAAGAAAGTTGGATCCGAACGAGTCTGACCGGGGCAGACTATTCCGAACGGCGCGTTTACATGACACATTTTCTTTCCGATCAGGCGTTCTTTCCGATTACTTTTGCCCATGTAAACGCGGCTACTGTCTGACTTTTAAAGATTCTTTGTAAATTACTGTGGAAACAAAAGTCTTTGGTCAAAAGCAAGAGTTCAGCTCAATACTTTGCTATTAACACTTTGTTGGCAATGACAGCAGTCAAACATTTTCTGAGAGTCTTCACAAGGTTTTCAATAACTGTTGTTGGTATTTTGGCCCATTCCTCCATGCAGATCTGCTCTACAGCAGTGATGTTTTGGGGCTGTACACACAAGGTTGGGCAAGAAACCACGGAAGGGTGAAAGGGGCGTTATATAAGTTATATATAAGTTGTTTTTTTTTTAAACGCCCCTCTCACCTTTCCGTGGGTGGTATCACCACCCAAGCTGGGGTCCTCTACCAGAGGCCTGGGAGCTTGAGGGTCCTGCAGTATCTTAGCTGTTCCTGTTCTTTTCTGGACTGAGAGGTCTGAGGTCTTTCCAGGTATCTGTTGTAGCCACTCCTCCAGCTTGGGGGTTACTGCCCCGAGTGCTCCAATTACCACAGGCACCACTGTCACCTTCACTTTCCAGGCTTTCTCCAGTTCTTCTCTGAGTCCCTGGTATTTCTCCAGTTTCTCATGTTCCTTCTTCCTGATGTTCCATCGCTTGGCACTGCCACATCCACCACTGAGTAGTTAAGTTATTATAAAACAATTTGTCACAGGGTTACAACTAACTAATCTAAACATTTCAGTCAAACAACTCATGCAGTAGTAATAATATTTATTTTCACATCTTTTAGTTTTGCTTTCACATTCTTTGACATTCACTTTCACATTCTTCTATGTAAGCATTTACATTCCTCTTAGTTGCCATTTCACATTCCTTTAGTTTGGCATAAGACTGCGCAATTCCATGAGACAAATTTCCATAAACTTTTGGGTAATGACTACGCCCAACACCAATTTAATCAAGGTTGGATAGAAATCAAATAGATATCAGTGTGTAATCAGATGGAGTTTGTTTCAGAGGCATTCCATATTCAGACTTACAAGTATGACTGCTATGTGTGACCTGGCACCTTTGACCGTTGGGCCACTCCCTTTCGAGTACAGCGCCAAGCACCAACCTGTAGACCAGTGTTTTTCAACCAGTGTGCTGCGGCACACTAGTGTGCCGTGGGAGATGGTCAAGTGTGCCGTGGGAAATTGCCCTCATTAACTGATTTAACAACATTTTCCATCTCCAGGATTTCAGCTTTTTGTTCATCTTTACAGGTCCTGATAAAACACTGAGTAGTTAGGAATATGAAAGATCTTAAAATACTTTTTTTCTTTGTGTTTATTTGATTCTATTAAAGACATTTTGATCAGAATGACGGTACCGCGATTTAGCTGCAGATTCAGACGTTTTAGGAAAAGTCCCGCCCCTTTAACTGTCTCCACCAATCATTCTTGGAGGCTTAATCACACGTCATCAGTCTGACCAATCAGAAGTGGTTAAAGTCTTCACTTCCTTGTTCTGATTCTGCTCATAAAGTCTCTCAGTTCTAACAGAAATACCAGCTATAGCTCGTCTTTAGCGGTGTAGCTTTCCACAGAATCCGGTGTCAGACCGTGGAACAAGAGAACAAAACCATGAAGCTCAGAGAAGAGAGTCTGTCTGCATCACTACATCTCCCATGATGCATTGGGTTAAAAGTGACAGCGTGAGCGTCTCGACGCACAACGAGTCTCTCTTAACGTCTTGAAACCACAACAAACACAAATCAAACAGTTTTTAAATCTTCTAAATTAACTTTTATTACATATTTTAGAACAAACAGCTGCAGCTTCCAACATTTTCTGCCACAATTATCGCAAAAATGCGTGTGAGATCATGGAGGGACTGTAGATCAATACAGACTCTGAGTTTCTCCTTTTTTACATTTTTTTATTTTTGAATGCTGGTGTGCCGCGGGATTTTTGTCAAGGTTAAAGTGTGCCGTGGCTCAAAAAAGGTTGAAAAACGCTGCTGTAGACGACACGACTTAACCTAAAAATCAGAAGCTTCCACTGGCATAATATGATGAAAACTTAATTGACATCCATAATTTAGAAGCTTCTATCTGAGAACTATGAACGAGCTTAACGCTATAATTTAGATGCTTCCATCCGGCACATTATGATATGAGCCAAAGTAAACTCAATTTCGAGCTATATGCATCTCGTAACACTGCTTAAGAACGTCCTAATTTTGAGGCTTCCACCTGGCAAAATAGTTGTCTTTAAAATCTAATCTTAGATTTTGTATGCCATTCTGATGCTACCATATTGGTTAATTCAAGTAAGAAAACTCATTGAAACTTGGAGGAGGTTTACCACCCCATCACTTTCAGTGCAGATAGGTACGTGAAGTGCGGTCGTCGCTGCAGCTCCAGATCAAGGTGCAGGGGCAACAATCTGCAGGGAAGCTGCAGGACGAGCAGAGACTGTGAAACTTGGAGCCATCTGACTTTGTCGAGGGTTTTACATCATCCGCCAGAAACTCAATTGCTGACCGGGGAGTATGGGTCGCAGGCTCAGGAAGCGATGTATAGATAGACAAAGCAGTATTTGTCTTGGCAATGAATATATAAATTATTTAGAACTGATTAGTTTAGAATGTTTAAGATAAAAGGGACTAAAGTGCTTTTAAAACAACTCTGAGAAACTGAAATCATGTAGTGAGTTTAAAGAGAAGGTTCTATTTGTGTATTCATCGCACCATAGAAAGCCATCAGAAGCACAGATTCCAACAAGAAATGACAGTTAATATGGAACCTGCACGTAACATAACACCAAAAATATTTTGTATATGCACCAATGGTAAGAGAGAAATAACCTTTTGTCATTTCCGGAGGGACGCATCTTAGGAAGGCCATCGAGAAGCAGGCCAATAGAAGGATGACCGAGGTCCAAGGAGAATACGTAGATGAGAAAGGTCGCCATCCCACGTAGCAATGGACGGCAGCTCGGCTGGATTTGATGTTTGTACTTGATATCATCGGTTCTCAATAGGTGGACAACAATAGCACTGATAACTTAAATATTAATTGGCAAAGGGGTGCCTGGATACCGCAATGATTTATTTGATTGAAGAGAGATCATAAGTTCTGATAGTATTTAAAATGGCTGAACCTCATGCATTTAGAGGCGAATGACAGTAAGACTCTAAAAGGAGATACTCTTAGTCGAGTGTCATCTGCTTGAGGGAGGGCAGACTGAGGATTGGTTTGGGACACAAGTTTTAACTCTCGAAACCGAAGCTAGAGAGCATCAATGATAAATTCTACAGCCAGGAAAAATTAGCTCGTAATGCAGGTTATTTAAACACTAAACCATGTTAAACGATTACGCATTACTATTTATCATCGCACTCTTAAAATAACCTTTGTAATAATCTCCACGGCTGAATTCTCTTAGAACCACATGAGCCGTTAATGGACCATAAGAGCTGTACATTTGGGTTAGCAACAAAATTTTCCAGCAGCCGGACATTCATAAACAAGTCTTCATACATTTTTCTCCCCCCGAAACAAAAGTAGGGCGCAGCCTTGGAAAACAAGTGGAGGGAGACCGAAGACCTGAAGCAAACATTGTTCTAACAAAGCCACACTCAGCATCGAAATCCAGAGACCAGAAAAGCAAGACAGAAACATCCAGAACGACAGGAACACAGGGATCAGGGACCGAACTACCCAGAACTTTTTTTGATTTGATTTGAAATGGTTTATTTCAAGTAATAAAGTAGAAATAATACACAAAAGCAATATAATCATCAGTTGTACATTCATACAGTAACTAATCAAACTTAGGATAATTAGACATATTAATAAATATTGCTTGAAAGGGAGTGGAAGGAAGCGAACTTATATAATCCCACCCCGTTATACTATAACCATTTTATTACATGATTTATCAATATCTGGTTCCTAGTTTTTATCAGACAGAATTAAGAATCATAAAGTATCAATATATATATATTTTTTTCTTTTTTTTTAATATATAATAAGGTAATGCAATCTGTCGATTGTCCAAGGTTGGCATTTCCTCTTCTTCTAAATAGCAGCTGATCTTCTGGGTTTAAACAGTTTCTAGTCTCTTCCATGTTATGTCTGCAGACATTAGATTCAGGTCCATATCCTTCTTCAGCTGATATCAGCGGTGCCTAAGAGTTCAGGTCAAGTTGTCTGCATGTCAGAACTCTCTGCTGTTATTTATTGACGTCAGCCTCCCCATTATTGACGTCAGACGTATGGAGAAAGTGATGAATCCAGGTGTCATATTTCTTGAAATTATTTGGCTCTTTGGTTTATTACTCCATGTTCTTTCAGACAACCGTAATCAAACACCTCTCAGAATCCTTCATGGTGTTCACAACCAGAACCTTGGACCGGTCCGGTGGACCGAGTGGTTTGACGTAAATCCTGCAGCCTTTAACCCAAGTGTTCTCAATCTGCTTCTGCTTCCTGAGAAGCCGTGCATGTTTGGAGATTTCAGCATTCCTTCTGGTCAGATGGTCGTTCAGATAAACAGCCGAACCTTTCAGGTTCTTTCTTTGATTCATCAGAGCTAGCTTGTGTTTGTGATTCACAAACCTGATGAGGATCGCTGGTTTATCCGTCTCCTTTCTCCTGGGGAGCAGGTGGCAGGTCTCCATGGTGTTGAGATCCAGGGAAATCCCTTTAGATGTGAGAAATGAATGTATTTGCTGATCCAGAGACTCTCCACCGCTCACCGGTTCACTGCTAGCTACGCTAGCATTAGCAGTGCTTGCTCCTGCGTTCAGCTTCGCCCGAGGCTTGATTGGTACTCCAGTGAGAATGACATTATTCATCCTCACTTGCTGTTCCACATTGTCCAGTCTTTTCTCCAGAATGTCGACCCGGTTTTCTCGTTGCTCGTTTTGAGCCCGAAATCTTCGGAACTCTTCCATCACTTCCCGAAGTGGCGTTAGCTTAGCCGACACCTGATCCATAAATCTTTTCAGCATAATTTGAATATCGTCAAGAATCTTTTTGAGGTCTTCGTATTCCTGGGTTTTCTTAGGGGGCATGGTCAGCTCTCTTTTTTGGAGAAAATCAACTTTTTAAGTAATTTGAAGATAGTTGTATCTGCAGTGAGGCACTCCACGTGCCCTGCTTGTAACCCGGAACCGGAAAACACGATGATGGATTGCTGAGTGGATTAATGCACACAGCAAAAACAGGAGGCCCAACAGCGACAAATTCACATTTCACCACCAAATATTGGGTAAACGATGCGTAGCACAAACGTGAGGGATGACATAGTGGCAGAGAGGCATGCATCAGTAAACCAGAGATCCATGGCAGAAAAAATCCAGACGGCTGGAGAACCATACGTCTTCCTAAAATAAAGCAGAAACCGAGATCCGAAAATGAGTTGCGACCACGGAGTCGCAAAAGACCAGCGACAAGGAGGAGAACATAGAGAAAACATCAAGAAGATGCAAAACAAAGGGGAGCCGCAGGATTACATCAAGTCCAGCACAGGGCTTCGGAGAAATGAAGTCAAAAACAGGACAGATACGACAGCCAAAAGGAAAACTGACAAATACACTTCGAACCCCACCTAAGCCAGAAGACGCCACCGGGAGGAATGGAGAGGCAGAATAGTGAGAACATCAACAAAATCAGCCTCCCCCAGGCACACACCGCGTCCGGTGGAATAAATCATAGAGATGGCAGGTCAGCCGAAGTGCAAAACAAAACCGAACGGATCACGAGGAATAGGCTGCAGATGCCCCAAAAATAAAAATATGGAGGAACCGAGGTGCAGACAGTTCACACACAATCGCGTCAAACCTAAAACCGATCGAGAGGCCACCGTAGGGCTGACTCAAACCAAAAAGAAATGGGGCTCCGGAAGAGCCCATCACAAGCTCCCCACAAACCAGCCATAAATCCTTAAATCAACCAGAGAGAAAACAATAAAACATCAGGGAGGTTAAGAAAACGGGGCCACGTACAAAACGGACACATACACAACGGGCAGAATTTAGGACCCTGAAGGTCAGGGGAACGCTCTTCATCTCATCTTCCTTCTTTCCAGAAGAGACAAGTCCATAAACTGACCAATCCAAATGCAGGTTAAACTATTAAATGTACACAGCTTCAACAGAAACGAAACTAAACAAAGAGCCACCACAACCGAAGGATGGCCCACACAGCAGAAACCGGACCAGACTTTGAAGAAAAATGCAACATGTATCTACTAAGAACTGCAAGTCCCAGGGTCCTTAGGGGCATGACGTCACCCATGACCGCGTCAAGCTGGAAGCTCCACGACACCAAAAACCACAACACAGCACAACGAAAGATGGCAGCATGCTGCTCACCAAGAGATTCCAGCGAACACAGCCCTCGAGAAGGCCAATACATCACCCGATCGTACGCCGCTCACGATCCGGTAGCTGCAAGACGCATCCCAGCAGACACACGGCGGAAGACGTGACAATGCGGCTCCGAAGACCCGGGAGCCGGGACAGCCGTCAGCCGAATAAGGAGGGGCAGACGTGGGGAAACGGACGCCCCCACACCAGAAGAATGGAGAACACGATCCTAAAAGAAAGGAGGGAAGACACCATGATGGAGAAGGAGAACAGTGTGCATGGCGAACCGGCGAAGAACGCAGTGCTGCAGTAAAGAAGGATGAACAGCTTACACACCTAGACTTAAATAGGATGCTGCACAGGTGAGTTGATTAACTGACCCGCCCTAGGGGAGTGGCCTAAGTAAAGCATGCCTGAGTTGACTGCCCGAAATGCTCCCAAGGTCGCTCACTTCTTGGCATCATCAGGAAGCTAATCAAAACATCCCTTTAGATCGTTTGTTCACCGCTGTAGATTAGGTCCCTTTCTTGCAGCTTTAAGGTGAACAGCTGCCGCCGGGTCAATACAAAATCTTTTACTGCATTTCCAGGGTCACGTTCCTCGGAGAAAAACAATAAACACACTTTATCATATAGATAACACAACAGTAGAGAAGTTTTGAGTAAATATAGGATAACGTATGTACAACTTTATTCTAACAGTTCCCTCCTGTTTATCACATATTTGCTCATCGTCTCACATCGTTTGAAGTTCAGCCACTTCAGAAGGATTTTCCACTACAAGACACTAGGGATTCGTAGTCACCTGGATCTACAGAAAATGGTCAGTTATGTGGGGAATCAAATTTTCATCATCTGATTCCTCCTCTCCGTTTCGGGACTCTAATAGTAGATGGAGCTGGGCCATTTTGTCCTTAAGTGGTGAGATCGCTGCGGTGATGACACGAGTGAACAAAGAACGTAGACAAGGAATACAACAACATCCACCCAAGGTCAATTTTGCTGCAAATTCTGTTAAAGATACAAGCACCGAAGACATCAAAGTTCTTTATTTCCCAAAGGCATTCATCCAGGAGTCCCACACAATGGTGTCCACACCAGTGTACTACTTCATCTTACCATTCAGGGTGCGAAGACCCTCTATGGCCTTAGTCAGGCTGCCATCTGCTGTGTTGTTGAGGAAGAACGTGCAACACTGCTCTCCGAACGTGGTGCACACGCCTCCCTTTTCAGCCAACAACATGTCCAGTGCAACTCAGTTCTGGAATGCCATGAGTGAGGTCGTTGACAGCTGTTCGTGTACAGCCTCAAACCCCTTCTGTGTCCAGTTACCTAATTTTTTGGACATTGTAATGAATGTTAATTGATTCCGTCCACGCTTTTGTCCATCGTACACCACCAACAGAAAAAGGATTTAGACCCAGCTGCAACCTGATTTACCAGTTTATATTCGTCTGGTACTCCTCCTGATACTGCTATGGCATTCTCGCTTTTGTCTAGGATTGCATCTGTGAGGATAAACGCTAGACAGTTAATTAAAAAAACCTTCCAACAGAATATACACAGTCAAAAATAACAACTGCAACATTTCCCGTCACATTTCTGAGCAGCTAGTTTATGAATTGGTACAATAACAGTAGTAGTACTATTTACCAGAATTGCAAATTCAGTTTTCAAATGTATTTGCTTGGTTTGGCGAGCATTCAGTGAATCATTTAGGTAAGGAGTAACATTTTCGAATAAATGTAGTTATCACATACACTAATCTTAGCAATGTCACAGGTAGAATTAGCTTCTCTGTGTTCCGGAACCTGGAGATACTTTCGGTTCAAATACAAAGTAACAGCATTGAATACAATATAAACAAAACATTTCAAACAATTAACAAACTTGGCCATCTGGACTAAAGATGAGTCTCCAGTCTAAGCGAGGATGGGACGTCGACGGCTTCACAGACTTTCAGGTCTACCCAGACTCTGAACGTCTGTGTCCACCCTATTATCAGACTTGTGCTCACCGTCCTCTCTGGAGTCCTTATTTATGATATTCTTCTTACAGTGGGTCAGGTTTATCCAGGTAGACCTTTCAGCTATCTTCACAGCAGTTGGGGTGGTCAGCAGCACCTGGAAAGGACCTTCCCACTTAGGAGAGTGCCAGTGTTTCTTTTTCATACTCCGTGTCAACACCCAGTCACCAGGCTTGACCAAGTGGCTTTCCTGCTGGAATACAGAGTTGTTAGTTTCATTGGATGATTGTTTTGTTTCTCCAGCAGCCACCTCATGTGGTCTGCCAAGTTTATTCCTTCATTAGTCTCCCAAACATTTTAAACTGAGGAAGTCTGTACGGTCTTCCTAAAAGGGTCTTGTGCGGTGTTAATCCTGTTGTACTTGTGATAATAATAAACATTTTACTAAATCCAAACATTCCATCCATGGTTTTTATGTTTCATCCATACAGTTCTTTAATCGGTTTTTAATGGTTCCATTCATTCGTTCAACTAACCCTACACACAGGGATCTATCTGATCTATGTAAAACATCATTCCAATATTTTTTAGCATTTTGTTTACAAAATGAGACCCATTATCGCTGTTGATTCTTTCAGAAATACCATATTGCGGCATTATGTCTTTGCAAAAGCTTTTCCCACTTATTAGTGCATTCGGATACTTAGTTAGAAAAAGTTCCACCCATTTAGAAAAGGCATCTATGATGACCAAACAACATATTTTTCCTTCGCTTTGATTTAATTCTATAACATCCATGTGTATCGCCTGGAACGGATACTGAGATGTCAGGAATTGCCCTGTTCATGGCTTCAGATTCCCTTTTGCATTTTGACAAAAAATGTCTAGTAAGAATTTTGTTGTATAATAATTATTTACTAGTCCAATCATTCCCCCCAGTTGACCCCATGGGTCAATTTTGATACCCAATTATATAAATTTCGCAGTAGTATTTTTGTTTACCTTTTGGTCATACATAGATCTCACTGCTCTATATTGCACCATGCTTTTTCTATTAAAGTTGTTTAATTTGCTGGTGCGTGTACTTGTATTTCACACAGAGTATCATTTTCTATTAAGTTTTTTTCTTCCATTGTCGTTACAGATATTTGCTTCTAAGCTTCTTTTGCTACTTCGTTGACAAATGCATTGCCCAGCCTAACCGGGTCTTTTCCTATGGTGTGTGCTGCACATTTGCAGATTGCCAATGTTTTGGGTAATTGGACTGCTTGTAGTAATTCTTGTAATAGTCTAACATGTGTAACAGGTTTTCCTGCACAGTTTACCTTCCCCCTATTATGCCAGTATTGGGCAAAAATGTGTACCGTTGCAAGGCATACAGTGGCTGTCAATATAAATAATGGCTGTAAATAATAACATCTAATAATAACATCTTTATTTTCATCTTTATCAGCTTACATCATCTTTCAGTGCCACTAATTCAGCAGCCTGTGCTGAAAAATGAGAGAGAAGTGCTTGCGCTTTAATTACTGTATATAATTTTGTGTAACTACAGCATATCCAGTGAGAGTTTTTTTTCTCATTTCATCCTTCTGTGATGAAACATCTAGAAAAAGCACTTCTCCTCTTCATTAGGCTTGATCTTTTAAGTCTGCTTGTCTTAAGTCTTCTGCTTTTAGCCATTTGTTCTGCTAGTTCCTGGCTGTCGTGTTGAGCACCATCGTCAGGAAATGGCAAAAGAGTAGCAGGATTTAATGTTGTGCATCGTTCGATTTTTAAATGTGGCTGTGATAGAAGTGTTGCCATACATGAGAGGTGTCACGCTGGGGAAAGAAAGTTCAAGTTAGTTTGTAACAACAAACAAACAGCATGTGGCACTCTAAGTGTTAAAGGATGAAATAACACTGTAGCTGCACTAGCTTCTACAGCCAGGGATGCTGCAATGACTGCTCTCACACAGTGAGGGAATGCACATGCTATATTATCTAACTTTGACAAAAGATAAGCCACTGATTGCATTTTGGCTTCATGATGCTGAACTAAGACAGAGGTCATAAAATGACCTTTGCAGTCTTATACTTCATAAAAACTCCTTGCTATAGTCTGATAGTGCCAAAGCAATGTTTGATGTGAGAACTTGCTTAATTTTACAAACAGTCATATCTGCTTCTTCCATTCATTGTAAGGGAGAACTCTTTTTCAGTTCTTTCTCATACATTCATTTCTAAAGAGGCGCAGTTCTTTTAACATAATTTGGCACCCAACTGCGACAGTTGTCAATTCTAAATATTTTACCTGTTGTTTGCATAGCTGCAGCTTGCTTTACTTACTTTGTCGTTCTGCAGCTAGATGTTCAAGGAGGGCTGATAAATCTTTTTTAAATGTTTCTTTATCCGGAGAGGCCAACAAAACATCATCTGCATATGACGTCTCTCTTCCCCCTGGTGTTTGGAGCTTAGACATACTTGTCATCATTACTTGTGAGAAAATGGTGGGGCTTTCGCAATTGCCTTGTGGTAGTCTGGTATAATTTTATCTTTTACCTTCAAATGTAAATGCAAACCAAAACTGGCTGTCCTTTTGTATTGGAATGGAGAAGAAAACATTACTAATTCCTAACTACCACAGTTTATATTGTGGCGTCTGGTTGTAAAGAATTCAACAAAGTGTGAATTTTCTGGCACACAAAGAGCCCTTTGAACTACAGCATTATTTACGACCTGCAGATCCTGCACCATGCTCCATTCCACAGATGGGAACTGCTTCCTGAGGGGAAAAATGGGGGTGTTACATGGGGAGTCATCACATCTTATAATTACTCCTGCAGTGACTAGTTCTGTATCACAGGTCTGATTCCCTCTAATGCAGAAGTTTTGAAGGGATACTTCCTTACGCAGACCTGTATTCCATTAATGATGTAATTTGAACAGGAAGGGCTCTTTTAACTAAACCTACATCAGTGGATCCTTTGGACCACATAATAATATGCAAATCGTCTGATGACATTGCACTTTGTACATTGAACACACTTTGTTTTGCCATTTGTAGCAATGCATCTCCATGCTTTGCAGATGTTTTATTTGGAAGATCCAGAATATAATAATGAAATGGTTCTCCCCTTCCCTGTATTACATACAGTTCGTCAGTCAGTTTTCGTTTCACCATTATTTTGCTGTCACTTTCATCTGGTACAAGAGTCAAATTTAATTTCAATATTCCATCAACATCCTCTTTGTAAGATCTGGCACCTTCTATTACCTTTTTAACATCCTCCATTGTCCATACAAAAATTGTGTGCCCTTTATTCTGACCATCATGGGGATTAGGAACTTCAATCATGGGAAAAGTGAGTATTACATCACCGGGTAATGGTTAAAATTCCTCAAACACTTTTGGGTAGAGCGGTGCTGTCGGTGGGCCACCCCCTCCTGCTGCACCCTTCTGCTCATCAACCTCTTCTCTTTGTCATCTACAACATGACTGGCTGCCGTCACAATACTCTTTTCTGTGAAAGCTCAACTGCTTTTCCTTTTCTAGTCTTTAATTCTTTATTCACTTTTCCCTATTTAAACAACAACACAATTCACGCTCTAAACCACAACAGGTTTGTTAAAACACAGACAATCAAGAGATAACACAGACAATAACTTTTAACAGTTTTCTCAAAACCAAACCAAAATACATAACACATCAAATTAGGTACCTTACACATAAACAAAATAAACCATTTCACTGAAATGAATCTTTTATAACTAGTATTAACATTCATGTTTTCCCTCTTTTTTTCCCCTCAAAACCACACTTCTTCACTTTTCTTAAATCATTTCCTGTCTTTTTTACAATAGCATCTTATAATGCTATTAATTCTTTACTATTCAGTCTGCCATCAAACCCAAATTCATTCACCCCTTTTTCTAAATGTTTAACTTTCATAGGATCCTTTTGTTCA
The DNA here is from genome assembly GCA_023969325.1 of Oryzias curvinotus. NCBI lineage: Eukaryota > Metazoa > Chordata > Actinopteri > Beloniformes > Adrianichthyidae > Oryzias > Oryzias curvinotus. The sequence goes on along the minus strand of CM043714.1, from coordinate 136,479 downwards.
ACAAATTTCCAATCTTTACATGTCAATTCCTCCTTTTTCACTTTACTGTTTTTGCAATGACTGAATTTCTCACACACTCCCTTTTAGGGCTAAGAATTTGAGCCGATAGGCTGGATATTTGTTTTGGGCGGTGCTCAAAGTGTTGCTTGCAAAATCAATAAAAAAATAAAGAATATTAAGAAAAGAACAGTGTCTTTACTGTGAAACACAGAGGAGGCTGTGTTATGTTCTGGGCTTCTTTGCTGCATCTGGCTCAGGGGGTCATGAATTAGTGCAGGGAACAATGAAATAAAGGGATTCTAGAGCGAATGCTGCTGGTCTGTGTCCAAAAGCTTTTATTCTCAGTCGCAGGTTATAGTCTTGGAACAGGGGCCTGTTTCAGAAAGGAGGTTAAGTGTAAACTCTGAGTGAGTTAACCCTGAAATCAGGGAAACTCTGGGTTTTCCGTTTCAGAATGGGAGGTTTGTTAAACCAGAGAAAGCAGAGTAAGTCAAACCCGTTTCTGAAAGAGAGGTAACTTATACTCGGAGTCAGTGTCCATGGTTACTTATGCTGTGAACCTAACCTGGTCAGGAGCAGGTTTTATTCTCCAAACTCAAAGTTTCTGCCGGTCCCCTCCCCTTTTTAAAGACAAAGCGGTATTTTTCGCTTTAACCTTCATTGCCCACATTTCCGTCACACAGAGACGGTCTAAGAGACAAGAATGGCTTGTCCTTTTTTGGAGGACCCAATAGACGAGGAGGCTGCATTAATTCATAGAGAATTATATTTACCTCGTACGAGGATTTTGAGAAGACTCGATTTTTTCTCATTTCCCCACACGTTTTTGTTTGAGCGTTACCGTTTTTCGTTGCAGTCAATTACATATATACAATGAAAACAACATTAGATATTGCTATGTAGATGTTTCATATGTCAAATATTGTCAACAAAGCCTACATCATGACATGCTCACATTTGACCTGATTGAATTATGTTTTTATACTTCATTTTTAGCTGCTGCCATGTTCTTTTAATTCCTGCAGGATTGCATCTACATGAAAATGAAATCAGGGACATTGAATTAGATGAATGTAACAATTACTTTTTGGAAACACAATTTGATAGCACTGCTTACTTTCTTAATCCCATATAAACCTATACCACTTGATCAATACAAGGGTAGTGTTGCAGCGTGTGTGTGCTGAGCGGGGTGCGATCCACGAGACACAAGGGGAGGGGCGAGTGCAGGTGCAGATGGGGGGGGGGGGGGGTGAGCACGGAGCGGAGGCGTGTGCGTGGTATATATTGTGTGTTCGGAGGACGGAGCACTTAGTTAAATAAAGAGAAGGTGTCATTCCCAGAATAACTGTTTTGGAGTCATTCTTAATTTGCTCTGGAGGTTGAGGGTTTTGAACGGGAAGTGAACCCCGAAGGAGAATTGCCTTCAGCCCTGAAGGAAATCTCCCCTGCGCTTCTGACCACGGTCGGAAAGACGAGAGAAAAGAAAGAAGAAGTCTTCGCGCAGCGAAAGGTTCAACAGTAGACACAAGTTCACTTTTAAAAACACAATTGCATGTATTAATATTAAACTGACCAACGTTTGCAAGAGGGGAAGGTTAACAAAAAGTCCTCTAAACATTACCGACGTTAAATGCATCCCCCCCCCCCCCCCCCATTGGTTGTACACTATGCAGCATTTCATGCAATTACACCAGGAATAACACTTCAAAAGTACACCGAAATATCGCCATTTTTTAATTTCACACCTTACGCTACTTAAAAAGTTATTTATTACAGCCAATATTTTATGACAATGAATTAAATGCAAACTTACGCATTAACTCGAGCAGCTATGTTTTCCCACGCTAACTGTCTCTGTGTTGCAGATGCAGCGGTGTTGCTTTTCTTCTGGAATATGTGTTCATATTCACTGTAACTCTGCAGCAGCACGTCAAGTTCAGCTGGCGAAAAATATGCAGACCTCTTTGTTTCCACGGTTGCCATGGTGACTCGTAATATCTGCGCTCCATTGATAATGGCTTCTTATGGTCGCGGTGCGCACGCTCAACTCCGATTCAGTCCACTCAGAGTTGATTAATCTAACTCTGATCAGCTTCTCTGAAACAGAAAATTCAGAGTTGTTAATCTCTCGGTAGACCAACTCAGAGTTCAAGTTCAACCTCAGAGTTGGTTGAACCTCCTTTCTGAAACAGGCCCCCGGTGACTCAAACCACACAGCTAAAAACACCAAAGAATGGCCAAGAGGAAAACATTGGACTGTTCTAGAGTGGCCTTCTATGACCTAAATCCCATTGAGCATCTTTTTGAAGGAGCTGAAACCAGCTTTCTGAAAGAGGCCCCCTTCAAACCTCAGACAACTGGAGTGGTTTGCTCATGAGGAGAGGACCAACATTCCTGTTGACAGGTGCAGGAGTCTCACTGATAGGAATCATTTTATGATTATCCAGGGGTTACCCTGAATGAGTCACCAGTCTGTTGTAGGGCCACAAACTCACATGCACACCTAGGGGCAATTTAGAGACATTACATAATGTATGGCGCTTGTTTTTGGACATGTGGGTGAAAGTCGGAGTGCCTGGAGAAAACCAAGACAGACAAGGGGAGAACATGCAAACTCCACACAGGAAGGTCCCAGCTGTGATTCGAGCCATGGCCTTCTGACTGTGAAGTGTGTGAAGGTAACCATTATTTTTATCCAGGCCTGCCTATGATTTTAATTTTGTAAATAATTTTGTTGAAACAGACACTTGGACCCACACTCTGACTTTCATTGGTTGGATTTAATCGTTATTTTTTTAAATTATTTTTGTCATGTTATTTCTTTGACCATCAGGACTTTTTCTTTCATTAACCGAAAGGAGCCATCCACTTTGTCCACATGTGTACCAGTGGAACTTGGAGTGAGACTTTTTGAATGTATATCAACTCCTGCAGAAGTCTCCGGAGAGCCATAATCCTGGTTGAAGAAGCAAATTCAGTGTCAGAGGTGTTTCCAGCAGCAGTCACGTGGAAAGCCGTGCCACTGCAGACACTGTGCTCTGTAATCTTATTAGACTTGGCTGTTAGAAAATAAGAGAACAAAAGTAATACCTCAGGTGTTACACAATGTATGTTTGCCCCCTGCCCCCCCAAGATAGCATATGAAAAATTCTCACTTCTCTATGAATACAGTGGAATAAGCAACTAAACGTTGCTCCTAACAAAGCACAGCAGGTGGAGGGGGTGGGGGGTACCCTTGTTTCTCCACATTCCATGAGTCCTGCTGGGCTTTGTTCCTGATGTTCATCAAACCAGCCCTCCCCAAAACAAAAACAGCCCTCACATTATTCACACAGGTCAACCTTCAAATATGTCTGTCCAAAGTCAAGACCAAGACCAAGTCTCCAGTTGAGTCGAAGTCCTACCGTTGAATGTTTCAAGTCCTTTCAACAACAGTCGTCTTATTTACACAAACCATGTGGGCTTTTAGCAACTGCATTTAGAATCTGAAAGAATCAGAATCAGAAATCCTTTAATGTCACTCAAAAAGCTTGTGACAACGAAAATCCTGGTGCTCTCCAGATGTTTGGACAGTATAAAATAAAATAACATACATATATGGAATAAAAAGAGAAGAACTATTTATTCATTAACATTTTGCTAGCATATCAGTTAAATTGCCTCTGAGCTCATGCATCCCCACTTCAAAAATCCCAAATTATTTTTCATTGACAAAAGTAAAGTCTTAAGTTTTACTGTAATTGTAACCCGGAAATAGACTGGAAGCGGGGTAAAGTCTGGAAATTAAATCCACTCAATACAGACCAGTGATGTGCAGTAAAGTTTGTGGCTGATGAGACTCTTTCAGAGTCAGATTTACAGACATATGAACCTAGATATATTTACCAATGTCACACTATTTTAAATCACATATTAGCATATTTTTATAAACAAAGCAGATACATAAGAGTGGTCCGGTTGGACCAGTACAGCATTTTGAGAGTCGCATCAAAAAATTGACCCATTCAGCAGGTCCAAAGCATACCACTAACCCAGCGTTAATGTTTTCGGCTGTATTCGTCTTCCCCTTCTCTCAAACAACATTAGACGAGTCGTATCTACAAAAAACCAGAAGCCAAGCAGATAAAAATGTGCTGCTGGATGACCTCCATTGTTGTTGTTAGCCTAGCTTCTGCTGTAGTTGCACTACAATGACACAAAGCTACGCAATTGGTCTGCACCCAGCATGCGCCGTGATGGTACAAGTTTGAGTGGAAAGGCTCACCTAAATTGCCTGGACCATTTTTGAACCGGACTGGACCACAGTAAGGCTTGTAGGCTACATGCTACGTAGCCTATCATTTTCCTATTGTCTATGAACGCATCACAGTTACAGGGCCACGGAGATTGGTCGAGATGCATTATGGGATATGTATGATGCATGATGGGATACGCAGCATGTAGCCTTTGGATGTTAAACGAGTGCAAACGAGTATGTTAATAAAGACAAGTCTTGAATATTATTCCTATTTGACCCTAAACTACAATATCCCATACCGCAGCTGGCTGTCAATAATAAATTGATGATTCTTGTTTTGCTTTTTCCTTTCTTGAACAAATGTGGGTCACAGAGACACGGAAGTTACCGCTGAAAGCGGCTTTTGCAGCAGGACGAAGAGCATTATCTGTGTCTCTAAATGACTTATGACGTAAATAATTATTTTGTTTGCAGTAATTAATTATTTCGAGGGAACAAAATATTAATTTGTGGGAACGAGATATATTTTATTTTTTCCATGTCAGGACACGGGCTCTGTAAGATTCAAAGATCAACAATGTAAACACAAAAAACAATGAGCAGAAAAGCAGCTTAACTGCAGAGGACACTCAAACCACAAAGGCAAAATCCAAAATCCTGTTTTAAAGTTCTTCGGTGTGAAGGATCTCCTTTGTTGAACATTTCATGTTTTTTGAGACATTTAAACGTTCAAACAATTTCACTGAAACTCTGAGCACAGTAGACATTCATCCATTCACTCACACAAGCATATAGGTCTGAGGTCTTTCAAGGTATCTGTTGTAGCCACTCCTCCAGCTTGGGGGTTACTGCCCCAAGTGCTCCAATTACCACAGGCACCACCGTCACATTCACTTTCCAGGCTTTCTCCAGTTCTTCTCTGAGTCCCTGGTATTTCTCCAGTTTCTCATGTTCCTTCTTCCTGATGTTCCCATCGCTTGGCACTGCCACATCCATCACAATGGCTTTCCTCTGTTCTTTGTCCACCACTACAATGTCTGGTTGGTTCTCCATTACCATCCTATCAGTCTGGATCTGGAAGTCCCACAGGATCTTTGCCCTCTCCTTCTCTGCCACCTTCGGAGGTGTTTCCCATTTTGACCTTGGGGTTTCCAGTCCATATTCTGCACACATGTTCCTGTATATGATTCCAGCCACTTGATTGTGGCGCTCCATGTATGCTTTACCTCCCAGAATCTTACATCCTGCAGTTATGTGCTGGATTGTTTCAGGCGCCTCTTTGCACAGCCTACAGCTTGGGTCTTGTCTGGTGTGGTAGATCTACACCTTGGGTCTTGTCTGGTGTGGTAGATCTACAGCTTGGGTCTTGTCTGGTGTGGTAGATCTACAGCTTGGGTCTTGTCTGGTGTGGTAGATCTACACCTTGGGTCTTGTCTGGTGTGGTAGATCTGAGCCTCTATCGCTCTGGTGCTCAGGGCTTGTTCCTGAGCTGCCAGGATGAGCGCTTCAGTGCTGTCCTCACACTCGCTCTTAGCATATAGCTTGATGTAACCATGTAGAAGAAGTGACTGATGTTGGCCCCATTTCTGAGTCGGTATCCATAGCCAGTCTTGCTGATTATTTGGCTGAGGGGGTTCAGACCTATGCAGAACAGCAGTGGGGACAGAGCATCACCTTGGTATATCTCACATTTGATGGATACTTGTGCAAGTGGCTTCCCATTGGCTTCAAGGGTGGTTTTCCACAGCTTCATTGAGTTTCCTATGAAGGCTCTTAGAGTCCTGTTGATGTTGTACAGCTCCAAGCATTCAGTGATCCATGTGTGTGGCATTGAGTCATAGGCCTTGTTGTAATCAATCCAGGCTGTGCACAGGTTGGTGTGTTGTGACTTGCAGTCTGGAGCGACTGTTCTGTCAACCAGGAGTTGGTGTTTGGCTCCTCTGGAGTCTCTACCAATGCCCTTCTGTGTGTTACTCATGAATTGATCCATGTGCCTATTTATCTTGGTTGCAATGATGCCTGACATGAGCTTCCATGTTGTGGAGAGACAGGTTATTGGCCGGTAGTTGGATGGGACTGCACCCTTTGAGGGATCCTTCTGGATCAGGATCGTTCGCCCTTCCGGTAGCCATTTGGGGTGAGTCCCATCTCTTAGCAGACTGATAGGATGGTAATGGCGAACCAACCAGACATTGTAGTGGTGGATAAAGAACAGAGGGTGTGGTGGATGTGGCAGTGCCAAGTGATGGGAACATCAGGAAGAAGGAACATGAGAAACTGGAGAAATACCAGGGACTCAGAGAAGAACTGGAGAAAGCCTGGAAAGTGAAGGTGACAGTGGTGCCTGTGGTAATTGGAGCACTCGGGGCAGTAACCCCCAAGCTGGAGGAGTGGCTACAACAGATACCTTGAAAGACCTCAGACCTCTCAGTCCAGAAAAGCGCAGTGCTAGGAACACCTAAGATACTGCGCAGGACCCTCAAGCTCCCAGGCCTCTGGTAGAGGACCCGAGCTTGGAGGAGAAACCACCCGCGGAGGGTGAGAGGGGCGTTTTTTATATATATGTTTGTGTGACTTTTACCTATATGTTGTTTTTAACCAGCCCTGTTAGTGCTGTTGCTACCATATTGCTGCCGCGTCACAGGCACTGTTTGGAATAGAGCCGTGACGGTGTGGGATTTTTGATCACCTCAGTGATAAAGCAGCAGGAGTAGAGGTGTCGTGCCCCCCCCCCCCCCCTTTACACGTTAGCAAAGGAATCCCAGTAAAAGTAATGAATACAACGCAGTTTTCTTTATTAACAAATAACGGTAACTACTGATCCAGCATTTTGAAATATTGGGCCCAAGAGATCGGATTTCTGAAGGGCAAAAAGTTCAGTTGGATTCGTTTTTAAACATTTAAAAGTGTTTTGTGCAAAAGGAGCAAAGTTTTTCAATGTCTCCCTGAAAAGCTACTAAACACAGCAAACCACAAAGTTTTTACTTTTTCTGTTTGAAAACTTTTCTCATTTTTACTTTTAGTTCTGATGAACAAAGATTTTGGGAAGCTTGTCAGATGAGTCTGCAGAAACGTGGATGTACGACACACTGATGCGTTTTTATCATTCTCCTGAGGCAAATAGGTCATTTACAATGCCACTGATTTTGATTTGATGCACTTGTTTCTCCAGAAACAATTTGCTTTAAACTGATGCTGTGAATTAAGATCTTTTACAGTATTGAAATGAAATTTAATTCAGGAGAGATGCACCAGGACCAGTCACAGGATTGGATGAACCAGATAACTGATTTCTTCTGGACTCAACATGTCGGCGTTTTGTCCGCCGTTCGACTGTTGTGGGTTCAGTGGAAAAAGTAGTTGGTGCAGTCTTTAGATGGGAAGAGAATGCTCAACATCTGTGTATGTGCTGCAGGGCTGCAGATGTGCTGGGGGCTCATTCAGACCAGGAGGTGTGGATGGATGGATAGATGAATGGATAGATGGATGCATGGATGGATGCACAGATGGATGGATGCATGGATCCCCAGGGATCGATCCTGGGACCCCTTCTGTTCAACCTCTACATGCCACTAGGGCAGTTAATACGCAGTAATAACATTTCTTATCACAACTATGCAGATGATACTCAGATCTATGTGTCACTGACAACATGTGAATATGGGCCAGTGGATTCACTCAAGCCACTGCCTCCAACAGATCAGTGCGTGGATGCAGAACAACTTTCTCCAGCTAAACTCAAACAAGACCAAAGTTATTATTTTTGGCCCACAGAAACAAAGAGAAAGTGTCAGCAGCTACCTTCATTCTCTGTCTCTTAAACCCTCAAATCAAGTCAGAAATCTATGGGTAATCATGGACTCTGACCTAAACTTTAACAGCCATATCAAGTCAGTAACATCAGCGGCATTTTACCATCTGAAAAATATTGCCAAAATCAAAAACATAATGTCAAAGCGAGACCTGGAGATACTTATTCATGCATTTGTCTCCAGTAGGTTAGACTACTGTAACGGCCTGCTCACCGGCCTCTCCAAACCAGCTGTAAAACAGCTTCCGTGCATCCAGAATGCTGCTACTGGAGTCCTGACTAAAACCTGGAAGTATGATCACATCAGTCTTGTGCTCAGGTCTCTGCACTGGCTCCCTGTACCTCAAAGAATAGACTTCAAAGCAGCTCTGCTTGTGTACAAGTCTCTCCATGGCCACGCACCAAAGTACATCTCTGATATGTTAGTGCCATATGAACCATCTCGTACTCTGAGGACCTCAGGGTCCGGCCTCCTGTTGATTCCCAGAGTCAGAACTAAACAAGGGGAATCAGCGTTTCAATATTCTGCAGCTAAAATCTGGAACAGCCTCCCTGAAGCCGTAAGACAGGCCTCTTCTGTGTTCATGTTCAAATCTAGACTTAAAACATTTCTGTTTAGCCGTGTTTATGACTGAAAGGTCCTATCTGCACTTTTCTGTCCTTTCCTTTCTTTATTTTTAAGTCAATTTTCATTTTTTTTTCTTCTCTTTTAAAGTAAATTTTACGTTGATTATTTCTCTGATGTATTGTGATTTGAATGCATTTTTCTGCTTTGAGAAGCACCTTGAATTACTTTGTGTACGAATTGTGCTATACAAATAAACTTGCCTTGCCTTGGATGGATGGATGGATGGATGGATGGATATGTGGATGGATGCATGGTAGGATGGATGGGTGCATGGATGGATGGGTGGATGGATGAATGTATGGATGGATGGATGGACGCATGGATAGATGAATGTATGTATGGATGGATAGATGGATGCATGGATGGATGCACAGATGGATGGATGCATGGATGGATGAATGGATTTATGGATGGATGGATAGAATGAATGGATTGATAGATGGATGGATGCATGGATGGATGAATGGATGAATAGATGTATGGATTTATGGATGGATAGATGCAAGGATACATGGATGGATGCATGGTAAGTGGATGGAAGCACAGATGGATGGATGTACACATGGATGGATGAATGTATGTATAGATGGATGCATGGATGGATGCAGGGATGAATGCATGGATGGATACACAGATGGATGGATGGATGGATGGATGATGGTTGAATGGATACATGGATGGATGGATGGATACACGGATGGATGGATGGATGGATGGATGAAAAGATGGATGCATGGATGGAAAGATGGATGCATGGATGGATGAATGGATGGATGGATGCAAGGATACATGGATGGATGCATGGATGGATGCGTAAATGGATGCATGGATGGATGGATGCATGGATGGATAGATGCAAGGATGCATGGATGCATGGATGGATAGATGCAAGGATGCATGGATGGATGGTGCATGCATGGATGAATGGATAGATGCATGGATGGATGCATAGTTAGGCAGCAGTGTGATGCTCAGAGACCCTCACTGGATGAAGGTCATCATGCTCCCTGGGAGTCAAACCCTGATTTCAGATGCACCAGTCCTACACGCAGCCAACTGAGCCATGCAGCCCATAACTTTCAGCCCATGCAGCCCATAACATAATTGTATCTTGAGCCTAACGCCGACGCTGCAACAACTGAATTTCCCAAGCTGGGATCAATAAAGTATCTTTATCTTATCTTTATCTTTATCTAACTTTCCATAAATGTTTATAGACATTTTATGGTAGACAAAGACAAGCATAGGGGGTGGGGGGTTGTTGTTTTAGGGTGAACTCCTTTGTTTGACCAGTTCCTTGGTAACAAGCTTCCCTGTTGTTTCAGATCTCTGAGAAGACCCCACTCCTAAAAGGAAGGAGGGCAGTCTCACATTCAGAAGCCTTGCTGAGGATGGGGAGTTTAGCCACCAACACGTCTACTTCAGGGAACCAACCACGCTGTGGGGTGCCAGACTACCCCCCCCAGAGAAAAGCCCATAATCCAGGTCTGCTCCGACAAAGACGCTTTGTGCTGCATGGAGGACGTTTGGACAAGAGGGACCTCACCTACAAGTATTCTTTTTTTTTATACCCCCACCCCACCCCCAACATGTTACGTTAAGTGTTTCAGAAAAAAGCTCGAGATTAAGAGCAGAACATGTTTCAGTTCACTGCCTGAGGTTTAAATGTTGACCCCTGGAACTGTGCAGCCTAAAATCTTTGTTTTTTATTTATTTTTTATTTTATTTATTATTTTATTTATTTGTAAAGATTGTTTTTACATTATTTTTTAAACAGAAACTTAAATCTTTGTTAGAGTTTTTGGGAGTAAAATGCAGGGAGGCAGATCGTAATTATTTGAATATGTGAAGATTAGAGAGAGTTGATCTTTAGGTAAAAGATTGCAGAGGTTGGTGCTACTAAGACGCATCAGAAATGACCTAAGTGGAGATTCACAGATGTAGTTAATGTAAGGGACAGTATCATCGCATGGTTGATTACTTAGACAAGGTGTATCCAACAAACTTGCTGGAGCATGGTATGTTAGCAATCAACATAAAAAAAAATCTCCTGAAACGCTGAAAACGATATTCACAGACAATAATTATAATCCGGATGAATGAATGATAGAGGAAATAAGCCTCTTCTGGAAGAGGATGACCTCTGGCACTGAACTGATGAAGGAGGAGAACAGACTCCTGGTTTTAAGGCACAGAGAGACAGACAGACACTCCTAATGTTATAAAGTATGCTACGGTACAGTCTATTTATCTGAATAGAACTTATGTTGAGAAATATTCCAATCTTCTTTAATAAATGTTTTACAAACCATCAGAAATGTTTCAGAAGAGTTTTTGATGAGTAAGGATCGGTGACGGTCGCGGGGGTTGGGGTGATTCTCTTTATTCGTGGATTAGGCGTTTTCAGGGTGTCTCTAGTTCCTAACCCCCGGGAATATGGGGAGAATGCTGTTCTCCAAGTTCGTGTACAGTGGGTAAAATATGGTAATATTAAAGAGCAGTATAATAAATATCTACAGATATATTCTAGTATATACATATATTTATTTATGATTGAAATATTTTTTGATACTTAGGTTTGTACATGTCTGATTTGCTGCTTCCAGCTAAATTTGTGGTCTACAATTAGTCATAGAATTTGATTTCTATTGTAATCTCAGTTGAGATTTTTTTTTATTGAAAATTGACAACATTACATAAAACCCTATTTTTGCTTTGATGAAGTCTTTGTTAAATAATGAGTCTTAGCAGTTTTGAAACATTGAATGTTGAAGACTAATGGGCCCAGATTGGATTCTTGTGGGGACATCACGGTAATATTCTCTGTAGCATCTGATATAGATTCTTCAGTCTTGACAAACTGTTTTCTTCCCGTAAATTGCTTTCAACTGAGCTTAGAGCTACTATTCGTGTCCAATATACTTTCATTTTGTCAAGTAGGATGTCATGATTGACAGGGTTGAATGCTTTTCTAAGTTAATAAAAACTCCAGCTGCATATTTCTTCTTGTCTGGAGCTGATTTCCTCCACACCCTAAATGCAGACAGTAAAGTTGGTTTATTTTCTCTAACACTAAATTGACTCTCATATGTAATGATTGTTTATCAATAAATTAAACTAATTTATGATTAAACATTTTTCCTAAGATAAATAAAAAGTGGACGGAGAGAAAACAGTCTATCGTCTTTAAACAGATGTTTTGTCTTCACTCTTATGTATTGAAATTACTTTTGCAATCTTTATTTGGTTTGGGGATTTTCCAGTTTGTAATGATAAAATAGACATCTACACTCACTATCCACTTTATCAGGTCCACCTTGCTAGTATCGGGTTGGACCCCTTTTACCTTCAGAACCGCCTTAATCCTTGGCGGCTCCGATTCAACAAAGTCCTGGAAACATTCCTCAGAGTTTGGTCCATGTTGACATGACAGCATCAGTTGCTGCAGATTTGTCTGCTGAACATCCATGATGCTGATCTCCCGTTCCACCACATCCCAAAGGTTCTCTGTTGGGTTCTGGTGACTGTGGAGGTCGTTTGAGTCCAGAGAACTCATTGTCATGTTCTAGAAAGCAGTCTAAGATGATTCCAGCTTTCTGACATGGAGCCTCATCCTGCTGGAAGTAGCATCAAAGGATGCTACACTGTGGTCAGAAAGGGATGGACATGGTCAGCAACAATATTCAGGTAGGCTATGGCGTTGGAACCATATTCAACTGGTACTAAGAGGCCCAAAGTGAGCCAGGAAAATATCCCCCTCACCATGACACCACCACCACCAGCCTGAACCGTTGATCCAAGGCAGGATGGATCCATGCTCTCATGTTGTTCTGACCCTACCATCTGAATGGTTCAGCAGACATGGAGACTCATTAGACCAGACAGCGTTTTTCCATCTTCTAGGGTCCAGTTTTGGTGAGTCTGTGTGAATTGTAGCCTCAGTTTGCTGTTCTTAGCTGACAGCAGTGGTACCCGCTGTGGTCTTCTGCTGCTGTGGTCCATCTGCCTCCAGGTTGGACGTGTTGTGGTTCAGAGATGCTCTTCTGCAGAACTCAGGTGGAGCCAGTGGTTCTTTCAGTTTCTGTTGTCTTTCTATCAGCTAGAACCAGTCTGACCTCTGACCTCTGGCATCAACAAGATATTTCTGACCACAGAACTGCCACTCACTGGATATTTTCTCTTATTTTCTCTTTTGGGACCTTTCTCTGTAAACCCTAGAGATGGTTGTGGGTAGGGTTGGGTACCGTGCCCCGGTATTAAACCAGCCCCGGGGCCACATTCTTCAATACCGCAGTATCGTTAAGATCTGACCTGAACGGTTCTGTTATCGGTACTGGAGAAGTTACTTTTTCTTTTTTTGTGTGTTCCACATATATAAACGTTATCTGCCATATTTAACTCACCAAGTCAGTCAATTTTCTGTTAATGAATGATTATAATAATTTCGGTATTCTCGTTGAAGAGGAGAGCTCTGTCTGTCTATGTGTGTGCACGGGGGGGGCGGGGCTGTTGTTAAGACGCGCACACACAAGACAAGGCAGCGCACACACAGTCAGTGGTGATCTGGTAGGGGACACGTGAGCGCCCTAGACTAAGAACACCCATTTCTGCATAAAATTAATTTCGTCTGCCTACCATGCTGTCACCTTGCTACTACGATGACCGTATGTTGCGCTGTTTGTGTAGAACACGCTGGGGCAGCAGGAGGGGGGGGGGGGGGGGGGGTTGCACGCGGAGCATACAATAAACAGGTAGAAGGGCGGGGCTTAGACTCACCTCTTATGATTCCAGACCCGCGACAAACTAACAGCTGCTTCCTAATACTTAATAATATTTAATAACTAATGATAGTTGTCATCCGTAAAATTAATATCATTTATTGGGTTTACTGGATTTAAAGAAAAATACATGGAGTTGGCAAAATAGAAAGGAGTCTGCATCAAAGTGAATTTGTTTCCATCATTTAACTTAACTTAACTTAACTTAACTTAACTTAACTTAACTTAACTCTGGTGTTTGACAGACAGAAAAGTCTATTCAATGTTGTAGAAAATGGACAAAAGATCAAAGGAAACATCACACTTATGAAGAATGAAAATAATTAGAATAAATAATTAAATGAATATCCTGTCTGGAACATTCTGGACGTCATTTCCGGGTGAGCCTTTCCCAGTACTGGTCGTGTTTGACTACTGTTCTCTTGTTTTGCTTACTCTAAGGGTTATCTGGGTTAATATTCACATCTAGCTCTTTTTAGTAGCGATACACTACTGTTAAACCGCTTGCTGTTCACTTTCTCATTTTGCTAAATAAACCACTCCTCTTTACCTAAACACCGCTAGCTTTAGCTTAGAACCTAGCATGGCCACCTCTCCTTCCACCTTACCCACTCTCTCCTGCTCCATGTGCCATATGTTTAGTGAGGATCCTGCCTCCTTTAGTGAAGATAGCGGTAGATGTGTTAAGTGTAGTCTTGTGTTAGACTTGGAGGCCAGGCTTGAGCAGTTAGAAGCGCGGCTCCGCACAGTGGAAGCTAAACCGGCTAGCCAGGTCGTTACTCGTAGCGTGGGCTGCGCTACCAGGGCTAATTTAGCTAGCACCCCAGCGTTCTCCCAGCAGCCGGGAGACAGTCAGGGGTTTGTACCGGTTGGGAGGAAACATAGTGCTAAACGCAAAAACTTAGAGCACCCGAGACTCCACGTTAGTAATAGGTTCTCCCCCCTCAGCGAAACACCCGCTGAACCCTCAACTCTGGTTATAGGCTCTTCTGAAGTTAGAAACGTGGAGCTCCCAGCGGCTACAGTCAGGTGTTATCCGGGGGCCAGAGTTGGTGACATCGAGGGGAACCTTAGGATGTTAGCTCAGAGTAAGTCCAGGTTCCGTCGAGTCGTGATTCACGCAGGCGGTAATGATGCCCGACGGAGACAATCAGAGGTGGCTAAGTTAAACGTAGCTTCGGTGTGTAAACTGGCTAAGACGATGTCCGACACTGTAATTTTCTCTGGTCCCCTGCTGAACTTAGTCAGTGATGAAATGTACAGCCGCTTTTCATCATTCAACCGCTGGCTTTCTAGATGGTGCCCAGAAAACGGCGTTGGTTTTGTGGATAATTGGAGCGCATTTTGGGGGAAGCCCGGTCTCATGCGGAGAGATGGTGTCCATCCCACTCGGGACGGTGCCGCTCTTCTTTCTAGAAACATTTCTGCTAGCCTTAGTCTGTTAACCTGACAATCCAGAGACGAGACCCGGGCGCAGAGCAGCAGTGGAAAACGCTCCTCTGAGCCTCCCTTAGGGTTAGTGCTGGTGCAAAACCCATGCAGGGAAAGTCAAGCAGGTCCGAGCTTTAGCTTATGTGATGAAAGACAAATGAAAGGAGCGCGTCATAGAAACTTTAAAGTGACTGACAGCAGTTCTCACAAGCAGAATTATGATGTCATTAAATGCGGTTTATTAAACATTCCATCCATTTCCTCTAAGTCCCTCTTAGTCAATGAGTTAATCACTGATAACAACCTTAGTTTACTAGCCTTAACAGAAACTTGGCTCCAACAGGATGACTTTGTTAGATTGAATGAAGCAACCCCCCCCCACTTATGCTAACTATCAGAAATCCAGGATTTCAGGTAAAGGAGGTGGTTTGGCAGTAATATCACAGTCTAGCTTACTTCTCAGCCCTAAAGTTAAAAATGCTTATAATTCATTTGAAAGTATCATATTGTCTATAAATCACCCAAACAGGAAGACTCCAAAACCTGTTTTATTCATAATTATTTATCGCCCCCCCGGCCCATATTCAGAATTTTTAACTGAGTTTTCCGACTTCCTATCGACTATTGTCTTAGATTCTGATCAAACTATAATAATAGGGGATTTTAATATTCACGTTGATGACCCCAGTGACTGTCTAGGAAAGGCTTTTGCAGCTTTATTAGATGATGTTGGTTTCACCCAAAATGTAAATGAACCCACTCACTGTCACAAGCACACCCTGGACCTCGTTTTAACCCATGGTATAGAGATCAGCCAGCTGAGTGTCCTTCCTCTTAACCCCATCATTTCTGATCACTTTCTGATTACCTTCCAGTTTACTTTAGAACATGATACTGCCCCAGTGAATAAGAAACAACTTAGAAGAACCTTAACTGACCGTTCTGTGTCTGAGTTTAAACTCACAGTTCAGCCAGTACTTAGTGACATTCTGAGCAAATACTCTGAGACCAGCTCCCATAGCATCAGTCCTAGTATAAATGACCACTTTGTTAATGATGCCTTACAAGCCCTCAGGAGTACACTCCATGTTGTTGCCCCCCTGAAACCTAAGTTCGTTAGACAAAACCGAGTAGCACCGTGGTTTAACGCTGAAACACGTTCTCTTAAACAAGAAACCCGTAAGTTAGAAAGAGAATGGCGCCGCTCCGGTTCAGAGCAGTCTCTGAACATCTGGAAACATAGCCTATTAAATTATAAAAAAGCTCTGCGTAGAGCTAGAAGCCAGTACTATTCAACCTTAATATCAGAGAATGGAAACAATCCTAGATTTCTTTTTAGCACTGTTGCTAAATTAACTCGCAGTCAGAGCTCAGTAGAACCACATGTTCCTGTTTCTCTCAGCTCTGATGATTTTCTTACATTTTTTGATAGTAAAATCTCAAATATTAGACATAAGTTAAATCAAGTTATTCCTTCTATCAGCCCAGAGCAGGCTGAAGCTGTAGAAGTGGAGGCATCCATAGAAACCTCTGTAACATTAGACTGCTTCACTATTGTGGATCAAGTAGAAATAACATCAATTATTACGTCCTCCAAATCCTCAACTTGTCTGTTAGACCCAATTCCCACTAGACTTTTTAAAGAAACTTTTCCCCTAATTAATGATTCCATATTAACAATAATAAATACCTCTCTGGAAACGGGTTACGTGCCACAGTCTTTTAAATATGCAGTTGTTAAACCTCTTCTGAAAAAGCCCAGTTTGGATCCTAACATCTTGGCCAACTATAGACCGATATCAAACCTGCCCTTTATTTCTAAAATCCTAGAAAGAGTTGTAGTTAAGCAGCTTTACTGCCACCTACAGGACAACAGCCACTTTGAAGACTTTCAGTCGGGGTTTAGGCCCCACCACAGGACGGAAACCGCACTAGTTAGAGTCTCTAATGACTTGTTATTGACTTCAGAAAAGGGACTACTTTCTATTCTTGTCCTGTTAGACCTCAGTGCAGCTTTTGACACTATCGACCACAGTATTTTACTCCATAGATTAGAGCATGACATAGGGATCAGAGGATCTACTCTCCAGTGGTTTAAATCCTATCTGTCAGATAGGTATCAGTTTGTTAATGTAAATGGACATTCCTCTCAGTACACTCGAGTTAACTACGGAGTCCCACAGGGCTCAGTCTTAGGACCCATCCTGTTTACGCTATATATGCTACCCCTAGGGAACATAATCAGGAAACACAGCATTAATTTTCATTGTTATGCCGACGATACTCAGTTGTATTTATCCATGAAACCTGACCAGAATGACAATATAGAGAAACTGAAACGCCTGCATTCAGATGACATCAAGACCTGGATGACAGTTAATTACCTCCTCCTGAACCCAGAAAAAACTGAGGTTATTATACTAGGTCCTAAAAATCTGAGAGATGCTCTGTCTGCTCAGATAGTCTCCCTGGATGGTGGAAGTATAGCCCCCAATTCCACAGTTAGAAACCTTGGGGTTTTATTTGACCAGGATTTATCATTTAAGGCTCACATATCTCAGGCGTGTAGAACTGCATTTTTTCACCTGCGGAATATTGCTAAGATCAGAAATATACTTTCTAAAAGTGATGCTGAAAAACTCATCCATGCATTTGTTACGTCGAGGCTGGATTACTGTAACTCCTTGTTAGCAGCGTGTCCTAAGAGTTCCTTAAGAAGTCTCCAGCTTGTTCAGAATGCAGCAGCTAGATTGTTAGCAGGAACTAGCAGAAGAGATCACATCACTCCTGTGTTAGTTTCACTCCATTGGCTCCCAGTTGATTCTAGAATTAAGTTCAAGATCCTCCTGTGGCGACCCCTGATGGGACAAGCCGAAAGATCCTCCTGTTAACCTATAAGGCGTTACATGGAATGACCCCGTCCTATATTAATGACCTCATAGTCCCTTACCATCCAATCAGAACACTTCGCTCGCAAAATGCAGGACTGCTTATGGTTCCTAGAATTAGTAAAATTACAGTTGGAGGTAGAGCGTTTAGCCACCAAGCCCCTGTCTTATGGAATAAACTCCCAGCTCATGTAAGAGAGGCAGATTCAGTTTCTACATTCAAAGTTAGACTGAAAACATTCCTCTTTGGACAGGCTTATTGTCAGACTAGTTAGAGATTAAGTTAAATTCAGAGATTATTTAACTTAATGTTAATTGTTTAAATTAAACTAAATAACAATAACTATTATTTTAAAAGGCTGCTAGAAGTTGAAGCTGGGGTAACTATGGTGCACTGGGGCTCTGTCCTCTTTTCTGTCCTTTTCCAATACTTTTCTTTTCTCATCTACCTCTACCCTTCCTCTCTTCTCTATCTGTGATCATCATTTATCATTTAGTTCTCCATGCCTCTGTTTGGTACAGTACGATTCATGTATTGTCCCTCTATTCCTCTCCCCTCCTGGGGAGTGGGAGTGCTTCCAGACTCCAGTTGGCCCATCCGCGCTCCTGTTCCTGACTGTGTACCTCCTCTCTGCTCCTGCTCCTACACCTGGCTGTGGTTCCTGTCTCCGGCTCAACTCGCGCCCCTGACTGTCCCCAACCCCGGCTGGATGAAGCTCGTCTGCTGGACTTTAAATATGTAGATGTAGAGTTAGATAAGTTCATTCTTCTCTATGAGTTCTGGTAAATCGCCTGTCCGTCCTGGGGGAGGATCCCTCCTTCATGTGGACACCCCTGAGGTTTCTTCATTTTTTTCTGGAATCCGGTTTTTTAGGAGTTTTTCCTTACCGCGAAGGGGGGTCTAAGGGCAGGGATGCCAGTATAGCTTAGTCAGTTTGTTAGTTTATTTTAGTATTTTCCTATTGACTCTTGTATTCATGATCCTTTTGAGTTCATGTTTTACTTCAAAGCCCATCGAGACGACTGTTGTTGTGATTTTGGGCTATACAAATAAAATTGAATTGAATTGAACATTCTCATGTATAAAGTAAAATGTTTTGCTAAAAAAAAACAATGTTGTTGCATAGTGAGGAAATAAAACACTTTATGTTCTTAATTTGTTATTTATTTATTTATTTCTCGTCCTCAAAAAGTATCGATAAGAGTACCGATAAGAGTACCGGATCGATAAGCAGTATCGATAAGAGTAGTAGTACCGTTAAAACCTTAACGATACCCATCCCTAGTTGTGGGTAGGGGTGTTAGAAAAAATCGATTTGACAATATGTCGCAATAGTTCCTTTGATCGATTCAAAATGCTGTCAGGACTACATTTATTGAATTGTTTCTGAGCGTCCTTCAGTGTCTGACTCTTGTTTTCTTGTTTTCACTCAAACATCCAACTACTAGTTGGCAGCAGAGAACATGAAGCCTCTGTAGCAGCTCTACTCTGCACAAAACAACAGGAAGACCTCAGCTAGAGGCAGCTTTTTTCGTTGTTATGAGACATGAACTACTTCGTTCTTACTTGGGATGGGAACCGAACTGAAACTCGGTGCCATGTTGCTGCCAGCAACATGCAGTGCTTTGTAGCTCAGATAAGAAGTAGTGAAGCTGTCATGGTGCCTCTGGCAGCTCTCCTCCCCCGCTCCTCTCTGCTCTGTTCCTGACCTTCACCAGCTGTGGACACTCAGCTCATCAGTCTCCGGACCTACTTAAGGAGATACAGATCCAGCATTTGTCGCCAGTTCGTTACTCCTCTACGGTACTAAGTCTGGTCATCCTTGTATCACGTTCATGTATCTAATGCCACTCGTTAATCTTATACTTACGCCTTGCCTCCAGGAAATGATATCCATGAGTGTCCACCTGGTTCCAGCTCCAGAGCTCTTGCTACGCCACGTCTGCTGTTTAACGGCATTCATGTCTGCCCGTTCTCTGCCAAATCCCTCCAGCCACACCACAGACGAGCATCCCGTTCTTCATCGCTCCGCATTCCCACCGGACTCCACCTCACCAGTCTTCGTTGGAAATACATCAAGGAAACAAATCTTCTAAATTACGTTCTTGTTCTCCTGTGCTCCTTCTGGGTTCCAGCGTCTGGGTCTGTCTAGTTTACAGAATCATGACAGAACGAACAGGCCCAACTCTTGACCCAGCTGACCCGGAAGGACTCTAACCATCTCACAACAAGGAATACTCCTCAACCGTCAAGCGGAGGCGCTAACCCAAATGTCGTCTGCTCAACAGGATTTGTTTCGCCGCCTTGATCGTGTTGCACAAACGCTCATGGAACTAACCGGACAAATTTCTAACTCTCCTGTTTCAGCTCCGCTATCACCTTCGGGCAACATTCCAAGCTCCACCCCCACCACGTCACCAGAAAATTTCCGCCTCCAGCCTGAACTGTTCTACGGTGACGTCACCGCCTGAGGTGGCTTTCTGTTGCAATGTCAGCTGATTTTCCAACAAGCACCCAGGTACTACCAGACTGATCATAACAAAATCACATTAGTTGTTAATGCTCTTCGTGATAAAGCTCTACAATGGGCTCAAGCTTTTCTGACCGCTCATCCCATCTCACATCTTCCTTTTGAACGATTCATCAGAGAATGGAGCTACCAGGCGATTGTTGAGTCGCCTGGTCAGTGATCACCTAATTGATTTTCGTATCCTAGCTGTGGAAGCAGGCTGGCCTGGTGCTGCTCTCAGAGGTGTTTTTAACCAATCACTCAATGGCCGTATTAAAGATCATTTATGTACTCAACCAGAAACCACCCATTTTGAAGAATTAGTCACTGCAGCTCTCCGTTCCGACATCTGGGTGCGTGAGCGTCACGCTGCTCAAAAAGGCCATCCAGGTCGTAAGCCTCCACTTAATGCTCCTTCCCGTTCTCTCATGACTCACCCTCCATCTCCGTCAGGTCTCGAGCCCTTTTCCAACATCTCATCTGAGGAACCTATGCAGATTGGACATTCGAAACTAACCGCAGAAGAAAGACTAAAATGCAAGAATGAAGGTCTGTGCTTCTACTGTTGCAGCCCTATTCACCTGGTTACTCAATGTGCACTCCGGTTAAACTTCAGAACCCCCCTGTTAGAAGAATATCACTACATACAAAAAAAAAATAAAATAAAAAAAAAAGAAGACAGGCTGCGGGAGGGAGATTTAGCTAATTCTAAGGATAAGCAATTCCTTTACGTTCCTGTCAAGATCTGTCAGAAGTCTCAAGTTTTCGATTTCATGGCGTTAGTTGATTCTGGCGCAGAACAAAGCCTTATAGATCAGCACCTCGTAACCCAGTCATCTCTGCCCACAGAACCCCTTGACTTCCCCATTAAAGCTGCTGGGTTAGGTGGTCAACACTTATCTCGTATTACTCACCGCACTAAACCCATCCTATTACTCACTTCCGGTAATAATAGAGAACATCTTCAATTTTTTATCACTCATTCCCCTCAGACTCCCATAGTTCAGGGGTTTTCCTGGCTTAAATGCCACAACCCCCAAATCAACTGGTCTAGTCCTCGCATCTCCAACTGGAGTATCTTCTGCTTAGCCAACTGCCTTCATTCTGCTATTCCGTCCATAGACACCTCTAGTTCCAACTTAGACGTTGAAATCGATCTATCCAAGGTTCCCTCATGTTACCATGATTTAAAGTCAGTTTTTTGTAAAGCCAAAGCCAAAGCCTTACCTCCTCATAGGCCTTACGATTGCGCCATCGATGTCCTTAGTGGTGCCACCTTGCCTAAAGGTAAATTATTCAATCTATCCGGTCCCGAAAAAAATGCGATGGAACAGTATATTTAAGAGGCCCTTTCTTCCGGTCATATTCGTCCATCTTCCTCTCTGGTCGGTGCAGGGTTTTTCTTTGTTGAGAAGAAAGACAGGTCCTTACGACCCTGCATCGGTTACCGAGAACTCAACCAAATCACAGTCAAAGACAAATATTCTCTCCCACTAATCAGCTCAGTTTTTGACTGTTCAGGAAGCTCGCGTGTTTACTAAACTGGATCTTCGCAACGCTTCTCACCTGGTCCGTATTCAGGAATGTGATGAGTGGAAAACTGCATTCAACACCCCCTTGGGCCACTTCGAACATTTAGTTATGCCATTCGGCCTTAGCAACGCCCCTTAACCGGTTTGTCTTTGTTTATCTCAACGACATCCTTATATATTCCAATAATCTCGAACAACATAAACACCATGTCCGCCTCGTTCTCGAAAGACTCCTTGCTAATCAACTCTTCGTGAAATCTGAGAAATGTGAGTTCCATGTATCCATGGTTCCCTTCCTGGGCTATATCATTGAGGCAGGTAGCATCCATCCCAACCCTTCTAAAATCGAGGCTGTTACTAACTGGGAAATCCCTCACTCCCGCAAAAAACTCAAACAATTCCTCTGTTTCGCTAATTTTTATTGTCCTTTCATTCGCAACTACAGCAGTATTGCAGCCCCCCTCGCTAAGCTCACCTCTACTTCACAACCTTTTGTACGGAATCAAGATGCTACCACCGCCTTTGAAAGACTCAAAGCATTGTTCGTCACAGGTCCCATCCTCACACAACCGGAAAAGACAATTTATAGTTGAAGAGGACGCTTCTGACTCGGGTGTGGGTGCTGTCCTCTCTCAACGTGAAGAATCATCTGGAAAACTTAAACCATGCACTTTCTTTTCCCGAAAACTTTCAGCGGCCGAGCAAAACTATGATGTTGGCAATCGGGAATTACTGGCTATCAAGCTCGCCCCTTGAAGAATGGCATCACTGGCTGGAGGGGGCAGAACAACCTTTCATAGTTTGGACCGATCATAAAATCTAGCCTATCTGCGCTAGGCCAAATGCCTCAATTCTCACCAGGCTCGCTGGTGTTTATTCTTTGACAGATTCAATTTCACCATCACATATCGACCCGGCAGCCGCAATGTCAAGCCTGATGCTCTATCCAGGAAATACACCTCCACTGAATCCACCACCAAGTCCACTATCATACCTACCACCCGCATCGTTGGAAATCTCACCTGGGATATCGAAACTAAAGTCCAACGGGCTCAAGGTGAGGAACATAACCATGTTCCTGTTCCTGCTGGTACCCTCTATGTCCCATCCTCCCTCAGATCTGAAGTCCTCACTTGGGGCCACACTTCCCGTATCTCATGCCATGGTGGAGTTCACAGGACCATCAATCGCCTCAAGAAACGTTTCTTCTGGCCATCCATGGAGAAGGATGTGCGTGAGTACATCACGGCCTGTACCACCTGTGCCCGCTCCAAATCATCCAATTCACCCCCCACTAGTCACCTTCACCCTCTGCCCACTTGGTCGTCCCTGGTCCCATATAGCTGTTGACTTCGTGACAGGATTGCCTCCCTCTCATGGCAATACCGTAATTTTCACCTTTTAGTTCACACTTGAGTTTCCGATTATGAATCGAATTATGAATCACTCAAGCCTTATTTATTTTAAAAAGCGGTTTTCATGCAATGCAGCTGAAAGTGCTTTACAATAAAAACAGACAACACGATGACATTTTTTTTAAAGTAAAACCAATCCAAACCTTTGCCCTCCCCCTCCCCACCTTTGACACAAACTCTTTATGACCCCACACACAACGCATACAGGCATGAAACCATGACTGTAATTATATAAGAGACGTATGACTTGGCTCTGCTGTGAGAAGAAAGGTTTATGGGAATCTATTGCAGCTCAGCCACAGATCATCAGCACAGCGGCCACCCACACCGGACAGCAAAGGGATTCGCTCAACAGCCATGTGCTTTAATGTTAGACCCCGGCCTCCCTGGCAAGGCCGAACACAGCGTGAACAACCCCAAACCAAACTGGCAAGTCCTGGTACAAATCCCCAACACTGGGGCTAAAATCCTGATAAGAAAATGAAAGTTTAGGATAGATACATAGCAAAAGCATGTGTCTTTTCTACTGTCTCGCTGTTGTGATAAACTGTGGAAAAAGCTATGTCAACCTATAAATTATGGTTTTGATAAAAAGTCATTTATTTATTTATTTTAACTTTTTGAAGTGACAATTTCAGTTTCATAGAAATATATGTTTGCCTGTTACTCTAGCACAAATCCTTTTACATTGAATTCTGTCAGGTTTCAAGTCCGATTCCCCCTATATATGGATAAATGCACGCCAATTTTTATTTTAAGAAATCAAAAACTTTAAATTAAATTAGAAAAAAATAACAAAAATAAAAAATATTTAAAAAAAAAAACAAAAACAAAAAAACCTTTTATTCTCTCACGGGTAGAGCTGTGACAGTGTCGGATTTTTGATGAACCACCAGGGGGCGCAGTGTCGCGCTTAACCACAGCAGCCCCCCCCCCAAATACACAAAATTCCCCGGCGGCCGCATCAGAAATAAATACAATTACAAGGTAGTATTTCCCTTTCAATTCAATTCAATTCAATTCAATGTTTTTTGTATAGCCCAAAATCACAACAACAGTCATCTTCATGGGCTTTGTATCAGCATTTCAAAAAGTGAAACATGAACTCAAAAGGCTCATGAATACAAAGAGTTTAATAGGAAAATACTAAAATGAACTAACAAACTGACTAAGCTATACTGGCATCCCTGCCCTTAGACCCCCCCCCTTCGCGGTAAGCAAAAACTCCCAAAAAACAGGATTCCGGAAAAAACAAAGAAACCTCAGGGGTGTCCACATGAAGGAGGGATCCTCCCCCAGGACGGACAAGCGATGTACCAGAACTCATAGAGAAGAATTAACTTATCTAACTCTACATCTATATATTTAAAGTCCAGCAGACGAGCTTCATCCAGATGGAGTTGGGGACAGTCAGGGGCGCGAGTCGAGCCGGAGACAGGAACCACAGCCAGGTTTAGGAGCAGGAGCAGAGAGGAGGTACACAGTCAGGAACAGGAGCACGGATGGACCAGCTGGAGTCTGGAAGCACTCCCACTCCCCAGGAGGGGAGAGGGAAAAAGGGACAATACATGAATCACTGCACCAAACAGAGACATGGAGAACTAAATGATGAATAATGATCAAAAACAGAGAAGAGAGGAAGGGTAGAAGTAGATGAGAAAAGAGGACAGAACCCCAGAGCACCATAGTTACCCCAGCTTTAACTTCTAGCAGCCTTTTAAAACAAATAATTATTGTTATTAATTTTTATTTAAACAATTAACATTAAGTTAAATAATCTCTGAATACTAACTAGTCTGACAATAATCCTGTCCACAGAGGAATGTTTTCAGTCTAACTTTGAATGTAGAAACTGAATCTGCCTCTCTTCCATGAGCTGGGAGTTTATTCCATAAAACAGGGGCTTGGTGGCTAAACGCTCTACCTCCAACTGTACTTTGACTAATTCTAGGAACCACAAGCAGTCCTGCATTTAGTGAGTGAAGTGTTCTGATTGGATGGTAAGGGACTATGAGGTCATTAATGTAGGACGGGGCCATTCCATGTAAGGCCTTATAGGTTAACAGGAGGATCTTTCGGCTTGTCCCATCAGGGGTCGCCACAGCGAAGCATCCTCACTGTCGAGGACTAGTCGCATGGTTAACTTGGCAATGTTTTACGCCCGATGCCCTTCCTGACGCAACCCTGTCACTTAAACTGGGCTTGGGACCGGCACACAGAGGTAGAGAAGGGAACAGGGAGCAGCCCCGGATTCGAACACAAACCAGCACGAGCTAAACCGGCTCCCCAAATACAATTACAAGGTAAATGGTAAATGATAAATGGTGTATACTTATATAGCGCATTTCTTCCTACAAGGACAAAGCGCTTAACAGTCACGGACCCATTCACCCAGTCACACACACACATTCACACACACATTCATTCACTGGTGGCTGCTTCGCTGCCAAACACAGGCGCCCGCCTACCACCAGGGGTAAGGTAGGGTTCAGTGTCTTGCCCAAGGACACTTCGACTCATGGGCGTGCAAGGCGGGAATCGAACCTGCAATAGGTAGTATTCTTTATTAACAAATAACAATAACAACTAACTACTACCTATCTAACTAATGAACCCCTAACGTGCATGTTGATTCCTCTGCAGCGGACCGCTCTCTAGCTGCAGGTGAGCCTTCACCTGTGCTCTCTGGTACAGACATCTTCTCAGAATATATATATTGCTCAGTAATAAACAGACTGCAGACACTCTGTCACCTTTCTGGTAGCCATGAGCCTGACACCCATGAAGAACGTGGGGCAGGAGGCTCCGCCTTTTTTTAAACAGACACAATCACTTTGCGCTACACAAAATAGTTCCCAAACAAAACATGTAGTGATATTAATCGAAATCTAACGGCTCGAGTTCGTGTTTGGTGTTACAGAGTGAAGGAGAACAGATATAACCCCCCCCCCCAACACAAAATCCTCCAGCGGGCGGCCACTTAAGAACGCACGCAGCTTGTAATGGAAATGAATAAAATGGAAATTAATGATTAGAACACAGTAAATTTGTCGTATTTCCTCCCGAGACTTAAACTTCTGTTGTTGAATGAGGATGTGTGCTTCTGAAAGCGCGCGTCTGAGTGTGTAAAGGGAGCCGCGTGCCACGAGCAGTGCAGAGGCAGTGACAGGCGTGGTGGGAGAGGAGAGAACAGTCTGCAAGAAAGAAGGAAAGTCAAGTCAGAAAAAGTCAAATATCAGCAAAGATGAATGCGTTAAATGGGTTTATTATAGTTTCAATCACGCACCATATGCAAAACTTAAAAAAAAAAAAAAGTGCGGTGATGCAGTGATGAGGTCATCGTCACAGCCCTACTCGCGGGCCACATAAAATGACATGGCGGGCCACATTTTGCCCACGGGCCTTGAGTTTGACACATGTGCACTAGACAGAGCTCTGAACCTTTTTTTTCAATGTTTTGTGATCTTCACTGGTGTCCATGGATTACATGAAATCCTCTCCACCTTCATCCACCTTTGTCATGGTAGGAGAACACCTCAATGGAAGGGGGGGGTCATAGGATAGCACAAGGGTTAATTGTTCTAGATTGAAAAAGGTTCCCCTTGTTGATGTACAAGTAAAGAAAAGAAAGAAAAAAGACTGTTTTTCTGACTATGCCCAAATTATGTCTGACATCTCTGCTCTCCTGCAGGATCGTCAAGTCTCCCCCGCACATGGGGGAGGAGAAGGTGCGGCGTATCTTCCAGGAAGCACTAAAAATCTGGAGTGATGTGACTCCACTCACATTCACCGAGGTTCGCAGCGGGAAGACTGACATCTCCATTGACTTCAGAAGGTGAGTGGCCAGATGCTCATGCATAAAAAAGTATTAAGGCAAAACGCACAACTCACAATAAGTTAGGGATATTGTGTAAATGTCAGTGGAGACCAGAGACTTTTTTTAACTTCACGCATAGTTGGGATAGGGAGGTAATTGTGTTTGGGTGGTGGACAGACCTCATTTTGTGTTTTCCATACGATGATTGCTCTGTGTGTTCCTTATTGGGTCCAAAATCAACAAATTCTAAAAGAAAAACCTTTTCAATGTGGCATCAATGTCAACATTCAAATGATTTTGTCAGTAAGTTCATCATTCAAACACAACGTCGCTTAACGGACGAGCAGCTCCACCCAACCACAGCGCCTTCAGGTTGGCAGTTGACAGTCAGGTGTTGCAGGTGAGCTTGGTGAGTCTCAAAGTGTCATCAGCAGACTTGGATCAAGACCCAGAGCTACTGTCAGGGTTTGTGACCGACCCAGGAGTGGAGCCAACAACCATGACTAGAACCTCTGACCTCTGACCTCAGACATGGCTTAGCAAACGTCTCACAGCTGCAGGCCCGTTAGGGTTAACCCTAACCCTCAGTATATTAAAGGAATTGTTAATTTTAATATTAAATTGTTGTTTATCTTTGCTGTGTTGCATGTCTTTTTCAGTGTAACTTTGCAATTTTTCTATGTTTCCTTTGGTTTTATATAGTACTGGATTTATCTTTCTATGAGGGTCTGAACTTTGAGAGTTTAAACAAAAAAAAGGTTTTCTCCTGACCACCTGAGAAGAAAATCCTTTTTGTGTCCCTTGGGTTCAACGTGTATGAACCAGGAATGAAAAACAATAAAAATATGAATAAAGGTTAACAAATGCAAAATTACAAAATTACAAAAATGCAAAATTTTATCGTAATTCTAGAAATGTAAAAATGAATTTGCAAAACTGTGTTGTTGTTATGTTTTCATTAAATCATAATTAGGTGAATAAACCCAAAGAACTCACATAAGTCGTCATTCAAAAACACGGATGTGAACTGTCATAAGAACAGGCAGACGGCTGGATACCAATGCAGCAGGTCCATCAGCTCAGCTAAAAGTCCACAAAGCTGAATCAGGGTCAGGCAGACAGGAGTCAATAATAGGCAGGAGGTCATCAGGGGAGAGACGGATAGTCAGGATCCAGGCAAAAGTCGGGGCAGGCGGCGGACAAACGAAGTCAGAAACAGGGTTAGGAAACAGAAGATCAGGTCCAAATATAACAATCGGTCGGGAAGGCAGAGTGGTCAAACAATACTTAGCACTGAGCTTCACTCAGTGGAGTGTTTAAGTGTGCTGTGATTGATGAATAAATGAGAGTCAGGTGTGCGGCATCCAGAAAGTGGGTGCTGAGATTGCTGGGAGATGTAGTGTGGTTAGAATGTGCCAAACCCTAACCGTGGCCTGCACAGAGTCCTGACCTGAACCCCATAGAACACCTTTGGGATGAATTAGAGACTGAGAGCCAGAGAGAGTCGGCTGAGAGTCACAGTGATCTAGAAACAGCCGTCCATGCCACGATTACCTCTGGCATAAATGATCATAACTCTCTGAATTTTGGTGTCTCTGAACCGTCTCCAGTCAGTCCAGAACGCAGCAGCATGACCAGAACCGGAACATCCAGACGAACATCACTGCGGTCCTCAGTTCACCTCACCAACTCCCTGTTAAAAATTCATTTGAAACTTTTATTGTTTGTAATCAAGCTCTGTTCTGTTTACCTAATTGAGCTTCTAACTGTTCAAAGCCATTCCAGAGTTTTAAGGTCTGCCAATCAGAATCTGCCTCATGTACCTGCAGGTCCAGTCCTCATGGAATAACGTTCCTGCAGAACTGCACATGACATCCGACCTGAACAGTTTTAAATGTCAATTAAAAACTTGCCTTTTTAGAATGGCTTTTAATACTCAGTAGTTGACGTAGTAGTTGGCATTTCATTTTATTTTACTTGTTTTATTGTGGTCTTATCTGTATTTGATGTATTTCATTGCTTTTTGTAATTTGATGCTGTTTTTTTATCTATGTCTTATGTATTTTATATTTTCTCTCTTTTATTGTGAAGCACTTTAGTACCCTGAAGGAGTTGTAAAGTGCTATACAGACTTTAGACTGGACTATTTACAATGTAGCACATTTTGCCACGGCTGACATGTTGCTAAAAGCTACAGAAACAATCAGCTGTGTTCAGTGATGCGTGCAGTAATAGAGTTTGGACATAGCCCGTAAGATTCTAGTTTTGTGGTCAACTACATTACACTGTACCAAAAATCCACTATAATCCGGTTTTTGTTTTTAGAGGCTTTGGGACATCTTTTATTTGATTCTATATTGGGTACCAAGCATTTGCTGGTGGTTTAATCCTTTGTTTTAAAAGTGTTTTTTATCTGCTTGTGATCGTTTTTGTCAAATCGCTATCGATATGGTTTTTCTGTTTAAGTTTTTGCAACATACACTGCAAATACCGCGAATGAAACCAAGAGAAGGCGTGGAGTTTGAGTGGGATCCAGGTGTTGGCTCCATCAACCTGACATCTAGGAAACACATATTTCATGCAGTTATTATAGAAAGGAAAACCAACCCTTTACAGCAGAGTAATTCCAGAAACACCTGTAGCTACTTAGTCATTTTCCACCACACCATCATCCTTTAAGGTCAGATAGATGTCTGATGTTTTCAAAGTTCTGCTCTGAGCGTTTGCTTCATTGACCTGCAGGTACTGGCATGGAGACAACTTGCCCTTTGATGGCACAGGGGGCATTCTTGCACATGCCTTCTTCCCCAAAACACACCGACAGGGCGATGTTCATTTTGATTTGGATGAGACGTGGACCCTTGGAAACCACATGGGTAAGGGGCAGAGATATCGCTGTTTCTTTTCAAATTAAAATAAAGTTATAGCTCTGCACTACAATAGTGTAACTCCAGCAATGCTGGCTTGATCAGTTACTGAACAAAGTTCAAAGTCCTAAGAGAAGTCTTAAGTCCAAGTCCAGAGTCCAAAACCGTCTCATCTGAACTGTAGGACCAGTCACCTCCACAAGCTCCAGGACTAGATACAGATGGTTTCATTGAAAGGGTTGTCTAAGCTTCTTTAGTGGTCTCTGTTCCAGATATTAATGTTCTGGATTAAAGATATTTAAGTTCATTCACAGAACAGACCAGTTCTTAGTAATGCAGTACTTTACAGTTTTTGAATGTCCCTTTCAGCTCATATCCTCATTCTCTCAACCATTTAGTTTGCGCGTGTTGTTTCTAGACGGTCATTTTACATTCATTTGGAGGTCATATCGTGCTGCTTCCTTTCTTTTTCTCTTTCATACATGAGCTGATCTTCAGCGTGAAGTACTGAAACTGTAAAACTACCAAACATGTTGTATATCATTGTAAAAGTGGGTCAATAGAGAGATCTCTAATGGTTTTGAGGGAGGGGGTTAGCTATGGACTGGCCACCACCGGCTGCTCCTGATAGCTCTTCAAAGCATGCAAGTCATTTCAGGCCCCCTGCTATGATTTCCCCTGCAGGCACGGACCTTCTCCAAGTTGCTGCCCATGAGTTCGGACATGTCCTGGGCCTGCAGCACTCGCGAGTGCCAGGAACTATCATGTCCGCCTACTATTCCTTCTCGTATCCACTTCAACTTAGTGAAGATGATAAGCGAGGCATCCAGTACCTGTATGGTGTTCGTCCACAGGCCACGCCCCCATCCCCTGTCAACCTGGAGACCAATGACATTGTCTCTATGGTGAGTAGCACAACGAAAAGCTTAAGGGATGGAGATCCCCCCTTCCCTCAAATTTACAACCCTCGAATGATAAAATCCTTCAAATATCTTCTCATATTGCTAATAACTGCCAACATAGCCCACTCCCAACACAGTGCGTTCTCCATCCGTTACTGTGTTTACAAATGGCAGAAAGAGTCTAGAAAGCAACATTAATATAGAAACAGTCAGAAAAATGGACCAAGCTCAGAGTGTTGAGACAGTCGGAGAAATCAATGGGGGTGAAAGCAGAACCCTGCTGAATGCCTCTGTTCAGTGCTCTCCCAGACCAGTTTGGTCAGAGAGAACACTTTCCTTCCTTTTAGGCAAGTTTTCAACTGAAGTGGATTTGAAAACTAAGAAACTGGAGTAGCCTAAAAACTTTTCTCAACGACTTTTAATTGCAGGGATTCCCAACCACTGTCCTCACATTTTACCACTCTGACCGTTTTCTGGCTCTCCTATCCCTCCTTATTGCTGATTAGCTGACCCAGGTGTTTTCACACTGATTAACTGAACACACTTGATCAACAGTAAGTGCAGGGAGAGCTGGAGAACAGGCCGAGTGGTAGATCTTTAGGACCAGGGGTCGGCAACCTTGTTTTACAGTGTATCTTGAATGAATTTGAATGTTTTATGTTCACTGTCTGTCACTGAAAATGGACAGAAAACAAACAAAGATATGTGTATGTGTTCACACACTAAGTCACTGGCCAAACCAGTAATTTACAGAAATAGACCTAATAAAGTCTATGAAAGAGAATCCTGATAACAAGAAAGTAGATATGTAGCAGCCTAAACATTAGCTCCTACTGGGGTGCACCTTCAAACAAGTTACACATAACCTTATTTGTTTACAACTTGTCTAAGAGGACAGGAAAGAAATGGACAAACAAGCATTGAAAAATCTGTAGCAATACACAAGTTAGTTATTGTAGTAATAGGAGACCGGGAACCAGATAACCACAGACTCATAGCACATAATAGGACAAAAAGAATATGCTACTAAAATACAATGTTAAGACCTCATGACAAAAACAGACAAACTAAAAATCCATGGAAACGTTTAAAACTGTTCTGGCTTGGGTTCTGTTTGTGTTGTATTCAACTTCCTGTCTTATTTTGAAGGTTTCTTCCTGCCTGTCTTAGTTTTAGTTTTACTTCCCTGGTTCCAATGTCTCCTGATCATTTGCAGATGTGTCTCGTCAAACCTTTTTGTGTATATGTCCTGTCTCAGCATTCCTCTTGTGCTGGTCCATGCTGTCTACCTTCCTGCCAGCCTGTTTACCCCGTCCTTTGCTTCTATGGTTTCCCTGCTTGGTAGCGCTTTTTGTTAAATTAAAATCTCTTGTTTTTTGGAACACCCTGCATCCTGTCTCTGCATTTAGGCCCTGCACAAACCTCACAACATGACAAAAACTACCTCAAAGGTAGATGCAAAGCAGGAGTTTGTGATAATGTAATCCTAAGCAACAATGATGAACTTGTTACGAACAGGCAGGCAGACGGCTGGATCCAAATACAGCAGGTTTATTGATCAAAAGGATTGACAGTAGTCAAGCACAACTATAGATCCGTGAAGAGAAGGCAGGGTCAGGCAGGCAGAAGTCAAGCACGAGCATGGGAGTTTCAGAGATCAGATGTAGGAATTCTTGGTTCAGGCGTAGATAAAGGCGTAGATCGATTGAATTGGGGTCAGGAGAACAGCAGATCAGGTCCGGATAGAAACGCTTTGTAATGCAGGCTGACAGGCACTGAATGAGGCTACTTAAATCTCAGATGGTTGATTGTCGATAGGTTTCAGGTGGGTGGCACCCAGGGACAATACGCTGAGGCGGCTAGGAGATGTAGGGGGTCATTAAACCGGCAATGGCTACCGCTGGTGACCAGAGGTGGAGATAGAGCTCTGAGTCCTGACAGAACGAATCACCAAAGAACAAAAACCAACTTTAGGAAGGAGAACCATACAGATGGCTGGCTTTAAGTAGGCGATGCATTGAAAGTCTTATTGCTCTGGGGAGAATGGAACAGGTTTGGCCCTCTGTTCTGCACCGGATTTAGTCAGAACCTACAAACTGGATATTCTAGTAGAGGCAAGTACAGCCAAGGACACTTCGACACACACATGGGCGGGCACGGCCCACAGTGGGATCTGACGATCAGAGGTTGACCACTCTGTACCACGGCCGCCGGGGAAAAGGAGGAGAAGCGTTCATGAGGAGGAGAGATGTGCAGAGTTGTGGAGTTTACAAAGGTAAAAAGCAGAAGAGCTGCACAGTAGACAGTAGTGGAATCTGGACTGAGCTGAAATTTGTGAGCAAAAGTTTGGTTTCACATAGAGAGCTACAGATACAGTATTTGCTTTGAGGAGGCTTCTGGAGAAGAACAAAGAAAGTCAAGAAGGTCTTTGTAGATCAGGAGAAGGTTGATTGCAGCATAAATACGGTGGAGCTGTGATTCATTATGAGGAAAATCTGGTTAGACATGTTTCTGTTTCTCCGCTTGTGGAATAAATCTCTTTTTGCCATTTCCAGCCCGACGTATGCCGGACAGACTTTGATGCAGTGTCTATGATTCGAGGAGAGCTGTTCTTCTTTAAATCCGGTTACGTGTGGAGGATTCGGGATGGGCATCTGGAAAGTGGCTACCCGGCACTGGCATCACGGCACTGGAGGGGGATTCCCGCTAACGTTGACGCTGCCTTTGAGGACGATTCTGGAAACATCTGGTTCTTTCAAGGTAAAATATCTGAACTGCATCTCAATAGTTTATGATTTTATTTGAGGACAAGAAAGATAATCGTTCCAATTGTAAAAAAAATAGCCCCTGAAGGTTTGTTTTCATGTAAAATAATTATCTTGTTTTTACATTTTAATGTCTTTCAATGTTCAGACTGTGTTATAAGTAAGTGCGTGAAAAAGAATAAACTGTTCTGAAACAGAAAAATAAAAGCTTAAAACTGAGGCAGTATGTTGTCTGCAGGTGAGAAGTTCTGGATGTTTGATGCTGAGAGGCACATCAGGGGTCCTGAGCCCACCAGAGGTTTGGGTCTGTCCGTGTCTGGCATCCAGGCAGCGCTGCGCTGGGGGACTGACTCCAACTACAACACTTACTTCTTTAAGTCTGGCAGCTACTGGAGGTTCAGCCCCAGTGAGAACCGTGTGGAATCGGTAAACCCGCGCAGCATGCAGGAATGGAGCGACATCCCAGAAGACATGGATGCTGCCTTTAGGGACCTCTACGGTATACTGAGCTTCTTTAGTTTAGCATTTATGTCATTTAACTTGCAAAAACTCATCTGCTTGTACAGTGGTACCTCGTTTATCACAGGAGTTGTGTTCTAAAAATAAATACTCCTAGTACATGCAAAAACATGTCCAGTTTTAAAGAAAGGGAAACAGGTCTGTAAGTTGGTTGACTGACAAGATCAACAGCCAATCAGAACACAGAACACTGCACTGTTAAAAAAAAGAACGAAAAAAAACATGCTAAATTTGGGTGGGCGGCCGTGGTGCAGCGGTAGGGCGGTCGACCCATTGCAGGTTCGACTCCTGCCCTGCACGCCCATGAGTCGAAGTGTCCTTGAGCAAGACACTGAACCCCACCTTGCCTCTGGTGGCAGGTGGGCGCCTGTGTTCGGCAGCGGAGCGGCCACCAGTGTGTGAATGTGTGTGTGACTGTAAAACGCTTTGTCCTTGTAGGTAGAAAAGTGCTATACAAGTATACGGCATTTACCATACGCCATTTAAATACGCTAAACGGTGAGACAGCAAAAGGTGAATGGTGATATAGCTGTACTTGTTATCAGTCTTCTTGTTATTGACATTAGAATGGAGCCATTTATTCCATGGACACATTTGGAAGAAGCAAACTGTCTCTGTCGCTTTTCTGCACCAAACATAAATATGCAAACATCGAGCTCGCTGAAATAACATGTCCATCCTTGTTTTCCAAATGTCTTTTGGGGTCACAGGGTTGCTTGAGCCTATCCCAGCTACTGTTAGATAGGGATGCAATAACTCATGGCTGAACTCTCACACTTTAAGTCAATTGTCTGTTCAAACTGCATGCAACTCGCCCATCAAATTTGCGTTGGCTGGCTCTCCTTCGCTGCACCGCAAATTCTCTGATCACTGCCTGTCCAAAAATGTGTTCAAAGCTTGACGTCCCAACTGCATGTGGGAGGAGCTACTGCCAGATGTTTTAGTCTGATCGCAACATGGAGTATTGTCTCTTGTTTATCTCATTTAAAATGCATGATCTTGAGAGATCAGGTTCTACAAAAACATCAGTAATCAAGTCTCCACGTCTGGTTCATGAGGTCATTCGGAGACCGTGAGCTTCAGTCCTGCAGCGGGGGCTGCGTCTGAATGACGGCCACTTCCGCAGTCTTTCTGTCTCTCTGTTACCCGAGTTTGAAGGCTTGCTGTCCCGCATCAACCCTAGAAGGAAAAATAAAAACAAGACCAAAATCAGGGGACTTTTTTGTTATTATTGTGTCAATGTACCCCCTGTACCAGGTGGTTCAGAGCCAGTCAGCTGTTTGTGGATGGTCACATCCCCACCTGTGAGGCACTAATACATCATTTTACCTACAGCCTCATGGAGCGCCTGGACAAGTCTAAAAACGCAATTATAATGTCTCTGACTGATCCCTGAAGAATCTCATGCCGCTACAGCTCCGCCTTGAGAAAGCACTGGGCACAAAGACTATACTCTTTTTAAATGGTTGTAAATTGTAGTTCTTTTTTTTGTATGTTCTGTGTGTCTTCTTTTATGGACCACATCTGAGTCTGAAATAACTGTGGTGTAACCTGGTGTCGATGGATGGACGAGACATGGTGTGCAAGATGAGAACAATTGGATTCAAGTGTGGGGAATGGCGGGCCGGTCCAATACCTTCATTTAGCAGAGACTGCTGACACACTCCAGCCCCATGAGGTCCAGCATTGTCTGCATTAGGAGGAACCCAGGGCCAATTGCACCAGCATGTGGTCTCACAAAGGGTCTGAGGATCTCATCCGGGTACCTAATGGCAGTCAGGCTACCTCTGGTGAGCACATGGAGAGCTGTGCTCAAACCATTACTGACCCACTGCCATGTGTAGATGATGTTGCAGCAGCAGAACGTTCTTCATGGCATCTCCAGACTCTGTCACGTCTGTCACTGGTACCAGTGGCAAATTTGCCAATCTTGGTGTTCTTTAGCAATTGGTAAACGTCTTGCACAGTGTAGGGCTGTAACCACACCTCCCACCTGTGGATGTGTGGCCCTCATACCCCCCTTATGGAGTCTGATTCTAATAGTTTGAGCAGGCATATGCACATTTCTGGTCTGCTGGAGGTCATGTTGCAGGGCTCTGGCAGGGCTCCTCCTGTTTCTCTTTGCACAAAGGTGGAGGTAATGGTCCTGATGCAAGGTTGTTACCCTCCTACGACCTCCTCCACATCTCCTGGTGTACTGGCCTGTCTCCTGGTAGTGCCTCCATTCTCTGGACACAGCAGCTCGCGTTGATGTGCCATCCTGGATCAGTAGCACTACCTGGGCCACTTGTGTAGGTTGTAGACGCTATCTCATGGTACAAACCTGTCAGGATTCAAAAGTCACCAAAACATCAGCCAGAGGACATGAGGATGGAGATGTTTTCTGTGGTCACCACCTGCAGAACAAAAAACATAAAGACATACAAAAACAGGTGAAATTGATTGTTAGTCAGTGTTGCTTCCTAGTTTGATTAAACAGAAGTAGCACTGACTTTGAGTAACATGGACTTCTTTAGGTGTTCCCTTTATTTTGTAAGCAGTGTATATGTTTTGAAGCTCTTCATAAAATAAATTGTAAACTTTTATCTTGCTATTTTGTTTTACTTTCCGTTTTATTGACCTGGAAAATGATCCAAACCGTTACTGTATAACCCTTGTGCTATCCTATGACCCCCCCCCCCCCCTTCCATTGACGTGTTCTCCCTACCATGATAAAGGTGGATAAAGGGGGAGAGGATTTCATGTAATCCATGGACACCAGTGAAGATCGCAAATCATTGAAGAAAAAAGGTTCAGAGCACTTTCTAGTGGGTCTAGATGACCCCACTCCCAATGTTAAAGTGCCTAGAATAGAACAAGGGTTAACCGTGACTTTTCTGATCCATTGTCCCCTTAATGTTGGACAAAGGCAGGTTAGGATAGTTTGCCAGTCTGTCAAAGGTCCAAAAGAACACAAAGACAATGAAAATAAAACATAAAAAAACCAAAATGATGTAATTTGAAAACTTTATGCACTTTTTCTCCAAATTCAAATGTTCTGTAAAATTACAAAATAGAAACAGTGTTTGCATTTTTAAAATGAACAGAAAATGAACCCTTATTTTCACCTATATTGTATCAAATATTCTTGGGGGAAAAGTTCCAGTCTTCTCTATGGAATATCATTTTAGTCAGAGCTACAGTTTGTCCAGACTGGGACTAAAACCATCCAGTGAGGTGCTCAGAGGGCATTTTCCTCAGCATAGCAACAGTAGCTGTCAAGAAGAGTTTTTTTCCTGTTTTACAGGAAATCAGAACGCGTACGATAGAAACATTACATTTTTTCTTCTCATAAAAATGATATCATGAAGGTTCCTGTAAAATGCTGAATCTTCAGATTTTTATCCCTCTGGTGCCTAAATATCCTTACATTCTCACACCCCTGCCAGCTCTTAACCCTTGTTCTATCCTAGGCACTTTACCATTGGGGGTTGGGTCATCTAGATTCACTAGACAGAGCTCTGAACCTTTTTTTTCAATTTTTTGTGATCTTCACTGGTTCAATGGATTACATGAAATTTTTCCACCTTTATCCACCTTTGTCATGGTAGGAGAACATGTCAATGGAAGGGTGGGGTCATCCAAGATAGCACTAGGGTTAATGTTGCATTTTTGAAGTAAACAATGTCTCCATAACTTTAATACAGATGTCTTTCCTTGGTCTTTTCAGGTTACGCTCATTTTGTTCGAGGGCGGCAGTACTGGAAATTCAGCCCCTCCGGCATGAAGCTGTTGGAAGGTTACCCCCGCTATGTCGGCGTCGATTTTTTTAGCTGCAGAAATGTATGAGTGTGAGAACAAAACTCATTTTGATTTTTTTAAATTAGAAAGACTTATCAGAACAGATGTTTGGACCTCTTTTAAATCCATTTATGCTTCACTCCACATTTTAATTTTTGGATTAAGTTTTTCCCTCAGGAAACCATGCAGCCTTCTTTCTGTGCAATATACTTTAGACATGAGGCTGAGCATGCCAGATGTGTGCTACATCATTCCCCAAGGCTGAAAACAAGACCACTGGTTTACAGACGAGCCCTGTGCTTTGGCCAGTTTGAAGGTCTGACGGACATGGAGCAAGCAGTCGGCTGGTGTCTAACAAAGGGAGGTTTGAGCTGCATAAATGACACTAAATCATTTCACACTGAGTTAACTGCCAATCTCATTCTCGCTAATGACCAAAACAAACTGTAACTTTTGAGAAGAAACAGAACAGCAGGATGATGATGCGATGTAGGAGCACCATTTAAATATGTTTGAAGTCTTAAACTGCCTTTAAAGTCCCACTCCGATCATCTTCTGATCTATTTTCTAAGTGTTCCCTGTTGTCTTTTAATCATAATGATGATGCAGTTTTTAGCCAAAATCCCCAAACCTGTGTCATGTTCTAGGACAAAGCTGCCGCAAAGCCGCAGGAGTTTATTAGAAATTAACCTCTGAGTTGGTGCAAAGTAGGTGCAAAGTAAGCCCGTTCCCACTTCCCATCATCCATTTGTTTACCTGTTCTCCCACTAACCCCAACTTAACCCTTGTGCTATCCTATGGGGTCCAGATAACCCTTCCATTGACGTGTTCTCCCTACCATGATAAAGGTGGATAAAGGGGGAGAGGATTTCATGTAATCCATGGACACCAGTGAAGATCGCAAATCATTGAAGAAAAAAGGTTCAGAGCACTTTCTAGTGGGTCTAGATGACCCCACTCCCAATGTTAAAGTGCCTAGAATAGAACAAGGGTTAACCGTGACTTTTCTGATCCATTGTCCCCTTAATGTTGGACAAAGGCAGGTTAGGATAGTTTGCCAGTCTGTCAAAGGTCCAAAAGAACACAAAGACAATGAAAATAAAACATAAAAAAAACCAAAATGATGTAATTTGAAAACTTTATGCACTTTTTCTCCAAATTCAAATGTTCTGTAAAATTACAAAATAGAAACAGTGTTTGCATTTTTAAAATGAACAGAAAATGAACCCTTATTTTCACCTATATTGTATCAAATATTCTTGGGGGAAAAGTTCCAGTCTTCTCTATGGAATATCATTTTAGTCAGAGCTACAGTTTGTCCAGACTGGGACTAAAACCATCCAGTGAGGTGCTCAGAGGGCATTTTCCTCAGCATAGCAACAGTAGCTGTCAAGAAGAGTTTTTTTCCTGTTTTACAGGAAATCAGAACGCGTACGATAGAAACATTACATTTTTTCTTCTCATAAAAATGATATCATGAAGGTTCCTGTAAAATGCTGAATCTTCAGATTTTTATCCCTCTGGTGCCTAAATATCCTTACATTCTCACACCCCTGCCAGCTCTTAACCCTTGTTCTATCCTAGGCACTTTACCATTGGGGGTTGGGTCATCTAGATTCACTAGACAGAGCTCTGAACCTTTTTTTTCAATTTTTTGTGATCTTCACTGGTTCAATGGATTACATGAAATTTTTCCACCTTTATCCACCTTTGTCATGGTAGGAGAACATGTCAATGGAAGGGTGGGGTCATCCAAGATAGCACTAGGGTTAATGTTGCATTTTTGAAGTAAACAATGTCTCCATAACTTTAATACAGATGTCTTTCCTTGGTCTTTTCAGGTTACGCTCATTTTGTTCGAGGGCGGCAGTACTGGAAATTCAGCCCCTCCGGCATGAAGCTGTTGGAAGGTTACCCCCGCTATGTCGGCGTCGATTTTTTTAGCTGCAGAAATGTATGAGTGTGAGAACAAAACTCATTTTGATTTTTTTAAATTAGAAAGACTTATCAGAACAGATGTTTGGACCTCTTTTAAATCCATTTATGCTTCACTCCACATTTTAATTTTTGGATTAAGTTTTTCCCTCAGGAAACCATGCAGCCTTCTTTCTGTGCAATATACTTTAGACATGAGGCTGAGCATGCCAGATGTGTGCTACATCATTCCCCAAGGCTGAAAACAAGACCACTGGTTTACAGACGAGCCCTGTGCTTTGGCCAGTTTGAAGGTCTGACGGACATGGAGCAAGCAGTCGGCTGGTGTCTAACAAAGGGAGGTTTGAGCTGCATAAATGACACTAAATCATTTCACACTGAGTTAACTGCCAATCTCATTCTCGCTAATGACCAAAACAAACTGTAACTTTTGAGAAGAAACAGAACAGCAGGATGATGATGCGATGTAGGAGCACCATTTAAATATGTTTGAAGTCTTAAACTGCCTTTAAAGTCCCACTCCGATCATCTTCTGATCTATTTTCTAAGTGTTCCCTGTTGTCTTTTAATCATAATGATGATGCAGTTTTTAGCCAAAATCCCCAAACCTGTGTCATGTTCTAGGACAAAGCTGCCGCAAAGCCGCAGGAGTTTATTAGAAATTAACCTCTGAGTTGGTGCAAAGTAGGTGCAAAGTAAGCCCGTTCCCACTTCCCATCATCCATTTGTTTACCTGTTCTCCCACTAACCCCAACTTAACCCTTGTGCTATCCTATGGGGTCCAGATAACCCTTCCATTGAGGTGTTCTCCTACCATGACAAAGGTGGATAAAGGTGGAGAGGATTTCATGTAATCCATGGACACCAGTGAAGATCACAAATCATTGAAGAACAAAGGTTCAGAGCTCTGTCTAGTGGGTCTAGATGACCCCACTCCCAATGTTAAAGTGCCTAGGATAGAACAAGGGTGAACAGGTGCAACAAAAACGTTGATCAATAACATAGCTTTGCAGTCGTCCGGTTCTGATCCAGATTCCAGCTCAGACCAGGAAAACAAAGACGTTTGTGGGTCTGTTGGTCTGCAGCGGGGCGGGGAGACTGGACGGCGACTGTAGTACCTATGTCACTGCTTCTTCTGACAGCATTTTTTCTTCTGCTCCTGATTTAAAAGATCTGAAAAAAGAAAAAAACATCTAACAGCCTAATTTTCTTTATGTATGTCGTCTGTCATGAGAAAGAACATGCTAAAAACACCATAAACACATCTTTCTTGGAGTGGGTCTTTAAAGTTTACATTGCTTCACATTTATACTGTGATGCATTTTTAATTGTTTTTCTGTCAATTGATTTTTAAAAAATGCTTCCACTGTGAAGCTAAACCTGTTTGTCGTCACACCCTGGAGGAGTTACCTCAATGTTCTGGCTCCTGACGTTTGGAGGTTGTCTCTTGATCACACATTGGTCCCCTCAGTGCAGGACACTGTGGAGTACTCCTGTTCCTCAGCTATTTCCATCATCCATTACTTTTGCTTATATTTATACACAAACAGTGTACATACAGTGTCTTTTGTTTTTTAGCTGTTGCCTTTTATCTGTACAAATATATTCACTGTCCTGTTTCTTGTTATTCTAAGACATAAATAATAAAACTTTTCGTTAAACTGCTGTTTGAAGGGGAAAGTAAGACCACACACAAAATCTGAGAGAGACAGTATGACACTTCAGCTGCAATTTGAAAATAGTTTTTACTCCTAAAAAAATATCTTTTCTTGTTTTATCTTTGTGAATAAAAATGAAAAGTAAAAGTGTTTAGACTGTGGACTAAATAGAAAAACATTCTTTTACAGTTCCACTCAGATCATCTTCAGATCTGTTTTCAAAGCGTTCCCAGTGGTCTTTTCATGATGATGATTTTAACCCAAATTCAAAAACCTGTGTGGTTTTCTAGGACATAGTTTCTGCAGAGCAGCAGGATTTCATCAGAAATTCAACTCTCAGTTGTGGGCAACACTGTTGACACAGAAGTAAAGCCTGTGCTCATTTCCCATCATCCCTTTGTGCGCACTGTCTCCCACTATCTTTAGGGGTGCAACAAAAATGGCAGCAATATCAGATCCATCCATCCGTTCGGTTCTGATCCAGATTCCAGCTCAGATGAGGAAAACAGAGACGTTCATGGATCAGTTTGTCTGCATCAGAAAGGGGTGGAGCAGGAAGCTTGTTATTGTAGCTTTTGTCACAACTACAATGTTTTTCCAGCAGCATTTTTTTCATCTGCTGCTGATTCACAAGGATTTATTTAAAGGGGCAACCACAAATTTACGCCGTGTATTTATGAAGCTAACTAACCCTCAAATGTGACAGAAACCTTGTTTCAACACAAAAGACCTCTGATCTGTTTGCTCAGCTTGTAGACTGGACAAGTTAGTTAAGAAAAATAAAAAAATGAATTGAATTCATAGTATAAAGAGTGAATCTGACTGCTGGAGGAGTTTTCCCCTCCATTGCAACATTTCGTTTGCTCATTGCAAGAACACATCACACAATAATAATACCTTCATTTTTTTATTTTCTAAGAAGTATTAAAATGTACAAAAAGACAACAGCTGCAACATAATATATTATCTGAGAGTGGCATTTTCACCCTCTCTGGTCAGAGTTGGAGGTCAAACAGATCCACTTTTCCACTCTGGGGGGTGAGGAGGGTGGGTCTAACAGAGCCTTTGACAAACAGGAGTTGAACAATAATTAAAGATAATATAGCAAAAAACTGATTGGGATTCCAGGTGAGCAGAGAGGATTCCAGTACAAATAGAGGGATCTCTGCTGTGACTTCAAGGAAGAGATCGGCAATCTGACACTCTCCTGGGGGGGGCGTTGGTCTACATCTTCTACCATGCTGGTGCTGTGTTGGCCAATCGTCTCATCCGCCTGTGGATGCAAAAAGAAAGTCAACCACCAGAACATTTCACCGAAGCACAAATACTAGAGCTGCACTACGTTTCCACTTCGACTGTCTTGTGTGGCAGTGAACCAATCTGAACGGGGATGGGTGTATTATTCACAAAAACATCCATTCCAGCAAGCGGTCCTCCCTAGAGACATGGCATGAGCTTGTAAACAAATTCAGGAAATCATTTTAAAGTCCCGCTCCGATCATCTTCTGATCTGTTGTCAAAGCGTTCCCAGTGGGATTTTCCTGATGATGATTTTAGCTCAAATCCAAAAAGTGTTACGTTTTCTAGGACAAAGTTTCTGCAGAGCAGCAGGAGTTCATCAGAAATTCACCTCTGAGTTGTGGGCGGAACTGTTGGCATCAAGTAAGCCTGTGCTCATTTCCCATTAGGGTTAGGCGTTCCCTTAAATGGGCAGTTGACGTTTGCAGTAAACCATTGGGATGGACGATGAAATTGTCGGGGGGGGGGGGGGGGGGGGTATTTTTTCGTTATAATTATTATATAACTATTATTCGTTCTTTTACTTTATTACTTTATTTATTTAATTTCCCAACTAATGACTTGTCCAATGATCCAGTATAAACTGAGGGAAGTGACTAACAAAAAAATAACAAACAAAATAAAAAAGAAGAAGTTCGCTCCGCTTAATTAGTCCAGTGGACCGGTGGAGCGCAGACTTACAGCTTTGTGTTTGAGGGGAAGGGAAGATGCTTTGTTGTGGGAGACTAAGGACTGCGATCCGTCCCGCAGCTCTAGGTGAACGAGCTACCGAACTCAGGAGAACCGGGTCTAACAGTGTGTCCGGGCAGAGCTCGGACCACCAGCACACACAGCGGCTTTGTTTGGGGCGGTGTCTGAGCTTTTCAAAGCAGAAATGTCGCTCAGTCCTTAGAAACCGTTCAAACAATCACGTGGATTTGTGTTTCCAGTCGTGTCCCAACTAAATAAAGGCTGATGTTATTCCACATATTTACGTGCAGCCAGGATGCAGATTGCAGCGTTTCCAGCATGGATTTATGTTCATCAAAGCTAATGTTGTTAGCACGTGTTAGCATACTGCTAACCCTGGCTTCTGTCCGGCTCCGTTCTTCAACAGAAAAAGCACTGACCACACGGATTAAAATTACAATGATGAGCAAACAGGCGCGTCATAATAACCATAACAATAATAAAAGCACGTTTAGAAGATCATCTCGTATATTACCGAGCTGACATATCTATGTATGTAGCCGCTCGGCGGCACTTATTTCCTCTTCCGGTATTTCAAACACTACTGCGCATGTGCGAATGAT
Source organism: Oryzias curvinotus (assembly GCA_023969325.1). Classification (NCBI taxonomy): domain Eukaryota; kingdom Metazoa; phylum Chordata; class Actinopteri; order Beloniformes; family Adrianichthyidae; genus Oryzias; species Oryzias curvinotus. The sequence goes on along the minus strand of CM043714.1, from coordinate 92,412 downwards.
TTATTCCGACCGGAAGTGTGACCCATGTGAACGTCTGCTATAATCCGAAAATGTTTTTCTGGGCCCATGTACACGGTTGGATTCTAATCCGACCATTGATCCCATCAAGATATTTTGCACATGTAACCGCGGCTTTTGGTGTCGACTCGCAGCGTGGTGGGGGCGTGGCATCACGATGGTGTCTCTCCATCATGATGTCAGTTACCCATCATAATGACCGATGGCACAACCCTATTTCCCATCATCCCTTTGTTGACTCCCACTAGATTACAGTCCCTCACAATCCCAGCCTAATATTAGCGCTGCAACAGAAACGGCATGTTTAACCCTAACCCTCTCCATCCATCCGTCCAGTTCTGATTCAGATTCCAGCTCAGACCAGGAAAACAAAGATACTCATGGATCTGTTGGTCTGCAGATGGATGATCAGAAAGGGGCGGAGTCGGAAGACTTTATCCCACCAATAGTTTCTACATAACAACTACAATCTTTTTCCAACTGTATTTTTCATCTGCTTCTGATTCACAACGATTTGGTTAAAGAAATACTCTGAAATGCAGTTTTAGGACTAATTTTTTATGTCTTCCATCATGAGAAAAATGCCACAAAAACAAGTTAAAAACAACCAAAGTACCTTTTTCTTGGGATGTAACGATATTAATTAATTAACAAATTATTGAATTGATTTTTTACTCCTACAATCCAACCAGATCGATCTGTCTCAGGCACAAATGAATCGACCTAAACCATTATTTATTTAAAAATGATATTAATCGATTATATCGATCTAAGAAAATACCATTTGGATTGAGGTACAGTGCCTTATTTTCACTGCCATAAGGCACACTTAAAAGTCATACATTTTCTTCAAAATGTACGGAGCGCCCCATGATGCGGTTCCACTAGTGTGTTGTTGTGTGACTTTGGTAAAGAGGACAGCATCAGATTGGTAAGGAGGGAAGTGAGGATGTGAAAAAAAGACTTCAACAGGAAGTCTGGTAGTTTGCATTTGTGTTAAACTCAGGTAACAGATACTTTCATTGCTCACTGTAGACACAAAACCTGAAATACATGACAAGTGTCAACTAAAAACACTATATAATACTACAATAATACTACATTAAACTCAGGAGGACAACATTTTATTGGTAAACCATCATAACTGCTGCAGCTGGGTTTTTTTCATTCATAACTTCTGATTAAATCAGAAAAATTATTTCTCCAAATCCTTTTAATTGATAATGTGGACCACAATTACTGTGAGCACTCTCAATCCCGCAACACTGATACCCAAGTCAACACCCCGCTGACCTTGTATTTCTGTCCTGGTCTCTGATCTTCTTCTCCATTTCTGCATCCGTCAGTGTCTCCAGCAGGGGGCACCACTGGTCGGCATCGCCTGTGTTTCTGATGGCGATCTCCACTGTTGGCAGAGGGTTCTCACTGCAAAACAACAAACACTGGTGGTTTGCTCACTTCTTTCCCTGAAAAACTGAAGCTTTCAGACAAAGACCCTACAGAAACTAGACAGTTTGTGGATGCACGAGTCAGCAGAATGAAGAACCCAAATATAAGCATGACTGAACTTCTGCTACAGGAGGTTTGCCTTACTTAAATCCAGCCAGTGCCGTGATGGTAAAAAAGAAAAAAAAAGAAAAGTCCTCACGGCAAGACAAAAGTCTAGAACAGGAGTCGCGAACCTTCTTGGCCGAGAGAGCCATAAACGCCACATATTTTTAAATATAATTTCCAAAGAGCCATACAATAATGTAGCATCCCTGTCCCACACTGAGGCACGGAGACTTAACCTCTTTTAGGGTTATTTATTCTGGTTACTGCAGACCGTAACCAACGCCGTACAACTAATTCAGCAACTCCTCACTCTCTCCCGCTGAGACGAGAGCGCTTCTCCCAACTTCTTATTCCCCCCCCTCCCGCTCCAGTCCTCCTATTCCCTTATTGGGCCCATAGCTGAACCCCATTGGTCCAAACTACCTAACAAGAGGCTGAGTGACAGAACTGAGAGCCAATCAGATCTCTGCTTGATGCGTTCAATGAACTCCAGAATTTAGAACGCGACCCAACAACAGCCACCCAGTCCAAGTCAGTCCGCAAAAATATGTTTAAAACTAAAAATACAAGTGAATGTGAGCATGTTATGTAATTTCAACATTTTTAAAGTACAATAAGTCTGTGGATTCTTTTTAATAACATTGTTATGCTGTTGCTAATAAATGACGAGTATTTCTTAGCATGAATGCGACTTCTGGTGCTGCATGTTGGTTTTGCTGATGGTCTAGTCTGGTTGATCCGTGGTGAGTTTCTGCTTCATGCAGGCGTTGAGACTTTAAACGTGATGGTAGGTTTGAATGTTCTTTAGATGTGACAAAGATTGCTCACCCGCAGACGTGGAGCCAAACACACACTCACACTGCAGTATGTGACGGTTTTAAGTTTTGACAATCCCTGCGCGATTCACCTTGCTGCCTGTGCCGCGCTGCGCTTTCTTCCTCACAAATCCCATCCCTACAACTGCACGCTCTTTCTCAGAGACGGGAACGCGCAGCTGCAATTCACAGGTTTCAGGCTGTTACAAACTCTGTGATATAATAGATAATAGTAAACTGATAATGGTGCAGATTTTGTTTTCTCCAAGCATCGCTACTACTGTGCCCCCCCGGCATCGCATCGCGCCCGAGAAGGACTGGTCTAATGAAAAAAACAAAAAGTATAATTAAAGATTTGTCTGCGAGCCACATGTGACCATCAAAAGAGCCATATATGGCTCCAGGGTTCCCGACCACTGGTCTAGAAGGATTTGCTGCTCTTTGACAGAAGTTAGAGCTGCTGACTGGGTTTGGAGAAGTCTGATTGAACCCTGAGGCGTCCAGATTTGTTCCTCATACGTCATCTGCTGTCATTACTGCACTGAGGAGAGCCACACGACGACAGAGCCTCCGGTGGTTAAAATGTAAAGCACTCGTTTGGTAGAAAACACAATGAGGCAAATCCTGCTGATAAAGAACTCTGACTAGAAAGCACCGGAAGTCTAGATTTTCTTTCAGGGAAGAAGTTGGAACAAGGCTGAAAGGTGGGCACAATCACACCCACAAACTGCTTACACCCTGCTCCTACACCTGGCTGTGGTTCCTGTCTCCGGCTCGACTCGCGCCTTTGACTGTCCCCTCAACCACGGCTGGATGAAGCTCGTCTGCTGGACTTTAAATATGTAGATGTAGAGTTAGATAAGTTCATTCTTCTCTATGAGTTCTGGTAAGTCGCCTGTGCGTCCTGGGGGAGGATCCCTCCTTCATGTGGGCACCCCTGAGGTTTCTTCTTTTTTTCCGGAATACAGTTTTTTTGGGAATTTTTCCTTAGAGAGAAGGGGGGTCTAAGGGCAGGGATGCCAGTATAGTTTAGTCAGTTTGTTAGTTTATTTTAGTATTTTCCTATTGACTCTTCGTATTCATGATCCTTTTGAGTTCATGTTTTACTTCAAAGCCCATGGAGACGACTGTTGTTGTGATTTTGGGCTATACCAGGGGTCTGCAACCCATGGCTCCGGAGCCACATGTGGCTCTTTCATCCTGGCTCCCTGTGACTTTGGAAAATAATGAGTATTTTATAAAAATGCAAATTTATTTTAGTTTGTTCATTTTTCATGGCATTTCAAAGGTGCTGCTGGCGCCGTGCCTCGTCCCACGTAAAAAACAGCTTCCTTGGTGGGCTCGTGTTTGTCGGGCGGGGGCTGCGGAGCTGATAGCAGGAGGACACGCGGGGCGGCTTCAATAAACACTCCGGGTCTGGAGTGATTTTCTGCCGGGGGCTTGGCGTGGCGCGGAGCGGCTTTCTGGTGACGGAGAGTTTGCGCCGGTGTTTTGGACTCGAGTGTGCGGTGTGTTTCAGAGCAGGAGAGCTCGTTGCGTCGGTCGCGATCGACCGGTCATCTTCGGGGACGTGGGGGAGATTGAAGGGGAAGAGAGTGCTTCTCAAAAATCCACCAGCCAATCAAAACCCTCACCGAAAAGTACGGGACTTGATTGACATGCAGAACGGCCAATCGGACATCCTCTGACACATACGTCACTGCAGACGCGATTTTAAATTCACTCAGCGCAAACTCTCTGTCATCAGAACGTCTCTTTCTCCCCGCAGCACATCACGTCCCCGGTAGAAGTCCAGCAACCAGAGTGTTTGTTGAAGCCGCTCCTGGAGTTCTGTCTGCTTGTACCCAAGCCTGACAAAACCGTTTGTTTTTTGCACAGATTTCAGAAAGGTAAATCAAATCACAAAACCTGACTCATACCCTCTACTACGCATGGAAGATTGTGTCGACCTAGTTGGTTCAGCACATTTTGTTATCAAGTTAGATCTGCTAAAAGGCTATGGGCAAGTTCCATTGACCCCTCGTCCATCTGAAATATCTGCTTTTGTTACTCCTGATCATTTTTTGCAGTACACTGTCATGCCTTTTGGTCTTAGGAATGCACCCAATGTCTCATGCACAAAGTTCTTTCAGGAGTAAAGAACTGTGAAGTCTACCTTGATGACATTTTTGTCTATTCTAAACCTGGAAAGAACATTTAATACATTTGACTGATGTTTTTGAGCGGCTAAGTAGAGCTTCAGTCACCTTGAACTTAGCCAAATGTCATTTTGGCAAGGCTACTGTAACCTCAGAACCAGGAAGAACTCAGACGTTTCTTAGGAATGGCGGGGTACTACCGAGGTTTCTGCTGTAACTTTGCAGATGTTGTGGCTCCCTTAACAAGCCAGACTAGTGTCCGTAAACCTTTTGTCTGGTCACCTAAATGCCAGAAAGCATTTAACTCTGTCAAAGCTCTTCTTTGCAGTGCTCCTGTCCTGGCTGCTCCTAATTTTGAGCATCCCTTTAAGTTAGAAGTTGATGCCAGTCATTGTGGTGCTGGGGCAGTTCTGCTGCGGGAAGATGTACATGGTGTTGAGCATTCCCTAAGACGTTTACCATTCATCAAATACGGTAAAGTACAATTGAGACAGAAGCTCTTTCTTTGTTGCTGGCTCTCCAACATTGAAGTTTATATTGGTTCTAATTCCCATCCCATTACGGTTTACACTGACCACAACCCTGTAGTTTTTTTGAACAGGATGCAAAACTCAAACTAGAGACTAATGAGATGGTCACTGATGGTTCAGGATTTTAATCTTAATATGAAACACAAAAAGGGATCTGAGAATTTGGTAGCTTTCACGCAGCATCCACTCAACCTAAGCGATGGCTTCTGGGGGGGGCAAAAGTTTTCTCTTAGGTTGGGGGGTGTTACGGCTATGGCCGTAATATTGTTTTATTTGTATATTTGGAGTGTTTTCTGTATCTGTTTTCTTTGGTTTTCTGCTGCAGTGGGAGGTTATCTCCTTTCCTTCCTAGTGTGCAGATTGGATTCCACAGTGTCCAGAGCAGCTGATTGGCTGTGGACTCATAGCAGCAGCTTTAAAAATGCCACATCATCTGTTGGAACCCCCCCATCTCCAGCTGGCAGCAGAGTGTTTGATAGACATTGTTAGAGGCTTTGGTCCTTGTAATTTGGGTTTGGTGGTTTTTGTATAGTTTTGAGGTTTTCACTGTAAACAAATTCCCAGCTTAATTTCAGCCTGGGTCTCGTGAGAGTTTTTGAGTCGTTGGTGAATTTAGTTCTTCCTTTTTACCTCTCTATATTACACCCATTTAAAAACCCCTAGCCGGGGTGTAACAACCGTCAGTTAGTTTAGTGCCCTTGAGCAAGACACTGAACCCCACAGTGCACTTGGTGGTTATATGTTATAGTGTTTGGCAGCATTGTGTGAATGTTGATGGATAAATAGGACAGGGAGTGGAAAGCTCTTTGAGCCTTCTAATAAATGAAAGGTATACACCATTTTACCATTTACATAATCTCTGTTGTGTCTGCGATTTGTCCCCCTGGCTCCCAGAGCAGTGGTTTGTCCTGCCACCCCTTTGTCCTCTCTGGATTCTCGTAAAATGCTTGTTTTGGGTCATAAATGATGTTATGTTGTGTAGAAAGACGGATGTTTAAGTTAAAGTCCAATCATCTGTCACACACCAAGGAGTGTGGTGGAAGGGTGGATGGAGGGAGGGGTGGATGGATGGGTGGATGGATGGATGGATGGGTGGGTGGATGGATGGGTGGATGGGTGGATGGATGGGTGGATGGATGGGTGGATGGGTGGATGGATGGGTGGGTGGATGGGTGGATGGGTGGATGGATGGGTGGATGGGTGGATGGATGGGTGGATGGGTGGATGGATGGGTGGGTGGATGGGTGGATAGGTGGATGGATGGGTAGATGGATGGATGGATGGATGGATGGATGGATGGGTGGATGGGTGGATGGGTGGATGGGTGGATGGATGGGTGGATGGATGGGTGGATGGATGGGTGGATGGATGGGTGGATGGAAGGAATGGTGGATAGATGCTTTTTGTTTGGTATGGAATGGAAAAAGGGAGGATCTGTTTATTCTTACCACAGACTAGAAGCAAACCTCAGATAAATGTTCTTACAGCTTCATCGTAATCTTTGCTTCAGTTGGAACAAAATCCTCACCAATTACAGAAAACCAGAAGCTTTCTAGGGTGTCAGTGAGATATGACACAACATCTTTTCCACTTGTGACTGTGGAGCTCCAGGTTTAGGTAAGGATGCTCTATAAAGTCTGCAGTCCTACCTGAAAGCATAGGTCCTCTGGTGCCAGCTCAGCTGACCTCGGATGCTATAGGCAATGGTGGTGACGAATTCTCCACCCAGACCCAATTCAGAGCAAAGCTTCAGGGCGAACTTCTCTGGGGAGTTCTCCCTCTCAGACATGTCCCACTCAAACTGGTCCACCAGGGAAATGTTGCCAACATGGATGTTGAGCTGGGAGACGAGGAGAACTGAGGATGAGTGGGCTGTTCATTCTCTTCCAAACAACCTGAAGCACCTCGAACTCACCTTGATGATCACCCTCTGGTCTGTCTGGTCTTCCAGGAGGCTGTCTGTCGGGTACGACTCAATTTGCTGCCGAATGGCAGAGGCAATGGCCGGGACGAAGGTCAGAGGGTTCAGGTCCAGGTCATCGCACAGGATTTCAGCAAACATCTCAGGGGTCATAAGCTTTTCTGAAAATGTTCCACCAGACAAAAAACTGTTAAAGAAATCCCTCTATCTTCCAGAAGCTGAGAGAAAGGAATGATGGGAAGTTACCATTCATATTCCAGGTAAAAGCATCCCTAAGCTTCTGACCCTCTATCTCCATGTCTAGCCGGATTGGAACCAGAACTTCATTCTGAGTGGCATTTTCATGGATAACTGCTGGATCGTGGTCATCAAAGCTGAGCAGAATGAAGACGACAGAAAAAAAGGATCCTGCTCAACCACCAGGGGAAGCACAGAGGGCAGCACTGCTAAGAAAAGGAGTCCTACGACCAACAAAAAAACCTATTGCATTGAAAGAATTACGTTTCAGGATTCACTTGATGTCCCCACCAAATGATCAAAAAATATACGTCATAAGAAAAAACAAAAAAAAGGTTTTCAATAAAGTTTTTAATAAAGCAGCAGAATTTCACAAAACTGAGCCTTGAATGATTAAAAACAATCCAAAGAAAAATACCTCCATGGTTGAAGATCCACGCACACATGCACGCACAGACACAGAGAATATCAGCGCATGCACGCCGAAGAAACCCACAGAGGAACGGGCAGAACACGCAGAATGGTCCCATCAGGGATTCGAACCAGGGCCTTCTCACATAGAGGCGAGAGCGCTAACCACTGCACCACTGAGCAGCCCCAGTCTTACAAACCAGCAGGTTTTCTGCTTCCATCTCATCACAGTTCCACCCCAAAGTCCCTCCTCAGGTTTTGTTTCTGTGCTTGCTTACAACAGAAAGAAGGACCTGCAGCTCACCACAAGGGGAACGTCCTCTTCTTATCGCGACCGAGTCGACTGCGGTTGATGGTGGTGGAGCAAGGGACTGCATCTAGATGATGGGAACTGTTAGGCAGCGTGGGAACCCACTGACTGTTCCTCTTTGCCTTCTGCTCCCTACACACAGATAAAGCTCTTCAATGTCACATCAAAAACATTTGCTCCAAATGTTCAGGATTTTGCACACAGACAACTAGAGAAACATGCACAAACACACACATCATGGCACGCCTTCTAGCTGCATTAATGTTTGGGGCACCTGAGGTAGGCGGGGGGCTCGGTGCTGATGGAGACAGCTTTGTACTTCTCGTCGTTTCCTTCCAAGATCTCCTCGACCTCTGAAGCCTTCAGCAGCGTCACGCTGGTGGCCAGCTGAGTATAACCGTGGTCTTAAAGGCAGAAAACATGTGTGCTGTGATATTCAGCAGGTGCAACACCGTTCCCCAGAGGTACCTGTGCATCATCAAATGAACTCCCTCCAAGACAAAGAAACAGACTTTGAATAAAAACAGTCCAAATGGAGAGAATCCTCCATTTGGATTCTCCGCTTTTATTTCTGAAGCAGAAAAACATCCAAAATAGAATTCCTTAATGTAGTAACTGTATATTTGAAAAGTGGGGTGGAAGGAAAGCAGAGATCTGCTCCAATCTGTTGTAGACTAGGGTTGTGCCGATGGACTGTGATGGGTGACTGACATCATATGGACGATACCATCATCCATTATGATGGGTGACTGAGAACATGATGGAGAGACACCATTGTGATGCCGCGCTGCAATTTGACACCATAAGCCGCGGTTACATGTGCAAAATATCTTGATGGGATCAATGGTCGGATTAGAATCCAACCGTGTACATGGGCCCAGAAAAACATTTTCGGATTATAGCAGACGTTCACATGGGTCACACTTCCGGTCGGAATAAATCATTCGCACATGCGCAGTAGTGTTTGAAATACCGGAAGAGGAAATAAGTGCCGCCGAGCGGCTACATACATAGATATGTCAGCTCGGTAATATACGAGATGATCTTCTAAACGTGCTTTTATTATTGTTATGGTTATTATGACGCGCCTGTTTGCTCATCATTGTAATTTTAATCCGTGTGGTCAGTGCTTTTTCTGTTGAAGAACGGAGCCGGACAGAAGCCAGGGTTAGCAGTATGCTAACACGTGCTAACAACATTAGCTTTGATGAACATAAATCCATGCTGGAAACGCTGCAATCTGCATCCTGGCTGCACGTAAATATGTGGAATAACATCAGCCTTTATTTAGTTGGGACACGACTGGAAACACAAATCCACGTGATTGTTTGAACGGTTTCTAAGGACTTAGCTACATTTCTGCTTTGAAAAGCTCAGACACCGCCCCAAACAAAGCCGCTGTGTGTGCTGGTGGTCCGAGCTCTGCCCGGACACACTGTTAGACCCGGTTCTCCTGAGTTCGGTAGCTCGTTCACCTAGAGCTGCGGGACGGATCGCAGTCATTAGTCTCCCACAACAAAGCATCTTCCCTTCCCCTCAAACACAAAGCTGTAAGTCTGCGCTCCACCGGTCCACTGGACTAATTAAGCGGAGCGGACTACTTCTTTTTTATTTTGTTTGTTATTTTTTTGTTAGTCACTTCCCTCAGTTTATACTGGATCATTGGACAAGTCATTAGTTGGGAAATTAAATAAATAAAGTAAAAGAACGAATAATAGTTATATAATAATTATAACGAAAAATACACCCCCCCCCCCCGACAATTTCATCGTCCATCCCAATGGTTTACTGCAAACGTCAACTGCCCATTTAAGGGACATCGCCCAACCCTATGGTAGACATTATCCTCTACTGACCGTGTGACGATTCCACTATTTTCTTGCGTTCTTCTACAGTTGCCAGTTTTCTCCATAGTGACGGGTATCTTTTGTACAGCGACCCTCTGAACATCCGGAGGTAGTTTCCCACCTGAACACACAAAGACCACAGAAGACTTGTAAAACATCTGCCAACAATTTGTAAGAAAGGTGACATGCTTCGAGTCAGGGCTGCCCAATCATGTTCCTCAAGACGTACTACCCTGCCTGCTCTGCAGCGCTCCCTGCTGTTTACCTGGATCATGTGTGTCCATCAGAACATGGACACACTTGACACCTGGATTGGGCAGCCCTGCACAAGTGACCTAGCAACAAAAATGTTGGAAGATTTTTAAAGGGGCTATACCGTGTAAAATCCACTTTTTGAGCTTTTACGTTCATTCATCACTATAAACAACCGGTATTTGGTATTTCGATCCATTCACTCATTTCTGAGTGTTCCTCTAAAAACCTGCCCTGGAGCGCCAGCCCCTCCCAATCCACTGAAACAAGAAGGTCCTCACATTGTGACATCACAAAGTGATGGAAGAGTCCGAGCTGCCAGCCCCGCCCCCAGGCTAACACACACGCCCACTTCTTCCATGCAGCTAGCGGCTAAACACTTTTCTTTTCGATGCACAATCTGCACATCCGCCTCTGCAAACGTTCAGATGTTTGTTTTCGTGGGAGAAATACAGACATGCTGCCATAAAATGGGTGGCACCCACAAGGTGCAAAAGGCGGAGCCTCAGAGATCGAGTTGCCTTACTCCCAGGTAGAAAAATGAGCTGCGAAAATAACTATTACTAATAACTACTAATAACTATAACTCAAAAAAATGGTTCTTTGGTGTGTCAAAGGTCATATATGATCATATTTCTGAATATAGTTTACTCTGAAAAGCTTAGAAAAACAAATGGTAAATGGCGTATACTTATATAGCGCTTTCTACCCTCTTTCTAAGGCCCAAAGCGCTTTACAGTCACAGTCCCATTCACCCAGTCACACACACATTCACACACTGATGGTGGCTCCGCCATCAGGATATAGATCCTTTCAAACGCCAATTAACCAAGCATACTTATAGTTATATGTAGCTAAACAACAATGCCCACAAATATCAACTTTTGTTGAAACAGACTTTCAAAAGTTGAACAACATCGAGTTCTGCGTTTCAGAACGACTGGAGTTTTTTCAAAGCTCAGATCTTCATGTAAACTGTTGATCTGACAGACAGGCTGTGTGTTCATTACTGAAGAACATGACAACATAAAACCCATCCAACCATTTTCCAAACCCGCTCAATCTCTTTTGGGCTCACAGGGATGCTGGGTACTGTCACGTGGGTGAGGGTGCACCCTGGATGGTGGGACAAGGCCGGAGGGCCTGGAGAAAACCCACACAGAAAACACCCAGCAGGGATTCGAACCGGGGCTTTCTCGCTGTGAGGTGAGTCTCCTCGAAGTATTTTATCACAGTTTAACTCTGAGAATTTGTTCTCAACTGATCCTCCTGGTAAAATAAAGGTTAAATAAAAGGAAGAAAGTGTCTATTTACACACAAATCTAAATACGTGCGGCCAGCCCTGAACGTTGTTCTCGGTTGCACGGACCCTGAGGAAGGGTTACGGTTAGGGTGACGGGTAAAACACCAAATGGTTCCTGAGCAGCTGTTTCTGCAGCTCACCGCTCCTCCAGATGGATCAAGGAACACATTTCACACACCGTGGAGCGCGACAGATAGTAGAACTTGAACTTTAATTTAAATAAGTCAACAGCATGCAGCCTTGGACGCACTGTCAGTACGTGCAGCATAGCAGCAAAGTGCATCTTGGCTGCACATATTACATGTGACCAACATGAATTCCCATCGCTTTTAGTGGAAACGTGTGAATGGAAAGAAAACTATTTCGAAACAGAGAAGGCCGTATTACTTTACTATAGAAGTCCAAACCCATCCTGATGGGGGGGGCCCTTCTACATGTTGCTGTCTGACAAGTTATTGCACTAAGAGAAATCAACAGAATTGTTGCAGATATATGGATTGAATCCGTGGATTTGTGACGGGGTCCCGCCGAGAAAGGATGCAGAGGAGCCAAGGTGAGGAGGTTCTTTCTTTATTTAAGAAAGATTCCGCTGGTCTCCTCCCGCATGGCACCTTAGCCGATCGGAGCCGCTGACAGCAAGTTCCAGGCGAGATGTTGCGCCTCTCCCGCAGCACTCCGCTGACGGCCCGGTAGACGTCGGTCCGCCCCCTGTCCATCTCCACGCAGGCCTCCAACGCCTGCATCGGCGGCAGTGGAACCGGGCGGTGTGCCCGTCCCGCCTCCGGCCGTCTCCGTGCTCCGGCGGTCCGCCCTTGCTGCGATGTCCGCCGTAGGTTCTCTTCGGGCCCCTGGCCAGGCCTGAAGCACCCCCAAGGCCACCCGGATCCACCCCCTCTTCCTTAGAGGATGGAGTACTCCTTAACCTAGGCACTGAGCTGTGCCTGTGGATCTTCCACCCCAAACCTCTGCGCCCTCACCTTATTGCGGCCCCTCTGTGATCCCACTTCTGACGGGGTCCCGCCGAGAAAGGACGCAGAGGAGCCAAGGTGAGGAGGTTCTGTCTTTATTCCAGATACTTAGCTCTGCAATAGCTTCACGCAGGGCCGCACCAGCGCATGGCACCTCCGTCTCACTCCTCCTTTCGCTACCTGTGGTGCTCCCTTTTAAGCGCTAAGCCACGCCTCTTGGGCGTTGCTCTCTAATCATCATCCAGGTGGCACCACAGGTACAACTCAAAAACATAAAATACATGAAATGCACAAACAATAAAACACGGTGTGCCCCCCCTCGTCATCTGACGGTGCCACACCGTCACAGGATTGAAAGCTATAGATCCAGAATGGCCTAATGGTCAATAACCAGAGTTGTGCTTTTCTAAATGGCGCAGCTTTGCGCTTCTTCCTGGAAGCAGAAACTGGCCGAACAGCTGTCCGCCTCAGAGGACCTAAGACGGTGTCGACTGGGTGGGTTTTGTCTGGACGAACGCATGTCTCCATCCGCGACATAAAGCTGTCGTTTAAAGCCAGTCAGATTCACGGTTTACGATCAATCAATCATAAAAACAAACTGATCAGTGAAGTTTTCTTTGTTTGGGTTAACAGGGGAATTAGCGTTAGCTAACGTGCTACTAGCGACCGACCGCCTGGTTACACAGAGAACAGCTGATGATTTTAGAGAGGAGGTTATGATTTCATGAAGCACTGGAGACACTGAACGTTTTAATGTGACGATGTTTACGGCACGAAGGAAATCGATGGAGCTCATTCATTCGGTTCGTGTGCTAGCCCTGATCTACGGCAAACGGCTAACGGGACCCCCATCGCACTGAGATAGAAGATCCAGAAAGAAGCAAAGAGATCATCCGCACTAACAGACCCACCTCCGATCCAATCATGAAATATTCTCCATCATCCTCCAGCTGAAATTTCACCGGTTTTTGACCAAACGTCTTACTCAGCGCCATCACGAACAAAAAGCAGCACTGCGCAGACCCGACAAACTAGCTTCAACATAGTCGCAGTCTGATGACGTAACAAGGACTCTTTTTTTTTTTCTTTTTTTTCTTCAATGTTTTGTTTTAAATTAAGCGCACAGCATACATTTTTGAATTTACACACTGGACAAAAGGACTCAGCTGGCAAAGCAATGAACACCAACAAGCAAACGGACTAAATCATATTTATTATTAATACTGTAGCAACGCTACTAAGAACGAGGCAGAGATCGGAACTTTGCAGAACTGGTTTTCTTATTCAGGCTCAGAATAGTGTAACATGCAGTGGGGTCATTCTCCTCGCCCCCCTCCTCACTTACGGTGCAGGACAAAATAAACACACCAGGGTAAAATAACTAACACCGAACAGAAGAACAGTCAGAAAATAAAATCCATGAATTAAACCCACACACCCACTCAGATTAGGTCAAAACCAGCAGAAGAAATTGCATCCCACAATCCTTTGAGCTACCAGATCTGACAGCAAACCAATGGGTGTGTGACCGTCACTACAATACAATGAATTTTATGGAAGCACAATGACTGCAATGAAAAAGGGGGGATCCTTGCTCTAATTATTTACGTTTTTTTGTTTAAATATTTTTAAGGGCTACAAAGGAAAAAACTACAAACAAGCTGGGCTCCAACCTCATCTGTTCATGAAAACTACAAGATGAGCTGTAATTCAAAGTTGAAAAGCCACAATGTGTCTGTCATAGACACGATCCATTTTGTTTATGTGCTCGTCATGACATCACCAGTCTGTTTTGTTCTTCCTACTGACTTTATTCACAAAGAAGAAGTGTTAAATACTGACCAATATGAACCTTTTATTTATTTATTTCGTTTGTGAGTTCAACGAAAATATTGAGTCCTGAGAAGCCAGCTCAATGGCAAGAACAAGACCCGGGCAATAAACAGCTACGCACTGCCAGTAATCAGATACCCTGCAGGAACAATAAGATGGCCAAAGGAAGAGATACAGACCATGGATGTTAAAACACCAAAGCTCCTCACCATGCATGGAGGGTTCCATCCCAAATCCAGCACCCTGAGACTGTATGAAGGAAGGAGGCCGAGGACTAGTGAGCGTAGAAGCCACCATCCAGGATGAAACATCCAAGATGCATGAGTACATCAAGCTCAAGGCCCCAACTGACAGTGTGCTCAGTGAATGTCTCAGGCAATGGAGAGCAGAGGATACAGTGCTGGAGGACAGATCCTCATGGGAGGACAAACCCCTGCATGGGATGTACCACCGGCCCATAACTGAAGTGGCTGATATCAAGAAGTCCTACCAATGGCTAGAAAGGGCTGGCCTACAGGACAGCACTGAAGCACTCATCCTGGCAGCTCAGGAACAAGCCCTGAGCACCAGAGCGATAGAGGCTCAGATCTACCACACCAGACAAGACCCAAGGTGTAGATCTACCACACCAGACAAGGCCCAAGGTGTAGATCTACCACACCAGACTAGACCCAAGGTGTAGATCTACCACACCAGACAAGACCCAAGCTGTAGATCTACCACACCAGACAAGACCCAAGGTGTAGATCTACCACACCAGACAAGACCCAAGGAGTAGATCTACCACACCAGACAAGACCCAAGGTGTAGATCTACCACACCAGACAAGACCCAAGGTGTAGATCTACCACACCAGACAAGACCCAAGGTGTAGATCTACCACACCAGACAAGACCCAAGGTGTAGATCTACCACACCAGACAAGACCCAAGGTGTAGATCTACCACACCAGACAAGACCCAAGGTGTAGATCTACCACACCAGACAAGACCCAAGGTGTAGATCTACCACACCAGACTAGACCCAAGGTGTAGATCTACCACACCAGACAAGACCCAAGGTGTAGATCTACCACACCAACAGACCCAAGGTGTAGATCTACCACACCAGACAAGACCCAAGGTGTAGATCTACCACACCAGACAAGACCCAAGGTGTAGATCTACCACACCAGACAAGACCCAAGGTGTAGATCTACCACACCAGACAAGACCCAAGGTGTAGATCTACCACACCAGACAAGACCCAAGGTGTAGATCTACCACACCAGACAAGACCCAAGGTGTAGATCTACCACACCAGACAAGACCCAAGGTGTAGATCTACCACACCAGACTAGACCCAAGGTGTAGATCTACCACACCAGACAAGACCCAAGGTGTAGAGCTACCACACCAGACAAGACCCAAGGTGTAGATCTACCACACCAGACAAGACCCAAGGTGTAGATCTACCACACCAGGGGGGTATTCCAGAAAGCATGTTTAAACTCCCCTGACTTTAACTCTGAACTCTGGCTGAAATCTGCCTGAACTTTCTTACTCTGAAACACGTGGAGAAAAAAAGAGAGCACTGTACTTCAGTGAGACGGACTCTGCGATTTTAATGACGGCGTATGAAGATTGAACACTTTTCAACTCCTCCCCCCCTTACACCTTTTCAGTTATATGTCCAGTTACCAGTCTACTACCTGCACCTTCATCCTCCCACTATTGTACTTCTATTTATTGTTCTGACCATTGTGTTATTTTTTTGCTTACTTTTTAAAAAATTATTATTCTTAAGTGTTTTATGTGGCACATTAGCACCGCCGAAAATTCCTATTCTGTGAAACTGGTCTGTTCACTGAAAATGGCTATAAAAACTCCTTGAATCCTACAGTGCACCCCAACTATTTAGTTCCCCCACTACACAAATTATTGACTAGTAGAAGATGTAATTAGATTTTTTGTTTAGATGTAATGAAGTTTTGTTTTTTTTTAGAGCCACACGCCTGGATGGTGGAGGGTGACGTGCCTGTAGATGGCGCTAATGAGGTAATTGTATGTCAATCAAACATCTTTAAAAACCACAGAAGAAGAAAAAAGTATATTTAGCCACCCGGAACCAGACTGCAGAGGACAGTTTTTGCCGGACTGAATTCTTCGTGACCCTCTCATTTTTATGGGATGGATTTTGTCAACATGTTGTCTAAACATGGACGATGGGAAACTCTGGAGGCTCTAAAAAACTCTCCGAAGGGGAAACTTTCCTTTGACCCGCACTGGTTGGATAGAGGCGAGGTGAGTTAACGACCCGAGCCGCTGATTCTCGCTTAGAAGAAGATCGTGAATAAATTAATTCACATTTGTCTGGCGAAAGTGGTTTTCTTTATTCTATCTGCCGCCAAAATGTCGGGACTCTGACCCGCGGATCGAACAGTTGTTGTAAATTAACGGCGTTTTAGTCCCGGTCCGCCGGTCTCATCTGGTCTGGACCTGACAGAACACCTTCATCAATCAGAGATTCGGTTCTGACCTGTCCATCAGAATCGAAACTCCCCAACGAGCTTGTGGCAGAGCGGTCAGCCACTCCCGAACCTGCGGGGAGGTTCAGAAGTGATTCCAGATATTCTGTACAAACATGGATGTCCTTCCTCCTTAAAGCATTCTGGTGTTTGGAGCTTTTAGCTGCAGCATCTGATGCTCTGGTGGGAAAGGTGCTTTCCTCTCTTCAGATCAGCCTTTGATTGGACCTGTCAATCAGACCGGAACCTTTCTAAGCCTTTAGGTGTTTTAACCTAAAATAATCAAGTTGTTTGGAGTTTCTGAAAGGTATTGAGTGCAGGATCTTTTAATTCAAAAGGACCTCCTTGAGTTTTCTGTCATTTCTTAAGCTCATTTTCTCTTCATGCCCCTGAAGAACCCTTCCTCCAGACTCTCCTCATTCTTATCCTGTTTGTGTTCAGAACCAGGACTCCTTCTGTTTTTCAGGACATTTTGGCGGGCTGTAAAGACACCCTGAGCTTGTCCCCACACTCTGGCACCATTCTGGAGCGCATCAGCTCATTCTCCCCACAGAAATCTTTCCTGGTTTCCAAAGACTTCGGCTCAGAACTTTCAGAGACTCCATCCTCATCCTCCTCAGCATCTGACAGCAACGGCCAAAACTCCAGACGTTCAGCTGCTCTCCACAACCCTGTAAGACACTTCAATACAAACATTTCACCATGAACTTTGTTACTGAAATGACATTCTACTTTATTTTTACCGGACTGCAGAGTCTTGGTGCTGAGGTGGAGCATGAAAGTCCAGGTCCAGAATGCAGCCAAGATCCTGGTCCTGTGTCACCACCTGCAATCTCGCTGCTGTCCCCCAAAGCCATGGAGACGGCAGGTCGCATTCTCAGGTTTCAGGAGGAGCAAGCGCGAAAAGGCCAAGGTCAGAATGCCTGGGTTAAAACGTTCAGTTCAAATCTCATCTTTAGAGGAAATGGAAATGCCTCAAATGATTCTTACTTAGTGATAGTCAAGCATGAAGGTGCTGAAAGTACTGTTAGCATATCACAGCAGGATCTACAGATCTATGTTGGATGGCTTAAAAACGCTAATGGAGACATTTCGTTCAGAATGACTTTTCTTGACTCTGAGCAAACCGAACGCAGGAAGTGTCCAATTGACTCTCGGAGTTTGGGTGAAGTCATGAGAAAATCTTTGCATTGAAGATCTTTTAATCTGTCCTCTCAGATCTCACTCAGACAGCGGCAGGAGGTGCAGGAAAGGCTGGTGAAGGAGGTGTCCAACGTAGAATCTGAGCACCTGAAGCGCTTCGAGGAGCTAACAGAGCTGAAGCAGAGACAGGAGTTCCAGAGTATGAGGGACATGATGGACAGAGAGTATGAGCAATCCGGTTATTAGATTGAATTATATAGGGATACTCGCTGTAAACCAAACAAGTCTTTCTGCATTTTCTTGTCTACAGAACTAAAGAGAGCATGGGCCGTCAAGAAAAGCTGAAGGAAGAGCAACGCCACAGAATCAGGGTATGGATATCAAACCCTCCCCCTGCTCTCATTTCTATAGGAGATGAGGGGGTCAGCAGCTTCTCATCGGTCTGACGAAGTGAAGCCACTTTATATGAGATGATGATGAAACTGACTGTACTTGAAGAAAAAACTGGATCTTTATGTCTTTTGAATTTTCTGTCTTAGTGCAAACTTGGTAAAGTCATCTGTAGAGCTGAGAGTGATTATACTGGAGAAAAGACATAAAAAATAATGCAATGGACATTGTTTACAGGTCCCAAACCTCAAGTTTCAGGTCTCTTATGTGTGTGCACGTATGAATGCATGCACGTGTCATACAGACAAACCTGCATGTTGCACAAAGGTCTTTACTTTCCACCTAAGTCCAAATCTGAATTCTTCCCCTAACCTTCCGTCTTCTTTCTACCCCAACATTTACCCTCCAAGCGGAGAGTTATGGAAAAAGTGTCTTCAAATCCAGACGTTACCATCAGTCGATGATGTCATCAATAGTCGCCGATCACCTACGTTAGCGCGTAGCTGATAGCGCTTGAAAAATACACATCTTTTTTATGATTTTAAAAAGTCATTACTTACATTCAAATGTAAATCTGTGCTTCAAAGCACACCCACGTAAAGAAATGTGTTTCTCCTCCACGCCACGACCACGACACAGATCACCCTACTGGTGGAGGGAGACCCAGCCCTAAATATTACAGCTTCAAGCCCGGACACCACTACAACTGGAGCAGTAGGGAGGAGCCGGAGGGGTAGGGGAAGAATTCAGATTCGGCCTATTTGAGTGCTGTAGAATTCGGATGTGACTTTTCAGTTTGTTCTTTGTATCTTTGTAACATTAGACAAGCTCATTCAACATTTGTCCATCCATTCATTTTCCCTGAATCTGCTGAATCCTTCTCAGCGTCACTGGGTTGCTGGAGCCTGCCCCAGCTACTGTTGGGCGAAGATGGAGTACACCGCTGGCAGGTCGCCAGTCTGCCACAGAGCCAATATTTACTCCTAATGAACAAATGAATGCATGTAGCCACGGGGGCCACGCCAGGGTTTCACTGTGCCGTCCCAAGCCCGGATAAATACAGAGGGTTGACATCAAATCTTTGCCAAACCAAATATGCTAATCAGACCTATGACCTCCTGTTGTTTTTTGTGTCCAACAAAGTCGACTAAAATGTTTAGGACCTTTACAGCAAAGATGTGTGTGATCACATTTATGATCTCAAACAATTGAAGTGTTATGCGGTCGCTGTATCGGTCCGTCGTGGTGAAGAGAGAGCTGAGCCAGAAAGCAAAGCTCTCAATTTACCGGTCGATCTACGTTCCAATACTCACCTATGGTCATGAGATCTGGGTCATGACCCAAAGAACCAGGTCCCGAATACAAGCGGCTGAAATGAGTTTCCTCCGTGGGGGGGCTGGGCGCTCCCTTAGAGATAGGGGGAGGAGCTCGGTCACCCGCGGAGAGCTCGGAGTAGAACCGCTTCTCTTCCACATCCAAAGGAGCCAGTTGAGGTGGCTCTGGCATCTAGTCCGGATGCCCCCTGGACGCCTCCCTGGAGAGGTGTTCCGGGCATGTCCCACTGGGCGGAGGCCCCGGGGAAGACCCAGAACACGCTGGAGAGACTACGTCTCTCGGCTGGCCTGGGAACGCCTCGGGGTCCCCCCAGAGGAGCTGGAGGAAGTGGCTGGGGGGAGAGGGAAGTCTGGGCATCTTTGCTTAGACTGCTGCCCCCACGACCCGGTCCTGGATAAGCGGAGGAAGATGGATGGATGGATGGAACAATTGAAGCCCTAATGAGTTTTTTTTCCATGTATATATTTGTTTTAGATTTTACAGGTTGGTGCTCAGCACGTGGTGCTGTTTTAACTTCTGTGTCTTCTTGAGTGTCTGTAACCTTACATATTGCATGAGAACTCTCAGGTGTTTGTCAAATGTACGTCTCTCTGGCCAGATCTTGAACCTTCGGCTGAGGGAGCTGGAGATGCAGCGCCTTCGCGAGGCTGAGCTTGAGAAGCAGAGGCAGGCAGAGGGAAGGGAGAAGTTGCGAAACCTCAACACCATCCAGGAGGAGATCCTGCAGCTCAACCAGCTGCTGGAGCCGTCCACGCAGACCCTCGCGGACCTCCCCCCCAGCAGCCTAAGCTCCTACAGCAGCCGTGGGAACCAGCTCTGCTCCCAGGTGTCGGAGGTGGTGAGGAAGACGGCACAGGTGAGTTTGGCTGCTGTGTGCTCCCATTCCAACTGAATGTGGGACGTGTTAGTGATGCATGCAAACAGCCCGAGTGGAGTAAAAATACAAAATTCCACTTAGGTGATTATATTGCTGTGTGTCAGATTTAACAGTGCAGCAAGTAGAGCTGAAAGAGAGTAAAGTATGACTGAAACCATTTGTATTTAGTCTCCTCATGTAAAGCATAAAAAAAATGCTGCTAGAAAATAGTTGTGAAACTATGATGACTTCCCTATTTCAGATGGAGAAATGAAAATACCTGGAAAAGTAATGATTCTTGATTCTCATCACAAATCAGCGATTAATATCTCAATTTTAGTATTCAGAATGGGGTCTTAAAAAATCTTAAAAGGCTTGAATTTGGAAATAAGGCTTTTAAAAACTCTCAAATTTAACTTGAAGAAACGTATAGGAGCCCTGTAATTACACATAGGAGTGTCTCATCTGCAAATCATGGATGGATCAGGATACTTTATTTCCATAAAACGCAGCAGAATGAGCTGGAGAGACACAAAAACACGTCTGCAGTGTGGAAATCCTTCAGTCGATGAGAAAACCACTGCAAACGGCATCACATGCAAGTTTGGCATTTCAGAACCAGGAGAAAAAAGCTGTGTTCAATACAGCAAACCCCACCAGGCATCTGCAACACAACAGCCACCCCACAAAATCTGTCTACTCCACAATGTCCAACACTTTCTAATAGAAACAAAACACAGAACCCGGGGGACGCTCCACAAACGACCCGGTCCGACTCTCCTACTTTGACCCCTCTACAACAAAAGCTGCAGGACCACACGGATCTAACCACACGAAAACGGATCATCCACAGCTCAAACACACAACATAGATTATCCATCTCCACTCCACAAAACAAAGGATTGCAAAACATCGTATACAGGATCCACTGCAAGAAATGCAATAAACAATACATAGGAGAAACACAGAACTCCCTGGCTACACGAATGTACAACATTCGACACAACAAAAAACAACACACTACACTGGTCAAACGCTTCCGGAAAACACCACTGGAGAAACTTAAGGTTCCATGTTTTGGACCACAACCCACTATGGACCACAACAGACAGGAACCGGAGGGAACGACACTGGATTACCCAACTCCAAACGAAAACACCCCAAGGACTGAACGACAAGGACCAGGATCCAGGAAACACACCCAATACATCGAACTCCTGACACGGGCTGGGACCCTTGGACGCCAAAAGATTGTTCTTTTCCAAAAGGTCAGGAGCAGCAGCGGCGGACCGGTTCCATGTATTAAAGGAAAGGCTCAAAATAGCAGAGTGGACCGGACGCTCTGCGGACAGGAGGCAAAGAGAACCGTTCTGAACAGCACAATACTGTCTGTGCTTTGTAACACTTGCTTGTGTGTAGGGATTGTATCGCTAAGGTTTTAACGGTACTACGACTCTTATTGATACTGCTTATTGATCCGGTATTTTAACAATACTCTGATCAATACTTTTTAAGGACAAAAATTAATTAAATAAATAAATAACAAATTAAGAACATTAAGTGCTTTACTTCCCCGTTATTCAACAATGTTTTTTTAACAAAACATTTGATTTTGTACATTTTTCCAACTTGAAAAGTAAAATACATGAAAAAATAAGTTATGTAACCCTTGTTCTATCCTAGGCACTTTACCGTTGGGAGTTGGGTCATCTAGACCCACTAGACAGAGCTCTGATCCTTTTTTTTTTAAAATTTTTTTGTGATCTTCACTGGTTCAATGGATTACATGAAATTTTTCCACCTTTCTCCACCTTTGTCATGGTAGGAGAACATGTCAAAGTAAGGGTGGGGTCATCCAAGACAGCACAAGGGTTAAAGCAAAATAAACAGCAATGTTTTGACACATTGCAGACATGATGTAAATATAAAACAAATTAAATAAATGTTTGAGTTCATAAGATCATCCCCAAGAAAATCTGACGTCCGTGTTTCCATCTCTGACAGTTTGAAGCCAAAGCCCCTCCCCCGCCTCTCTACCTGCTTTTCCTCTCTACCTGCTCACCTGTTCACCTGCTCACCTGTTCACCTGCTCACCTGTTCACATCTTCTGCAGCAGCAGCAGCTGTTTTTAGTTAATTCATATTTATGTTTGAAATTAAATTCTAGGGCTGCACAGTGTTAGCATGTTCTCCCCGTGTATGCGTGGGTTCTCTCCGGGGTCTCCGGCTTCCTCCCACCGTCCAAAAACATGCTTCATAGGTTCATTGGTGACTCTAAATTGTCCATAGGTGTGAGTGTGAGAGTGAATGGGTGTGTGACTGTAGACATTCTACCCTGAGACAGACTGGTGACCTGTCCAGGACGTCCCCTGCCTTCACTCACAAGTGGCTGGGATAGGCTCCAGCAGCCCCGTGACCCCAAAAGGGATAAATGGAATAGAAAATGAATGAATGAATTAAACTCTATTTAATAGTTATAATTTTACCATTTCAAATGTTACCTTGAATAGACGTGTACTACGTTAGTGTTAAATCATAAAGTAAGGTGAGTACAAAGAAAAGAGGAGACAACCTGTATTTGTTTGTTTTGTTCAGTTTTCTAATGTCTCACAAAAGAATCGGATCAGGACTGAAGAAGATCGAGCCCCAAAAACCAGATTTGTCCCGGATGCAGGTTCAGCCTTTGTAGCTGTGTTTCCACATCTGTCAATGACTATGGAGATGAACAGAATTCTCTTCACTAACGTGTCTGTTGTTTGGGACACAAAAACAACACAATTTAAACCAAATCAAACTTTATGTCTCACACTTTTACAACTACTCAAAGTGCTTTACATATAAACATAATCACATTTTAAAAACAAAAGATAAAACATTACACAAGTATTTTGTACACCCCCCCCCCCCCCCCCCCCACACACACACACACTTACACACACCATAGTAAAGCATAAAATGATTCACTAAAATGATCCAAACTAGAAATCTGGCTTTGTACTGAAGTGGGGAAACGATATTTTGGGGGCCATGTCCACATTTGTGACCCCCCCCCCCCCTCACTTAAGTTCCCAGACTACACTACTACAGGACCCCCCCCCAGATCTAGACAATGAGCCAGACCCGGGAGACCCCACTGCAGCGACCCCGTCCACTGAGAAGAGTCTTAACTGATGTGGATCCCTCTGAGGAAAAGACTGGCGTTACAAATGTAAAAAGAATCAAATAAATACAAGTTAAAACAGATAAACAACCAGCTAAGTACATTCATTAACCTTAATAGGATATAAATCAGTAAACGTGAATAAAATATATCAAATTAGAACCTAAATAACTAGAACATGAAAGAATGTCTGTTTCTCTGCAGGGAGAGTTTCCCAGTACTGAGGACATGACGGCAGCAGACCGAGCTCTCCACGACATGAGGGACCTGATCCGCCTGATGCAGCAGGAGGTGACCGAGGCTCAGGAAAGGAAGAAGCGGCAGCAGGAGCAGGAAAAGGAGCAGTGGAAGCAGCAGGAGCTGCAGGCCCAGCAGGAGGCCCAGAAGAAAGCTCAGCAGTTAGCCAATGCAAAGGCCCAGAAAAAAGGTACGCTAACCTTAAAACGCGTAGCAATATTCAGCGCTTTACTGTTGGTAAATAGTGTGTAATTATGGAATCGAAGCCAAAAGAAACTCCAGTTTCTGCTTTTGCTGCAGCTTCTCTGTCTTCCTGGCAGCTTTCATTAGTTTGTCTTTTTTTTAACTTGTCTTGTCCAACAGCTGAGCAGACAGATGAGAGCTGAGGGCCTTTGGTGTTGGACACATTTTACTTTAACAACAGGGGTTATGAATCTACTGACAAACCAGACGTTCATTTAAATAAACCTTTTTGTAATTTCAGCTAAACTTTATTTATGCTAATTATATTTGTAAGTATTATATAATATAAAAATAGGAGGAAAGAGAGGGATAAAAGAAATGGGGGGGGGGGAGTGATTATATTAGTGAGGGGGACATCATGAAGTTGCTGGAGCTTTAGAATAACAACTGACAGGTTCAGATGCATGAAAATCTAAAATGGGCAGGGCCTGTCCACTCACACACGCGCATGCACGTGCACACACACTCAAGCATTACAAACACACCTGTTGGCTCCAAAAATGTTTACACACACACAAGTCTACATGGACACACTGCCACTAACATTCACACACGCACACTCATGCATTCAGACTCGCATGTAAAACATTTCATTCAGTCACGCAAACTGTTTGTCCAAAGGTGAGACAGCACCTGTGCTGGAGTGAGTGAGTGTTCTTCTGGGGGGGATGATGGAATGTAGAAAGAGGGAGAGAACCCAGCCGCCCCCCCACAAAGACCCCACCGCAGCGGCAGCCGGACCCCCCAACACCCGCACAGGTACAGCAGATAGAGAAAGACCGCCTATTGGGCAACCACATCCTCCACCCCGGGCAGGGCCAGCGGGGCCGCCACAGCGTCCCTCAACACCAGAGAGCAGGGGGGCGCGGGGGGTAGAGAGTGCAAGCCCCAGCCCGACCCGTAGAGCAGCCCCCCCACCGCGCCCAGGAGGCCCAACGAGAGGCCCCACCCCAGGGGGGCACCCAAGCCCCAGACAGGCGGCCCACCACCACCCAAGAGTCCTGAGCTTCCCCCCGCCCCAGCCCCAGGCGCGAGTCAGGGCCCCCCCAAGGGAGACCCGCCCCACGCTCCAGGCAGCCCCCCCCCCGGGCCACGGTTAGTCCAGGAAGGAGCAAGGCTGGGGGCGGCCCCCCCGCGCAGAAGGAGGACGCCCAAGAGTAGCGAGGGTCCCCAGGGATGTTATAAATATGGCCCGACCAGGCTCACCCGCAGGTGGAAAATATGAAGAAGGCCGGCGCCAGGACCAGAACCCCCACCACCGGGACACGGACACCCCCCAGCTCAGATGTGATGTGATTCCCAGCTCCCGGTCTTGCCAGAGAGTTCTGGGTCCCCTCTGCTGTGGAAGGGGCGGGGACAGAAGATCAGAAGTCCCTCTTCCTTGTGTGATGTATGTGTGTTAGTGAGCATGTGTGTGTGTAAGGGTGTGTGTGTTGGAGTGTGTATTTTGTGATGTAAAGGGGGTGTGTATACAAAAGGGTGTGATTAAAATTAGGGGGAAGGCACTGAGAGGACATCTACAGCTTGCTGGCAGTGATACCCCCCCCCCTACCAAGGGTCCTAGATGACTAAAGTGCAGAGAATTCATTTGTTTTTCTATCGTTCACTTCCTTGAGAAAAATGTCAAGCTCATCACAGAGAGGAAAAGCTTCAAAGCTTAATAAAAACAAAGTCTTTGACTGAAAGCAGCCTCTGAGCAGTAGAAGATGTTCCATGGACATGAAAAAGGTGCAGCAGCTTTCATGGGGGTGTTCTGTCCACAGGGCTGCAGAACAGCGCGGACAGCGTCACGCTGGCATGGTTCAAAGAACTGCAGGACTCAGCCGCTCGCTGCACTCAGGCCATGGAGCCGCTGTGCTCCTCGAAGGACCCCCAGGTGGGTTTGAGCCCACTCCCATTCTGCTGTCAGGAAGCGTGAAGGCCTTCACACTCACTCACACAGGAGTCTCCTTAAATCTCCTGAATGTCGTTTCTCTGCTTTCAGACGAACAAACTGAAGCTGGAGCTCCAGAAAGCCGCCACCATCCCCGTCAGCCAAATTTCCAGCATCTCCGGCAGGCAGCTCAGAGAAATCTTCAACAAGATCAACGGCTTGCTGTCGGGTCGGTCGGTGGTGTCTGGGGGGAGGACCATCTCCAGCTCTCAGCACCCGCTGGCCCTGAACTTCATCAGCTACAAACTAGCTGAGAAGTTTGTGGTCAGTCCGTCTTTATTGGTCTAGTTTCATAATTAGCATTTTGTAAAGTATGCCACTAAAGTGTGACACTAGAGCAACAATGAGGGAGGAAAGACTGGGACTCGTACCTTTAAGGAAACCTCTGATTGTTGCCGTTTCTGTCCTGTTGGGGTCAGGAGGACTCTGCTGTTTCCTGGTATTTTTCCTGTAAAGGGGGATCTAAAACCACATTTCTGATGTCCCTCCCCCTTTCAGAAACAGGGTGAGGAGGAGGTTGCATCTCATCACGAAGCTGCCTTCCCCATTGCTGTGGTGGCTTCTGGAATCTGGGAGCTGCACCCCCATGTGGGGGATCTCATCCTGGCTCACCTGCATAAAAAGTGCCCCTACGCAGTCCCACATTACCCCCCAATGAAGGACGGCACTGCTGTGGAGGAATACCAGAGGTGGTGTGAGGGGAGCAAAAACCTGAGGTGACACCTTCATGCTATTCTGCTGGTTAAATGTAGTCTCTGCAGGATTCTCGGTTACCGTGTGGACGCCAACGGCGTGGAGGGTCAAGACAGCTTCCTGAAAAGGATGTCCGGGATGATCCGGCTCTATGCCGCCATAATCCAGCTCCGGTGGCCCTTCGGCTCCAAGCAGGGGGTAGGAGCAGCTTCTTCCCCCTGCAGGTTTTCTGGTTCTACAGTTCCATGTGTTTAACGGGTCTCTGTGTGGGGTCAGTCTGTTCCTCACGGCCTGGACCACGGCTGGCGCTGGCTGGCCCAGATGCTGAACATGGAACCTCTGGTAGACGTCACTGCTACGCTGCTGTTTGACTTCCTGGAGGTAGGTGTGCAGCAGATCAGAGGGTTTCTGCTTTCAGCTTTGAACCAAAGACATCAAAGTGTTGCAGACTTTTGGCACTGACCCTATTCAAATCATTCTGGGGGGACAGTTCAATGAAGGGGGGGCTTCTCTTTGTGTTTGAAGTAAAAGTCTGAAAAATAAATCCCCATATGGATAAAATGCAAATGAGCAGATGGCAGCAGCTGTGAATGACTGATCTGCTGTATGAATAAATGTTGATCTAATGAAATGAACAAAGAAAACAAATGATTGGACTCTAAGTTTGGACATTTCCTGCAGGTTTGTGGCCACGCCTTGATGACCCAGTACCAGAGTCAGTTCTGGAAGGTCCTGCTGCTGCTCAAAGACGAGTATTTCCCCAGGTACAAACTCACTCAGAAGGTAGCTGCTGAAAAAAACCTTTCACCCTAAAAACTCTCTGGTTTTCAGAATTGAAGCCGTGACCAGCACTGGAGAGAGGGGGTCCATGATCCGACTCAAACAGTTTTTGGAGGTAGGATTGCCCCTCCCAGACCTGACAGGAATCCTCTTCACAACCTCTGCTCTTCACCTCACGTGAAGCTTTGCCTCCTGAACGCCACTCCACCAAGAAAGTGAGGTGAACGTTCAGAGCAGCTGATGAGGAAGCTGCTGGCATTTATGTCTCTGTGGGACTTGGCCCACTCACATGAGTTCAGGGGGGTGGAGTCGTTACCGATTAAGAACTGACCTTCATCACTTGGATCACTAACGACTTCAAGAAGACAAACTCCTGACAGAGATCTTAGTGTGGCTGTCGAGTCTAACCTGCGGACCGTGACACCCAGACGGCACTATACTGCACTAAACTGTGCTAAACTGCACTAAACTGTGCTAAACTACACTAAGGCGCGCTAAACCTAAACTGCACTAAATGGTGATAAACTGTACTAAACTGCTCTAAACCATGCTAAAGCGAGCTAAACTGGATACTTTTTTTCATAGTGTCAACAAAGCCGTGGTCTTTAACAGGACGTGGACAGAAGATCTAAACAGCATTTTCATAGATCAGCCTTTGATTGACATTCATCTCACTGCCGAACAGCAGAGGATGATCAGACTGGTTCTGTGCCAGTAAACCTGGACAGTCCCAGGTCAACTGTGAACTAGAAGAGAGATCAAAGACTTGGTGATGGTTCAAACCTGAGTCCGGCTCAGATGAGTCTGATTAAAAAAGGAACACCTGAAGTCATTGTGTGGTTCAGAGTAAAACTTCCTTTACAGAAGAGGAGTAACGGAAACCCTGGTTTTGATTTCAGACGTCACTGCAGAGGAGACACATCAGTCCGCCCAAAGGCCAACTGACTTCCAGCTTCTGGACGTCCTCTGAGTGAAGACGAGGGCTGCAGACCTGCCAGATGAAGGCGTCCGTGGACAGAAGCAGCTGCTCTTGAACACAAGCTGGAGGTCTGCCTGGGCTTCTGGATGAGCTCCTGGTTTTTATTTTCCTTGTCTTTCTGGACGTTCAGACAAACGAGTGGACTTTGATGGTTGATGGTGTTGTTCAACCCTCAGCAGAAGTGACTTTTTTTAACACGTTCCTCTGTTTGAGACAAACAGCAGCAACATCACTGTTTCAGCGGTCTAATCAGGATCCGGTGAAACTACCATTACTGTGCACCAGTCCGGTGTGTGCATGTGTCTGAGGTGCAGCAGGAACTTCATTTTATAAATGTTTAAGGAAGTGCAGCATCACTGCTTCTCATTTTCTCCTGAATCTTCAGACGGACACCAAGTCTGTGCTGCACTAAAGTGGAGAATCTCTGCTCATAGCTGCTTAGAAGAAAGTGGAAAGATGTTCAGAAAGTCATGACATTTCAACAGGAATCAACATGTTTGCTCTAATGGTCTCTGGGTCCAGAGGTCAGGCTGTACACCTGATAAAGTGCTTTATTTACCTCACAAGAGTCTCAGTGGGCTTTGGCTACCAACCCAGCCATCATTTTAAACTTGGTCCTCCATTCAATGATGAAGTCACATTGAACTGGTCTAGTGAATGTTGCAACACGTGTTCTTTAGAAGCTCCAGAGCTGAAGCGGTGCAGACCAACAGCATCTGCTCTGGACAGACCGACCATAGATGTAAGGACTGTCTGCTCCCTGCTGTGGTGTGTGCCTGAATGGGAGAAAGGACGTCTTTTTCCGTCTACAGGGACGTACCAGGTTAGAAGACGGTTTCAAATGAGGCCCGTTGTGTGGAAATAGCTGCTTTCTGCTGATTTCAGTCTTTTCATCTTACAAACACGCAAACAATGATTGCTGGGAGGGTACATTAAAGTGACCATACGTTTTATTTGCATTTCTTAATTGGTAGTTATTTCACAGATTTTATACATGGAAGGTTACATTTGACAGTTGTCCACCCCTTTGAGGCTGACTTGTATGAATCCCAGCGGGGGGGGGTCTCTTCACTGCAGACCCACTGTCTCCAGAAACAACCATCTACTCCTCAGTTACAACTCCTGACAGCACTAAAAGAATAGAAGACCATTGAGGAAGGACAGGATGTCCTGTAATGAAACACCAGTGTCTTCTTCTGCATCAAAGTCTAAAGCTAATGCATTTTACGGATTCACTGCAACAAAGGGCAATATTCCCAATTGAAAGGAATTAATCTTTTTGTATTAATATTCCTTTTTTTGCCTTCCAGAACAAACTCTTCTTAAACTAAATGTGATATGAATGCAGTTCCTACAGCTCTACGGCACACAGGATGCAGCTTAGTCAAACGTAGATTCCTGACGGTCTTCTTGGGTTTGTCTGCATAGAACGTAGGAGTGTCACAGGCACCAGAACCAAAGCAGCGTCCCCATTCACTTCCTCTGCAGGTTCATGGTCTGGAGGTGCACTAGGCCCGCCCCTCGTGGTTGAGAGCTGCTCTCTCCATGCGCCTGTACCAGTGTTTGACTTTGGTGTTGTCCATCATGTCCTGGAACGCCTGAAGGCCCTCCATTACCCTCAAGACCCCAAACACGGCCTGTGGAAAGTTAGTGATTAAATCAACCTGAAAAACATGGATCCAGATGAAGATTCTGGTTCTACAGAAACAACCGGATGGCCTCACCAGGTCGGCCAGGTTGGGCTGACTTCCCCCCATGAACTTTCTGTCCCTGCCAATGGCAGCCACCCACTCGTTCACGGCTTTATACAGATCCTGCCGGACGTCGTCCTGCAAGTTGTGTCTGTTGGATGACAGAAATCCATGCTTCATATCCAAACCACACATAACTAGCAGGAACACGGCAGTCACTTACCGACTTTTCAGCCTTTTAGAGATGACGTACATGGCTGCAGCTCCCACGTATTTGGCAAAAAACCCCTCCACGGTCCCAAACTTGCCTTCACGAACAATGTAGTCGAAGGAGGCCAGGGCCTCGCCCGTAGTTCTATACACGTTAGGCGATATGAGATGCACCAACCAGTCGTCAGCCCACTGACGCCACTTCATCTCTTCTCTGAAAACAGAAGACCACAGCTGTCGGGCTGACTCGTTCATCTGTAGCAAACAGGTTCTAAGACTGAGTTTTGCTCCCACCAAAGGGAAAACATGAAGACTAGGAGACGTGGTTTACAAATTCCCACCAGCTACAGACTTTACCAAACCTTTCTTCTGCCAAATATCAGTCTGAAAGCACATCATTGTCACACAAGACGAGCAAATGTCTGATGCTCTTCTGAAGGGACCTTCCTGAACACAATGTCATTTCTGAGCTACACAATCTTACGAAGGTGCATGGTGGTGTAGTGGTTAGCCCTGTCATCTCACAGATGGAAGGCCCTGGGTCAGGGTGGACCCTGCCTTTGCCCAACAGTAGCTTGGTTGGCTCCAGTGGCCTGTGACCCCGATTAACAGGGTTCAGAAGATGGACAGATGATTTTCATTAGTGTTCATTTTTCAGTTAGTTCAGTTCAGTTCTTAATAAAAATAAATTGGATGTAGATTTTCCCACAGAAAGGGAGACAGAATGTAGAAAAAGCTGCTTCCTTCTGTCATTTTATTTTCACAGAACCCAGAGACAAACATTGATTAGTTTATTGTTGGAGTGTCGAAAATGAACTTCTGAAAAAGCAACTGTCATTAATGATGATGATAAAAACAACAATGCAGACAACTTATAACACCAATAACAAGAAGAATGAGTGTATAAAAACAGATAATTATGACAGAATAACAAAGGCCTCTTCTTACTTCTGCATTCCCTTTTGGGGGTAAAGGGCTGCAGTCTCCGCCTCGCTCAGCATCAGCCAGTACTTGTTGTTGTACTCCGTCACCTCCCTCCCTCGGTCATTCATAGATTTCATCTCCGGGTAGCAGCGAATGATGTCGGTTAGGCTTTTATCCCTAAAACAAAAAGACTTTAGCTCTGATTTGATCTCATGTGTTTACAGTGGAACGTATAACCTTTTTACTGGACGTCTGTCTTTGGTTGAAGCATTTTATAAAAACATTTTCTAGTAAAACTTAAAATAACATTAAAATAATCCTTTCTTTTTTGTGAATGTCTTTACAATAATTTTGACTTATTTAGACTTACTTGCTGATGAACAAGGTCTTGAGGGAACTGATGATAACAGACGAGTCATTTAGCTGCTGCAGCAGAGGAACAAAAAAAAAAACTGCTTTGAGAACTTTTTGACAGTTCCAAATGGAACTAGAGGACAAATCAGGCCAGTTGTTTGAATCTGAACCAGCTCAGTGGCCTTGTGAAGAGCGTCCGCCCTGGCCCTAGGTTCAAATCCAGGCCGAGTCATGCCAAAGACTAAAATAGGAACCAAAGTCTCCCTGCTTGATACTCAAACTTAAGGGGTTGGATTGGGGGGTTAAACCACCAAATGGTTCCCGAGCTCAGCTGCAGCTCACCGCTCCCCCAGCCAGGGGAGGTGTCAAATGCAGAGAACAAATTTCACACACCCAGGTGTGTAACAGTTAACAGGACTTTTTACTCATCAATTTAAATAAAGGTAGTTCGCTCATGTGACCTGAACTTTAGCATCTGGCATGACTGTAAGGCACAAAGAAGAAAGTTGTGTAAAAGCAACAGCTTGAAGTGACCGATGGTGTACTTTACCAGCTCTCCATTCACCATCAAGATGGGCACCTTTCTGTAGGTTGACCACTTGATCTCCTGCCTCATGACCGGGTTCACCTCCACAATGTCATATGCCGCACCATGATAGTCCAGAAACGCTCGCACTTTGCTGCAAAACGGGCAGGTCTTGTACTGGTATAAAACCAGCTTCAGAGCACCTTCTGGATCCTGTAAAGAGGCAGACAAGGGTGGTTCATCACCTCTTCATTTTTGAAGTGCCAGGAGATTCAAAGTCCAAAAATAACATTTGTTTTTAAGGTCAGATTACTGGCAGGTACTGCTCACTTTTACCTCTAGTTTGCTTTGAAAATATTCCTTCCAAAATTCCCTGGATCCTCTGGACCAGTGTATGCTGCTAGTTCCAAGAACCACATTCAAGTTCCAGGGGGACGGTGTGTTTGCTGCGTTGACTCCTAAACTCTGGAACAAACGGCCACTGGCTATTGAAGAGGTTTCCCTCTTGGAGAGTTTGAAAGCTAAACTGTTCCTACCGAGCCTCAGGTTATGCCAAGCTCACCTTTTGTCATGGTTTTAATCTTTTAGCAGTTAACTTTTTATTATGTTCTTGTTTAGGCTACAGTCGCAACGCTAGCTTGTTGCATATGCAAATTTAGATGCCATATTGGATATGTCGAGATGCCAGCTCACCACTGTGCTACAACTGCTCAAACAGAGCTGGAAAAAGGATGTGACTTTCCACAAGTAAATTATTACTCTCAACTAATAAAGGAGAACCTCTAGAAAACATTTTAGGAAGATCTGAGTGAGTATACTGTCCGTTTAGGCTATTCAGACTCAGAGACTTTGCACTATCTTCACGTTTTCTGGCAGACAGAATATATCATACATCATATTGAACTGCATATCCCCTGCAGCGGTGGGCCGGGACCGGCTCTGGCTCGACAAGCCCTAATGGGCTTTACAAACGCCAGTCAGACCTTACCGCACCAGGTCCGTGGACTGTAGTGGGGCCCCCCCAGACCAGTGTGACTGTCAACCGGGTTGCACCGTTCAGTCCGCTCCGACCCATTGTGAAACACAGACTGAGGAGTCTTAAC
Organism: Oryzias curvinotus; assembly: GCA_023969325.1. Lineage (NCBI taxonomy): Eukaryota > Metazoa > Chordata > Actinopteri > Beloniformes > Adrianichthyidae > Oryzias > Oryzias curvinotus. The sequence goes on along the minus strand of CM043714.1, from coordinate 59,213 downwards.
AGTTTGTGTAAATCTTAGCATGTGTGTATCTTTGAATAAAATCAGGTTTGTTTCCTACATAATGACGTATTTATTTATTTTTTTTATTTTAAAATGTCGTTCATCTGTTGCTTCTTGTACAAAAACAATAATACTGGGTCTTTTTTGTGTGGAGTGTTTTTCTTTTTAAGAACCAGATTAAAATAAAGCATTTTATGGTCAGTTCACGGTCTCTGCTAAGCCGTGTTTCATTGTTTACAGACCTTTCCAATATGCCATTGCTCTTTACATATCTTGGACAAGCTAGGGTACCGTCTTTGGCAATATAACTCTGTTATTAATGTACTATTGTGTACAGCACTTTGAGTCTCCTTGAATGGTAGTGCAAGGTGCTCTATAAATGAAATGAATTAACATATCACATTCATAAAGCTTCTTTAGAGTTCAAAAGAAAAAATTTAAGATGTTCTTGGGCAGTTGACCTTTGATTGGTAGGTTGTAGGTTCAGTTCTGTCCTTGCCTGCCCATGTGTCAGTGTTGTTAAGTGAGGCATTTGCATGCCAGCACAGCCGCCATCAATGTTAAATGTGTGTGTCCGTGGCTGGACTGTGGACTGACTGGCGCTTTGGGGTTCAACCAAGGTAGAAAACCGCTGAACTGTACGAGCATGCGCCATATAACATTCTTCTCGATGATGCTTCTGCTTTGTTAGGTTTCTTTATACTTGTTATTAAACTATAACAATTAGAAAATCAACATTCATTCACTGCACATGTTCCTGCTGCACCGATCCAGCATGGAACACACAGTCTTAACTAAAAGAGACAAAGCATGTGCAACCAGCAGGATGAAGGGCTGGGACCAACGTAGCTGATGCAGGAAGTGAGCCGTAGGTATGAGCGTGAATACCTAAGAAACCTGGAGTACAGGTACAGGCTACAGGTTTAACTCTGCACCTGCCACCATCTCCTCTAATCCTGATCCATACATTTAACCCCGCCCTAACACCGGTCCCCCAATCCCATCTGACTCCTCCCTGCTGCAGCCCACAGACATCCATATCAGTGCCCAGCAAGCGAAGAATGTTCTCAAAAGGTTGAAGGCGAGAATGGCGGCGAGCCTGGATGGAGTTCCCTCCAGGCTATCAAGGGTCTGTGCAGAGAAGACCCCCTTCTGCATGTTCTTAAGCCTTATGCTATCTTGGATGACCCCACCCTTACTTTGACATGTTCTCCCTACCATGACAAAGGTGGATAAAGGTGGAAAAATTTCATATAATCCATTCAACCAGTGAAGATCACAAAAAATTTAAAAAAAAAAGGTTCAGAGCTCTGTCAGTGAATCTAGATGACCCAACTCCTAACGGTAAAGTGCCTAGGATAGAACAAGGGTTACCATGAGTCTAGATCAGGGGTCGGCAACCCACGGCTCCGGAGCCACATGTGGCTCTTTCATCCTGGCTCCCTGTGACTTTGGAAAATAATGAGTATTTTATAAAAATTCAAATTTATTTTAGTTTGTTCATTTTTCATGGCATTTCAAAGGTGCTGCTGGCGCCGTGCCTCGTGCCACGTAAAAAACAGCTTCCTTGGTGGGCTCGTGTTTGTCTGGCGGGGGCTGCGGAGCTGATAGCAGGAGGACACGCGGGGCGGCTTCAATAAACACTCCGGGTCTGGAGTGATTTTCTGCCGGGGGCTTGGCGTGGCGTGGCGGCTTTCTGGTGACGGAGAGTTTGCGCCGGTGTTTTGGACTCGAGTGTGCGGTGATGTGTGTTTCAGAGCAGGAGAGCTCGTTGCGTCGGTCGCGATCGACCGGTCATCTTCGGGGACGTGGGGGAGATTGAAGGGGAAGAGAGTGCTTCTCAAAAATCCACCAGCCAATCAAAATCCTCACCGAGAAGTACGGGACTTGATTGACATGCAGAATGGCCAATCAGACATCCTCTGACACATACGTCACTGCAGACGCGATTTTAAATTCACTCAGCGCAAACTCTCTGTCATCAGAACGTCTCTTTCTCCCCGCAGCATATCACGTCCCCGGTAGAAGTCCAGCAACCAGAGTGTTTGTTGAAGCCGCCCCGCGTGTCTCCTCCTGCTATCAGCTCTGCAGTTCTACCCAGATAAATACGAGCTCATCAAGGAAGCTGAGAGATACGCGCTTCATACTGTTAGGGAGTGTGTGTGTGCTGAGCGGCGCGCGTGCCACGAGAGAGAAGGGGAGGGGCGCGTGGAGATGGGGGTGTGAGCACGGAGCGGAGGTGTGTGCGTGAAATATATTGTGTGTTGGGAGGGCGGAGCACTAAATAAAGAGTAGTCGTCGTTCCCAGAATAACTTTTCTGGAGTCATTTTTAATCCGCTCTGAAGGTTGAGGGTTCGAACAGGGAAGTGAACCCCGAAGGAGAACCGCCTTCGGCCCTGGAGGAAATCTCCCCTGCGCTTCTGACCACGGTCGGAAAGACGAGAGAAAAAGAGAAGTCATCGCTCAGCGAAAAGTTCATCAATACGGAGCCAGCAGCGCCAAATGCCTCCTAATATGCCACGCCTCCCGCATTGCACTGTTTACAGCAGAGCATGAATACGATGGTCGCTGCTTTCTGTCTTTGTAATAAAACGTCTCATCTGTTAATACAAAAGTATCTTTATGTAAACTCACTGTGTAGTTTTTAATCATCAGTACATAAACAATAATATTCAAATAAACATGTAACTAATAAACATGACGATGAAAAGAAAGAAGTACTTTTTTTTAATCTTTTCTGGCCCGTGATCTACACTCATGTCCTTGAAGATCGATCGCCATCGACGTAATGAGCACCCTTGATATAATATATACATGCATAATATATATAATGATGTCAAAACGGGTTGTGGCTCCGGGTGCTTTTTTTTCATTAGGGGCGGTCCCAAATGACTCGTTGAGTAAAAAAGGTTGCCGACCCCTGGTCTAGATAGACCCCCTGCTCGTGGGGAAAACTCCTGCATCATTGCGGTTCCAAAAAGAAATCAGTCCAATGAACTCAATGACCTTCGACTGGTGGCTGTCACCTCCCAGCTCATGAAAACCACGGAGAGAAAGGTCCAGTCAGACGTGTACGGCTCACAAGACCCTCTGCAGTTCACCCACAGGGAGGGGACGGGAGGGGACAGAGCTATTCTCTACTTGCTGCATGAGACTCCCTCGTACCTGGATGGGGGGGGGGATTGATTTTTCAAGTCTGTTTAACACCATACAGGCGCGCCCACTCCAGACCAACCTGGAGGGGGAGTCGTGTGTCGTCTTCTGGATAACAGACCACGGTTTGTTAGAATAGGCGGTTCCAGATCCAACAGCACTGGGGCATCCCAAGGAACAGTGTCGCCCCCCCTCCTGTTTATCCTGCACACCTCTGACTTCCACTACAGATGTGCCACATGCAGAAATATTCCGATGACACTGCTATTGTTGTCTGTGTGAAGAGTGATGGGGAGGGGGGCGGAGAGTGCAGGATGAAGAACCAGCTGATGATCAGATCATCAAAAACTGAGCGAACCTTCTTAACCAATCCCAGTGATGGAGACGGTCTACAAGAAGGGACAGGTGAGGCTGTACCTCCTATAGAGACGCCATCATTTAACATCTGCACAGAGCTGCTGCTGATGTTTTCAGAGTCAGTGGCGGCCAGCCGGCTCCAGACAGCTGCTGTCTGCTGGGGGGGCTGTGGCAGTAAGAGGAACATACGTCAGTAAATTCATCACAAAGGCCGGTCAGACGGTTGGTCTGAAACGACACCACAGCAGAAAAGTCCTGCTAAGTTCTTCTGCATTATTCTGCACCTACGTTTGACGTAGCAACCCCAGTCCCCCCACAGGGGGGGTGGGACCCCCCAGGTCTGGCTGCTCCCATCAGGTGGTGTCCCATGATGGCTCGTTGTGGTCATGACTGGCGTGGACAGTTTGGTGTATTTTTTAACTGTATGTCACGTCATCCTCCCACACTATTTGAATCATTTGCTCTTTCCTGGTCTGACGGGATGAGCAGATCCATCAGTTTAGCGCATCTCCTTAATTAAATTAACCCTAAAACTCTGTTGGGGGGGGTCTGTGTATTTAAGCACTTGTACTGTTGTCTACAAGGGTTTTATAAATAAAGCTTGGTTTGATTTGATTTGATGAAACGCCACAGGAACTCGGTGCTGATTCGCCGCCCTTGCTGACACAGTCCACCTGTCAGAACCAGAACTTCTGTTCCCCGGTGAAGATGCTCTTCGTCTTTCAGAACCGTCCCGGACGTCCCTTTCGGTAAAAGCATCGCCAGCCCTGAAGCCCGTGACCCCGCTCACCTGCTTGTCCTCGGCCATGTGCTGCTGGACGGACACCTTCACCGTCCGGTACCAGCCCAGACCTCCGCCGAGCAGGAAGGCGCAGCCGAGCAGCCCGCCGCCTCCCGACCGCGCCGACAGCAGCCTGGACCGCAGCCCGGTCCCGCGGGAGCAGTACGCCCTCCGGAAGCCATTCCCGAGCAGGTAGGAGGCGGACGCGGAGCGATGGACGACCGGAGCCCGTAAGAAAGCCCCACCGAGCTTCCCGAGCGCTCTGGTGCAGGCGGCAGCCATGACAGGTTTACGTAAAGACCCACAATGCAACGCGAGGAGCGCGTTCGGGTCACAGCCTTTATTGACAAGTTTCAGAATCCACATTAGTACACATTTATTATGGAATATAAACAAACCACAAATAGCTCATTATTGCGGGTGACCTCAACATGTGTTTAGATCCAGAGATGGATAGAAATGGACAAGATAAATAACAGGAAATCTAAGAACCTGGCAGTCCACAAACACTGTTAAACAGTACATGGAGGATTTTGGTCTTTGTGATATTTGGCGTTTATTCCACCCCACAAAGAGACCTTATACCTTTTTTTCCACAGTTCATCAATCATACTCCAGACTAGATTATTTCTTGGTTAACAGCTCCTTGTTGAGCATAGCTATGGAAGCACAGATCCCCCCATCACTGTCAGTGACCACGCACCAGTTTCCTGACTCTGAAATTAAAACATCACCATCTTCATTAAGGAGCTGGAGGTTCAATACATCGTTGCTCAGAGACCCTAACTTTATTGACCTCTTTGCTAAAGAATGGTCCTCATATTAAAGGACTTTTACATTACTTCTATGTAATCTTTAGATTTTACTTAAATATGTATGCTCCTAACAGGCCTGTGTTTTGGATCACTGAGTTTAATGCAGAGTAACCTTGCAGCTGGGAGGCACATGCAGCTTTGAAACCTGACGGGAACACACAGAATGAAGCAAGCTGGCCTTGAGGATCGGCTGGAGAATGATGCCATTCATAAGAAGGATGCCTGACTTTTGTAAACCAGTGGGAAAACAACTCCCATTTTCTGTGAGAACTGCCTGCTGAAATCCGGAGAGTTACTCCCTTGATGTCACGTTTCACACATTCGTGGGAAGATTCATCCTCCAGTTTGGGCAGAGGAAACGGGTAGGCCGGCAGCAAGACCACTATAAAGGACCCAGCATGAGAAGCCCCCCCTTGTTCTTACGCCCCTGGACTGGCAGCATCAGTCATGCGTCTCTTCCGTGCAGCTGTGAATCCACAGAGCTCTGTATGGCGTTATGATTGATCTTTCTGGTGAATGGAATTGTTGTGAGATTTGATCCCCTGCACTTACCATACCTGTGGAGGACTGACCACTAGGGGTCAGACGCTGAATGTTTTATGCAGAAGAAAACGTGCCTGTACTTGCTGCACATAGTTAAGCTGCCGTTAAGATTAAAACAGTGTTATGAACGATAATTGGTCTCATCCTTCCGCTCGTAACATGACATGGTGTCAGAATTAAGGACTTCACGCCGACTTTGAAAAGAAAAATGGCAACGTTTGGACCTCCGGAGCAGTTTGATTTTTCCCATCCGGCGGAGTGGCCTACATGGCGGCAGAGGTTCTCCCGGTTCAGAGTTGCCTCGAAGCTGGATAAAGAGACCGGTGAGGTGCAAGTTAACTCACTCTTGTACTCGATGGGGAGGGATTCTGAACCAATCTACGGCTTGTTTGTGTTTCCTGCTGCTACTGAGGCCAGGCCACATCCAGAATTTGACTTTTCACTCGTAATGGCGAAGTTTGATGAGCATTTTGTTCCAAAAAGGAACGTTATTCACGATCGCGCCTGTTTTCACAAGAGGACCCAAAGGGGCGGGGAAACAGTGGAGGCGTTCGTGCGCAGCCTTTATGAGCTCGCGCAGCACTGCGAGTTTGGCACCAGCAAAGACGAGCAGATCCGGGACCGGATAGTTATTGGTCTGCTGGATAAAGACGTGTCGCAGAAGCTGCAGCTCGAGGCGGACCTGACGCTAGAGAGAGCCATTCAACTCGCCCGCCAGAGTGAGCAGGTGAAACGGCAGAGCACGGAGCACGGAGAAACAGCAGTGAATGAGGTGAAGCAGAGAAGTTATTACGGCGCAAGTCGGAGCTATGACAAACAGAAAGCACACGTTTATGCACAAAAGCACTGTGACAACAAGCAAAAGTGTCAAAGATGCGACAGGGATCATGGGAAAGGAGTAAATTGCTCGTCATAAAAGATGTCGAAAATGTAACAAGATGGGACATTTTGCTGTAGTGTGCAAAACAAAGATGCTGAAGGAAGTTAGAGCACAGACGGTAACAGATTCAGATGAGGATTCATTTTTCATCGGAGAACTGTTTTTGGGTGCAGCAAAGTCAAATCCTACTGTTATTGATGAGTCAGAGCCAGACTCTGACTGGAACATTGAGTTGGTGATAAATGGCAATACAGTGGATTTTAAAATTGACACTGGTGCAGATACCACTGTTATGACAGAAGTGACTTTCAGTAAGCTCCAGTCCAAACCAAAACTGATCCAGGCTAAGCCAACAGTGTATAGTCCAGGTGGAAAGGTCAGATGCGTTGGTAAATTCCTCGCCACTACCACTTACAAAAAACAAAAATACAAGTTTTGGATTACAGTCATAAAAGGACAATATGCCAGTAATTTACTGGGCAGGTTGGTGGCAAAGCGCATGGGACTAGTCACAAGAGTCAATGAGGTGAAAAGCGATCCTCCAGATGATGTGTTTGGGGAAATAGGATTGCTGAACTCTGAGCCTGTCAAAATAGAGCTGACTGATGATGCAGTTTCTTACAGTGTCAGTACACCACGACGAGTCCCATTTCCACTCCTTCCAAAGGTGGAAAAAGAGTTAAAACGCATGCTGAACCTCGGGATCATAGAGGAGGTTACGGAACCAACAGACTGGTGTGCCCCAATGGTGCCTGCACCAAAACGCAACAAAGAAGAGGCCAGAGTGTGTGTCGACCTAAAACGCTTGAACAAGGGAGTGAAGCGTGAACGTTACATTTTGCCCACACTGGATGACATAACACCCAAACTGGCCGGTGCCAAGGTCTTCTCCACTCTAGACGCTTCCAGTGGATTTTGGCAAATTCCACTGGACCCAAGTTGCCAAAAATTAACCACTTTCATCACTCCTATGGGCAGGTTTTGTTTCAGACGCCTGCCATTAGGAATAACCTCCGCCCCTGAAATTTTCCAGCGGCTCATGAGCAACTTATTGAAGGACTTGGAGGGGACAGTCGTCGTTATGGACGACATTCTGGTGTACGGATCAAACAAGGAGGAGCATGACAACCGCCTCAAAGCTGTCCTACAGACAGTCAAAGCATCTGGACTTGTCACGGTGGTGGGTGGCTCGAGAGCCGGTTGGACCCAGATGCAGAGGCAGGAGGCACAAAGTTCCGGGGCAAGGGGTTTAATTACAAACACAAAGCGCTGCCGGGCAGGATGACAAAACCAAAAAACAAAAACTCACTGTGACGTGGCATGAGACAAGGAACGAGGAACATGGCATGACATGACATGGACACCAGAACAGGAATAATGGACCAACACAGGAGGAAGGCAGAGACAAGACTTAAATACAGACAGGGCAGACAAGACACAGGTGAACACGATCAGGGCAGATGGGAACCAAAGGAAGTAAAACTCAAGAAACAAGACAAGACAGGAAACCTTTCAAAATAAAACAGGAAACAGAACTTAACCATGACAGAACAAGACAGAAAGCAAAAGCCAATACAAAAGAAACTCAAACCATGACAGTACCCCCCCCTCAAGGAACCGCTCCGAGGTTCCAAAAGTCACATGAGGGGGGGGCCCCGGAGGATAAACCTCGACGGGCATAAGAGTTCGGAGGACGGCCGGGGGGCCGAGGGGTCCGGCGAGGCAGGTCCGGCGGACGGCCGGGGGGCCGAGCGGTCCGGCGAGGCAGGTCCGGCGGACGGCCGGGGGGCCGAGCGCTCCGGCGAGGCAGGTCCGGCGTGGAGTCCGGCGTGGAGTCAGGCTTGGAGTCAGGCGTGGAGTCAGGCGTGGAGTCAGGCGTGGAGTCAGGCGTGGAGTCAGGCGTGGAGTCAGGCGTGGAGTCAGGCGTGGAGTCAGGCGTGGAGTCAGGCGTGGAGTCAGGCGTGGAGTCAGGCTTGGAGTCAGGCATGGAGTCAGGCTTGGAGTCAGGCATGGAGTCAGGCATGGAGTCAGGCATGGAGTCAGGCATGGAGTCAGGCATGGAGTCAGGCATGAGGTTCAGGCATGCCCATGGAAGCGGGGCCCTGTCGGGGCACAGGTGGCACCCCCCTGGGAGCCGGGACGGGTCGGGGTGCGTCCGGGACCACCACTGAACATGGCTGTGGTGCGTCCGGGACCACCACTGGGTGAGGTTGTGGTGCATCCGGGACCACCACTGAACGTGGCTGTGGTGCGTCCCGGACCACCACTGAACGTGACTGTGGGGGACGGCGGCGACGACGACCCCCCCTCAGGGCAAGACGGCTCCCTGTGAAGTCAAGGTGGCTCCCCCTCAGGGCATACGAGGCAAACTGGGCCTGGTCAAAAACCCAGTAAGACCTCGTACGCTCGGCTTCCTGGCAGTATGCCTCTAGGAGCTTCATATCCCGCTCTGCTGGGTCCAGAAAGTATGGTTGGTCCATTCTGTCACGGTGGTGGGTGGCTCGAAAGCCGGTTGGACCCAGATGCAGAGGCAGGAGGCACAAAGTTCCGGGGCAAGGGGTTTAATTACAAACACAAAGCGCTGCCGGGCAGGATGACAAAACCAAAAAACAAAAACTCACTGTGACGTGGCATGAGACAAGGAACGAGGAACATGGCATGACATGACATGGACACCAGAACAGGAATAATGGACCAACACAGGAGGAAGGCAGAGACAAGACTTAAATACAGACAGGGCAGACAAGACACAGGTGAACACGATCAGGGCAGATGGGAACCAAAGGAAGTAAAACTCAAGAAACAAGACAAGACAGGAAACCTTTCAAAATAAAACAGGAAACAGAACTTAACCATGACAGAACAAGACAGAAAGCAAAAGCCAATACAAAAGAAACTCAAACCATGACAGGACTCAAACTTAACAGGGCTAAGTGCCACTTTGGAAAAACTGAACTGCAGTTCTTTGGCCACATCATTGGAGCGGATGGTGTGAAGCCAGATGAGAGCAAAGTGGAAGCCATCGCGAAGATGTCCAGCCCATCAAACGTGGAGCAGCTGCGCCAGGTGCTTGGACTCATAAACTATGTTGGAAAATTCCTACCTGGCCTGTCAACAGTGTTACATCCACTCACCTCCCTGCTCAGAAAAGGGAGTGCATGGGTCTGGGATGAGCCACAGGAACGAGCATTTAAGAAAGCAAAGACGATGTTGGTGGCTGCACCTGTACTCCACTACTATGATGTTAACAAGCCTACAGTGGTCAGCGCTGATGCCAGCAGCTATGGTCTGGGCGCTACGCTGATGCCAGCAGCTATGGTCTGGGCGCTACATTGTTACAGGACCATAATGGAGAGTTAATGCCTGTCGCCTTTGCTTCGCGCACTCTCACTGATGCAGAGAAGCGATACTCGCAGATAGAGAAGGAGTGTCTTGCATCAGTCTGGGCCTGTGAACGTTTTGCTCGCTATATCCAAGGCATGGGAAGTGTTCGTTTACAAACTGATCACAAGCCACTGGTGCCACTGATCAACTCATATGACCTTGACAAAACACCACTGAGATGCCAGAGACTGCTAATGCGTCTGATGCGATTCAATGTAACTGCCGAACATGTTCCTGGAAAACAGTTGGTAGTTGCAGATGCACTCTCAAGACACCCACTGAAAGACAGTTCCGTACCACAGACTGAAAAACAAGTAAAGGCATATGTAAACACAATAGTGGATAGCAAACCAATCAAGTCAAACAAGCTGGAGGAAATCCGTGACGCAACCAGAGGTGACACAGACCTTCAGAAAGTGATCACATTCACGAGGACAGGGTGGCCCCGCAAGATGGGTAAGAATTCAACATTGTACAGATTCTTTGCAGCTAGAAACCACCTTTCAGAATCAGATGGTCTAGTGCTGTATGAAGATCGCATAGTGATTCCCTCAGCACTGAGATCCGGTGTGTTGGACCAGCTACATGAAGGTCACCAGGGTCTTACTAAATGTCGAGAGCGAGCCAAACTGACAGTGTGGTGGCCTAACATCGGAGCACAAATCACCAGCAAAGTAAAGTTCTGCAACTTTTGCAGAGAACATAAGCCTACACAGAGACGTGAACCACTGATTACTACTCCCCTCCCCAGTGGTCCATGGTAGAGGGCTGCATTGGGATCGGGTCCCGCCGGGTCCCGCGGGACCCAACCCAAATCTCGCGGGATTGGGCGGTTTGGATTGTGCTGCGGGCGGGAGCGGGCGGCAAAAAATAAACCCCGCGGGATCAGTGCTGGCATGAATATCGGATGAATATATAATAGCGGACTACGTTAGGCTGTGCGGCTGTTGGAGTCTTACGTACTGAAGCTCCGTGAAGCACCAGGTAGAGATGCCCAATGGCCTCTGTCATCAAACCTGTTGTTGGGGGGTGTGCAACGCCCCGCCCCGCCTCTTACTAAGAGCGCGCTTCAGGCCGTCTGTCTGCGCGTGCACACACGCACACTTTTAACCGAACAGGATTTGTGAAAATATATTTAATATTTAAGTTGCACATTACACAAAAGAAGAATGCATCAAAAGATGAGGCTGGAGGAGGACATGAATCTCTTCAATAATATCAATACAAATACGTGTTTTTTTCCTGCGGGACGGGGGACGATACAAAATCAATGCATCTCTATTACTGTGCGGGACTAAATTCTCGGAGTTTTGCGGGAGCGGGCGGGAGTGTAACGCATACGTTGCGGGAGCGGGCGGGATTGGTCAGAAATTCAGCGGGCGCGGGCGGGAGCGGGATGAAGAAAATAGTCCCGCGCAGGGCTCTAGTCCATGGCAGAGGATTGCAGTGGACTTGTTTGAGCTAGAAGGTAAAATGTATCTTGTTGCAGTTGATTATTCTTCCAGAGACATTGAGATTAGTTCTCTCACCTCTATCACCAGTAAGCAGGTAATCAACAAGCTCAAGCACATGTTTGTCAGATGGGGGATTCCGTAAGAACTAGTCAGTGACAATGGGACGCAGTTTACGTCCGCTGAGTTCCAAGACTTCAAACAGAAGTATGGGTTCGCTCACATCACCTCGAGCCCCCATTACCCACAGTCCAATGGAGCTGCTGAGAGGGCTGTTCAAACTGCGAAGTACATTTTAAAACAGCCAGATCCTTGCTTAGCACTCATGAGTTACCGATCTACTCCAATCGCAGCAACTGGTGCCAGTCCAGCACAACTCATGACTGGAAGACAAATCCGAACCACCGTTCCGGTGTGGGAAAAGACTTTAATGCCAAGTCCAATAAATCCAGATCATGTCCGCCAGAAGGACATAACAGCCAAAGATTCCTATCAATTCTTCTACAACCGCAGACACTCAGCCCAACCACTTTCAGAACTTCACCCAGGTCAAGATGTTCGAGTGAAGCTGGACGGAGAGAAAGGATGGACAACTCCGGCTAAGGTCGTCAGCAAGTCCAAGGAGCCGAGATCTTACATCGTGGAGATGGATAATGGAAACATAACCCTTCAGAACAGACGACATCTCCAGACCGTTCCAGAGACAGAAAACTCTGTGGATCAACCTCAGGTCGACTCTACTGCACCACAGAAGGACAACAGCGGCGCTGTAGTGGTTCCACCAGAGTTGCCGCTGAGCCAACCTTCGATTAGCCTTTCTCCAGGTCCTTCCATCCAGCCTGCTACTCCAGTGAAGATGAACTCCAGGGGGCCGTGAGATCAAAGTGCCTCAGAGATTTAGAGACTAATATTAAAAGGGCAAAATAAACCCTTCTAGGACTGAGGGCAGTCTACCCCTGTGATGTCCTTTAATGTTCCATGTGGTGTTCATATAACAACAACAAAACAGAACAAAACAAAAAAAAAAGGAGGAAAATGCAGGAGGAAATGTTATTGAGTTGTATATGTAAAGAAAAAAAATAAGAATAGCTCATGTTTATTTTATATGGTTACTGTGCAATGCATGGAAAAAAAAAGGTTTATTTTATGTTTGCATGTTGAAAAGAAAGCAGCTAAAACCTAAAGCCATTATTGTTATTGCCAAGTCGGTGCAAAATGTTTTATTTTTCTTAGAGGGGAGATGTTGTGAGATTTGATCCCCTGCACTTAACATACCTGTGGAGGACTGACCACTAGGGGTCAGACGCTGAATGTTTTATGCAGAAGAAAACGTGCCTGTACTTGCTGCACATGGTTAAGCTGCCGTTAAGATTAAAACAGTGTTATGAACGATAATTGGTCTCATCCTTCGCTCGTAACATGACAGGAATTATTGCTTGGCTGTAATAAATAATAACTCAGAGACAACGTTGTTTTGGAAAATCCGGTTATTCCGATCTCTCTGATTTTTGAAGGTTCTGTAGGTTCGGGAGGATTTATTTACCTACAATATCTACAAAATAATGACCACTCAGGTATTTCCTCAGGCCTTTTATGGGAAGCCGGGAAAGCAGTCGTGAGAGGCAAAATAATCGCCTTCTCATCCCACAAAAAAAAAAAAAAAAAAAAAAAACTCTAAACTAGTGGATTTAGAGCAAAAAATCAGACTGTTAGAGGAAACATACAGCAACTCTCCGGATGAACAAACTCTTCAACAAATAAGGAAAGTAAGAATCAAATTAAATGCAATAACTAATCAAAGAACACAGTTTTTATTAAAGAGATTATGCTTGGAGAGGTTTGATCACAGTAATAAATCTGGGTAATTTTTGGCAAATCAACTCAAAATATACAAAGAAAAAACAACTATTTCAGCAGTCAGAGACCTAACAGGAAACATGATCCTGCCGCAATAAATTCTGTTTTTAAAAACTTTTAGCAATCCCTCTACTCATCCCAAATTGATCCTTTGCACAATGACATTAATAGTTATATAGTTATAGTAATTATATTATATTATTAGTTATATTAATAGGAGGAGCAAATCACAGCCCTGGAGTCCCCTCTTACTGAAGAAGAGCTACATAAAGCATTAACAACATGCCTAGTAAAAAAGCCCCAGGACCAGACGGCTTCCCAGCAGAATTCTATAAAGATTTTTGGCAAATTTTAGCTCCAATTTTTCTCAGAATGACAATAGAAATTAAGGAACACAATTATCTACCTCCAAATATGAACTCTGCCAATATTATCTTGTTTCTGAAACCTGGGAAAGATCCAACATCACCATCCAGCTATCGACCCATGTTGCTGATTAATGAGTTATTAATAAGTCGTAAGACAGGCCTCTTCTGTGTTCATGTTCAAATCTAGACTTAAAACATTTCTGTTTAGCCGTGTATATGACTGAGAGGTCCTATCTGCACTTTTCTGTCCTTTCCTTCCTTTATTTTTATACCAATTTTCTAATTTTATCTTTTCTTTTAAAGTAAATTTTACATTGATTATTTCTATAATGTATTGTGATTTGAATGCATTTTTCTGTTTTGTGAAGCACCTTGAATTACTTTGTGTATGAATTGTGCTATACAAATAAACTTGCCTTGCCTTGTCTTGCCTTATGCAGATCTTAAAATTATCCGCAAAGCTTTGGCAGGAAGGCTGGAGAAAGTAGTTCCTTCTCTGATACATCCTGACCAAACAGGCTTTATAGACATTTTGTAGACATTTATCTACTAATGTGCGCAGATTAATCAACCTCATAGATTATACAACTATCCATAACCAAGAAGCAACCTTTGTGTCACTGGATGCAGAAAAGGCATTTGATCGAGTCAACTGGAAATTTTAAGGGCTATGTTGCAGACCGAAGCACTGGCTTCAATGCACACCAGAAGAGTGTTGCACACCAGCGCTGTTTACAGCGTCAGAAGGTAGCAGATGGTGAGCAGTCTCCCGTTCTCGCTGGTGTCCATCGGAATGGATCCATGGATCCTAGATTCTAAAAACAGATGGAAAACATGATACGCGTGGCCTATTACATTGCCAAACGAGATAAGCCATTCACAGACTTCCCAGATTTGGTGGAGCTGTGTAAAACAACAGGATCAGACATGCCCCAGTGGTACCCCTCTGACAAGGCTTGTCAAGGCTCAAATGACAGCTTATCTTTGTTGACTTTTGTTAGATAATCAGTTTTGTTTTGTCAGATACTTATCATGTTTTGTTTTTTGTTTTAGTTTTCAAAGAAGCTGGGATCCCAGATTGGCGTGAGAAGATTGTCTTCCTAGCTGCCAATGGAGCTTCAGTGAATATGGGTAAAAAGAATGGGGTTGCTGCAAAGCTGCGGCGTGAAGTGGAATATTTATTGGCAATTCACTGCGTTGCTCACCGTCTCGAGCTGGGTGTGAATGACGCTGTACGTGAGAACCCCCAACTCAAGAGGCTGCAGGAAGGGTTAGTGTACCTTAATGAGCAGTACGATTACTCCCCAAAAGCGCTGAGAGAACTGAGGATGCTTGGGGAGGCATTAGAGGAGAAGGTCTTGAAACCCACCACTCTGAAGGGTGCCAGATGGCTGCCCTACATACACAGGGCTACAAAGGTAAATTATTTGAAATGTCACTCAAAATTGATCAGTTTGGTCAGTTAGAACAAGTGCAACAATCTTAGACTGCCAACAATATTCTGCTTATTCCCTCTTGTTTAAATAATCTTCATTGAAATAATGTTAAATAATATTAAATATTAGCACATTCATAACTTTCTTCAATTTATAAGTTTACAGATTCTCTGCACAAGTTACAAGGTCTTTGTCGCCCATTTCGAGGACATGGTCAGCCCTGAGCGTAGACCCCAACCGAGTGCCACTGTAATGGGCAGAGTTAAGAATATCTTGCGGTATTTGAAAGATGCAAAGAATCTACAGTTCATGCATTTCTGGTGTGATGCTCTGGAGGTTCTGAAAATATTGAGTGAACAGTTTCAGAGGGACAGTCTGACACCAGGTTAGTAAGCTTAGCTCAGTATCCTTGACCACCATCTAAGACAGATACAATTGAACTTTTGTTTTTAAATTTTATTTTCATGTTCAACTATACATGTATTCATGCATGCAATGTTTTATATTTTCCAGGGGAGGCTGTTCAGTATCAAGAAGCCTGTTGCGCAGGTCTGGTTGAGTTGTCCCTTCAGCCATGAGTAGAACAGTCAAAGGTCATTAGCAGCATTGCCTCCTTCAACAAATATCAGGGTGTTAAGTTAACCAACATCAGTGCAGACACACTCAAGAAGGAGAGAGAGGAAATTACAGGTAAACTTCTTTAAAATTATAAGAAAAGCACTGACTCCTGTATTAGAATGTGGTTACACTTTCTAATATCACTAATCATTTGATGAATAATAACCATGTCGTTGATTGGGTCTTTAAACTCTACTCACTCACTGAACATTTGGATGTTTTATTTTCAGAAACCATGATCGATCACCTCCAGATGCGTCTCGATGATCTCTACTCCTGTTATGGTTGCCCTCTAGTGGTGTTTCTTTTGGTTGCATTTCTGGCAGGTTAGCTGTGGTCCCTCACTAATTGATCTCAGCTGCCTGCAATCATGTTGCTTCCTATTTAAGTTCTGTTCTCTCTGTGTTTTGTGTTGGAGCATCTTCTCTGTTTGGGTCTTGTTTGGTTCAAGTAAAAGCTTAAAACTTGATGGATTTGTTTGAGTCTTCCTGCTTCTGGGTTTATCCTCTCTGACCACCCGTAACATTATGCTCCAACCAAGTTAAACCCAGCGGGAAGTATGGAGAACTGAAACTTACCCTAGCCATCTTCAGATCTGGACTCTGCTGCTCTGCCCGCCCTGTACCAAGAACTGCAGGGATATAAAGCCAGATTACAGACACTCCGTGACCGTCTCTCGATATTAGAATATTAGAGCACGTTTCCCCATCTTCTTCCGACCAGATCCAGCTGGGATCTCCTGAGCCATTTGATGGGACAGCTGAGGATTGTGAAGCATTTTTGTCCTCCTGTCGGCTCCATTTTGTGTTTAGACCAAGTGAGTTCCCCTCTGAGCAGAGCAAAGTGGTTTTTGCTCTGAGTTTCCTGACCGGTCGGGCCAAGCGCTGGGGTTTGGCAGAGTGGGACAGACGTGCCGAGTTTTGCAGCTCTTTTCGAGTTTTTTCCTCTCACCTGCTCTCAGTGTTCAATCCGACCACGCCCCACCGAACAGCCGCCGCTTCTCCGTCTCCAGCAAGACTCTCGTAGTGTCATGGATTACACGGTGGAATTCCGGACTTTAGCCGCCAGCACCCGCTGGTCGGACGAAGCGCTGGTGGACGTTTTCCTTCAGGGTCTCTCCTGTGCACTCAAAGACGAGCTGGCGGCGAGGGAGGTACCAGACGAGCTGGAGAAGCTGATCGACTTGGCGGTTCGCATTGATCGAAGAATGAGGGAGCGAGGACGTGCAGAAGCCCACACTGCAGGTGCCCCTTCTGCATTCCCCCCGCGCTCAGGACCTCTCTCCCCAGCTGAACGAAGGAGGCGGGGCTTTGTTTGAACTGTGGACAGTCCGGGCATTTCCTCCGGAACTGTTGGGACGCCCTGAGTATAGGAGGGATCTGGTGAGTCGTGTTTCCTCCTTTACCCCACCATCACGGCCATCATTAAAGGTCCTAGTGACTCATGCAGGAGCGAGGGAGGAGTTTGAGACCCTGATCGACTCCGGTTCTGATGGCAATTTGATTTCACAAGACTTAGTGAACAAACTGTCCATTCCTGTTGAGCCTCTGTCTACTGTGTTGTTAATTCATGCCATAAATGGCTCAATCACGTACAGAGTTTATGCACGTACTGTAAATATAAATGTGACTGTCTCAGGTAACCACTATGAACTCATGTGGTTTTATGTGGTGGACTCTTTGAAGCCCCCTGATTATTTTAGGTTTTCCTTGGTTGTGTAAACATAATCCTCACATTGACTGGGTTTCCGGACGTGTATTGTCCTGGAGTTCCTTTTGCATGTTAAATTGTTTGTTTGCGGCAGCTGTACGATCTTGTGTTGATAGGCAACCGCTTCCTGAACCTCTAGACCTACGTATGGTTTCTTCTGAATATCATGATCTGAGTGAGGTATTCAGTAAGGTTCGCGCTAAGTCTCTGCCTCCCCACCACCCCTATGACTGTGCAATAGACCTCCTACCAGGCACTCAACCACCTAAAGGTCACATCTACCCTGTGTCTCTACCTGAACGGGAGGCCATGGAGGAGTATCTACAGGAGAGTCTTCAGGCTGGAATCATCCGTCCCTCCTCCTCTCCAGCAGGGGCTGGGTTCTTTTTCGTGGGAAAGCAGAATGGAGGACTACGACTTTGCATTGATTACAGGGGGTTGAATAACATTACTGTCCGGAACACTTACCCCCTCTGTTACAGTCCGCTTTTGATCTGGTTAAGGGGTCCCAGATCTTCACTAAACTAGACCTGCGGAGTGCATGCCATCTGGTTCGCATACGGGAGGGGGATGAATGGAAAACTGCATTTAACACACCCAGTGGTCATTTCGAGTACCTTGTTATGCCCTTTGGACTTACAAAAGCCACCGCAGTTTTTCAGTGTCTTATTAATGGCGTACTCAAGGACATGATTAACAGATTTGTGTTTGTATAATTTAACGATATTTTGTTTTTTTCCCCAGACCTTAACACCCACGTGCAGCACGTCAGAGCCGTTTTACAACGCCTCCTCGAGAATCAGCTGTATTGCAAGGCAGAGAAATGCGAGTTCCACACTACTCGGACTAAGTTTCTCGGGCATGTGATAACCCCAGGGTCTGTTCAGATGGACAATGCCAAGGTTAAGGCTGTTCTTGAGTGGCCAGTTCCTTCTGGACGTAAGCAGTTACAGCGCTTCCTGGGGTTTGCCAATTTTTACAGGCGTTTCATCCGAGGTTTCAGTGGCGTGGCTGCACCTCTTCACAGACTCACCTTGGCTAAGGCACGTTTTGTCTGGGATGAGGGAGCTGATAAAGCGTTTGTCGGGCTAAAAAGACGTTTTTCTCTGCAGCCCCTATCCTGACTCAGCCGGACACCTCTAAACAATTCATTGTGGAGGTAGATGCGTCTGAGTCTGGGGTGGGGGCTGTTTTGTCCCAGAGGGTGTCTGATAACAAAGTCCATCCCTGCGCGTATTTCTCCTGCAAGCTCACTCCTGCAGAGAGAAACTACGACATAGGGAACAGAGAGCTGCTAGCTGTGAAGTTAGCCTTGGAGGAGTGCCGTCACCTGTTGGAGGGGTCTGATCAACCGTTTCTAGTTTGGACAGATCATAAAAACCTGGAGTACATTCGAGCAGCCAAAAGACTTAACCCACGCCAGGCCAGATGGGCCCTGTTTTTTGACAGATTCAATTTCTCCATCTGCTATCGGCCTGGCATTAAGAACATCAAGGCGGACGCTCTTTCACGCCAATTTCAGCGGGAGGAGGAATCTGAGGATTCTACGGCAGCTGCCACCATTGTTCCTCCGCATCTAGTGCTGGGAGCGTCTCGATGGGCCTTGGACCGCAGGGTCAAATCTTCAGTCCCTGATGTGACTACCATTCCTACTGGATGTCCTGCTAACTGCCTGTTTGTTCCTCCCTCTCTTCGCCCAGCAGTTCTCAAGTGGGGGCACTCTTCCCGGTTGGCTTGCCATCCTGGAGTGACAAGGACTGCGTTTCTGGTGGCCCAGCGGTTTTGGTGGCCCACAGTGTCCTCAGACATTCGGGCTTTCGTATCCTCATGTCCTGTGTGTGCCAGCGTCAAGGTACCCAGAAAACCACCCGCCGGTTTCCTACAACCTCTACCTGTGCCCTCCAGACCTTGGTCCCACATCTCTATGGACTTCATTACTGGGTTACCCAATTCTAAGGGTAATGTTGTCATCCTCACCATCATTGACAGGTTCTCCAAACTGGTCCATGCTGTGCCTCTGCGGAAGTTGCCGTCAGCCAAGGAGTTGGCTATTATTGTCTCCAAGCATGTGTTTTGTTTACATGGCCTTCCGCAGAACATTACTTCTGATCGAGGACCGCAGTTTGTTGCCGCCTTCTGGAAAGAATTCTGCAAACTCCTTGGGATCAAGGTCAGCCTAAGTTCAGGTTTCCACCCCCAAACCAACGGCCAGATAGTGCGTTACAACCAGGACTTGGAAACAACCTTACGAGCCATGTGTGCCAAGAACCAAAGCACTTGGTCTTCTCAGCTGCCCTGGGCTGAGTATTCACACAACACCCTTCAAGATTCCTCTGGTTTTTCCCCTTTCCAAGCTGCCTATGGCTATCAGCCACCTCTTTTTCCCCACCAGGAATAATCGGCTTCAACCTCGGGTCCCGCTGCTTTTGTGAGGCGTTGCCGACGTACGTGGAGCAGATATCGTCACCTACTTCTTCAGAATCAGGAACGGTTCACTGCTGTGGCTAACCGACGCAGATCGGCAGCTCCTGAATACAAGGTGGGGGACAGAGTGTGGCTTTCTTCATCCGATGTGCTGTTGAAAGGGGGAGCTCGGAAATTTCATCCCCGATACATTGGTCCTTTCCCCATCACCCAGATCATCAACCCTGTGGCAGTCAAACTGGACCTTCCGAGCAGCTTGCGGATCCACCCGGTCTTCCACGTGAGCAAGCTGAAACCTGTGAGAGACAGTTCCCTCCACTCCACTGTCCCGTCTCCTCCAGCCCCCCGTTTTGTGGATAGGGGACCGGCCTATATCATCAGCAGTCTTCTCACCTCTAGAAGGGTTGGTCGGGGAATCCAATACCTCGTAGATTGGGAGGGGTACGGTCCTGCCGATCGACAGTGGGTTCCGGGATGTCATATTCTGGACCTGGATCTAATTGATCGCTTTTATCGGGACCATCCTGATCAACCATGTCGTCCGTCTATTAGCCGGACTTAGTGTGGGGGGTTATTTGTTTGAGTCTTCCTGCTCCTGGGTTTATCCTCTCTGACCACCCGTAACAACTCCAACAGTGTTATTTCAAAGTTTAGGGCTCTAGATCACACATTGTGGCCCGAACTGGATGTTAATGATAAAGATTCCAAAGAAGCCTTTGTGCGTCATGGCGGAGATCAGATAGGTGATTTGGTGTAACACTATGAAGAGGTGTTCAAGCACCATAGTGTTGACCCTGGATCCGTGCTTCACCAGTTCCGTCTTTACAAAACGTAGGCCAAGGACCGCCAGACATCCATGAGGAACAAACTCATCACTGTTCTAAATAGAGGTTGGTTGGTTGGTTGTGTACAACTTTTGCTACTGTTACATGTTTAGACCAACAAAGGAAGTAAAATGACATTTTTGTGTATCTTATAAATATCATATTGCATTAGCAGTGTTTTGACTTTTTTCAGACTTTTTTTTAGAAATGCATTGTCTAATACCTCTATTATGTGGATATAAACAACAAGTAAATCTTGAATTGTTAAATTATTTCTTGCAGAGGATCTTAAGAAGAGGTTTGATGCTCTGGCCATCCTGATGGAGATTTATGTCGTCATGTGCGTGAGCACTGCCATGTGTGAGTGTGGCTTCTCTTGCATGAAGAGAGTGAAGTCCGACCGGAGGTCCCCCCTCATCACCATACAACTAAACCGACTCATGTACATTGCCTTGGAGGGCCAAACATTTGACAAGTTTGTTGCCCTGGACTCAGTAAATTATTGGTGGGGCCAAGAACCAAAGCACTTGGTCTTCTCAGCTGCCCTGGGCTGAGTATTCACACAACACCCTTCAAGATTCCTCTGGTTTTTCCCCTTTTGGTGTGAGGAAGCCAGGCTTCACTGCTTGGAAACAAAGAATCGAACAGCCAACTGATGAGGATCTGGAAAGAGAGCTTGAGGAGATAGACAGAGAAATTAAAGCAGGACGAGATGCCGAAGATGCTGCTAGAGAGAGGTTGAACCATGTCATGATATGGAAGGAGTGGATGAGGAGGCTACTGAAGATGGTGAAGAGAGACTGGCGCATGAGTCTCAGACTCAAATGCAGTATAATGTCAAAGTACTTCATTTTGTTTTTCTGTACAACACTGTAAGCAGTAAGTATTTCTAGTCAAAAGCTGAATGATCTCAGTAATTTAATATTATTTAATTTTTCAATTATTTAATTTAATTAAGTAACTAAAGTAACTAAAAAGTAAATGTAACTTTGGAACTTTAAACAAGTAACTGCAAATTTGAACAACATAACAGTAAATAAGGACCTAAAAAGTAAATGTAACTTTGCAACAGTAACATAAAGCAGAACCTCAAGGCAGTCAGAGCAAAAAAGTAACTAAAACTTCTTAACTATTGATTAGGAACAAATGTGAAATAGCAGTGATTAGAAGCAGCATGAAAACTTCTGAACTAGTGTTACCTACTACCCTGCAGTGCTCTCTTCAGAAAATCTGAAATAGACTAGAGGTCGCGTTGTGCGGTGTCGGGCCAGTAACTTTCAGGCAGGGCCAGTATCTTTCAAAAACTACTGGCCCTGTGGGGCAGTGCAAATTTCTGGGGTATGTCAACCCCTGTTGTGACGCATATATATATATATATATATATATATAACTTATCCAATTTTGCCAACTTAAATGAATTACTTCTATTGGTAACAACTAATTGAGTTAAATTTATTCAACCTAATTTTTTACGTCTATAAAACTCAATAATTGTTTATACAACTCAAATTTACATATTTATCTAACTAAATGTCAAATTACTCCAATTCAATTAATATTTTTTCCATCTTAATTAATTATTATTCTTGAATACTCAAAATGGAAATAAGATCAGAAACTCGTGCGTTCACTTTGTTCTTTTTCTCCAAGCAGGAACTATTTCTTTTGATGATGATGCAGCCGTGTTACTTTTTTGATGCTCTTATAATCTTCATACGCCGTCATTAAAATCTCCGACTCCATCTCACTGAAGTGTAGCGTCTCTTTTTTTTGCCATGCGTTTCCATGGTGACTCCGTAAATTGGCGATCCATTGAGAATGTCTTTATGTACTTGACGTGCACGTGCATTAACCCAGGGTTACCAAGTCGAGCGTAATTACGCCAACTCATATCCGGTCTTTTGGAACCGACATACCCAGAGTAAGCAAGTTCAGGCGGATTTCAGCCAGAGTTCAGGGTTAAAGTCAGGGGAGTTTAAACAGGCCTTCTGGAATACCCCCCTGGCTTTTTGAGATTATAAATAAACAACAGATCATTTGTTTATGTATGGATGGAGGTTTTTGGAGCATTATTACTGTTGGTGTTGCACAAAATGAGGAAAATGCCAAATATTTTGGAGTAATCCCACTGATGAGTTTTGTGATTTAGTTTTTAATGTTTTCTAAGACCTAAAAAGGATATTCACAATAACAGGTTTTCTCTGATCCGTTTCACAAAGACACACACAGGATGTCACACACCAAGGAATGAACTGATTGCTAAAAATGATGCAGGAGTCCAGCTATAAAAAAAATGACAAAAGAGCAAATAAAACAGAATGATTTGATTTGTCATGTCTAATTATTAATATTTCCAGGCTTTGTTTGTTTTGTTCTACAGCATCTTCATATTTGTATAATTTTGACAGAATATTATTCGTTATGTAAGGTTTAACTTCATTTATTCTGGATTAATATGCCTGTTTTTATTCATATTTATGTTCCAAAATTTTAGTTTTAAAGGTTTAAAAGTTTTAAAAGTTTAGCTTTAGTGTGTTCAATAAATGTTTACCTTGTTCGGCCCCCAGTGTGACAGAGATTGACCCTGCTATAATACGAGTTGATGAAATTCATTCCTTTCTTAGTGAAAAAATGGTCAAATAAGCACAGGGAACACAAAACGATCCCAATAAATGTGTGCGTGCGTGCGCGTTTTTGTGTGCCTGCGTGTGTGTGTTTGAGAGGGGTCACTCCCCGGGAATAAGTCAGTGTAGAAACGCCACTGGTCGTCCTCCGTGGGTTGTTGTGCTTTGTGCTGCGGCGCAGGAACACAGCTGTCTGATGACCCAGAACCTGGACAGTGAACGCCTCGTTCGGATGATCAAGATGCTCCAGAACAACCTGAAAAACAGAAACTGCGATATCCTGGACGCCATGAATAAACACGCGACTGAAGTTCTAATATTCAGTCTTCTTGTATGTTAGGCACGTTTGGAGGACAAACAAACTGTTGGAAAAATGAAAATGGAAGACTTTAAAGGGAACGAGTTGTATTCAAGAGCGCCACTTCAGCCTCAGCATTGTTTCGCGTGTGATGCGTTCAGGATCCTCGTGATTTCTGATGCTCCTCCTCAGCGTCCTCTCGTCTCCACCGGCAGCAGCATCCATTAAGGGTCACTGTTCTCTCATCAGCCTCTTCTGACCCCGATTCACGTTTTTCCACCAGGATGCCGTGGTGGAGACGCCGCGAGCGCCTGTCAGGACTCGCGGACGCCAGGCTCCCCGTTTTCTCTCCGTCCTCCCAAGCGTGACTTGAAGGCAGCGGAGCGGCGATGCGAGCACCAGGAGACAATCGTCGATGTTCTGGATGAAGCTAGCACGCTAAGGTTAGCCGGGCCCGATCTCGGTGGGTGTTTCCCTCCCCTCGCCGTTCTCCCGTGAATCCCCCCGAAGGCCGCTCCGTGGATGTGAGGACATGCCCGAGCTTTCCAGGGGCTTTCTCCCAGGCATGAAGCCTCCTGGCGGCGAAGCCCCCCGGCCGTGAAGCATCCGCAGTTATTTTGTCCCCTCCGCGAGGATGCTGTCGGAGGAGCGGGTCTGACCGGGACTAGCTGGACGCTCTCTCCGTGAAGGCCATGATACCGAGAGAATGATAATGCTGGAAAAACAGGTAACATCTGGAGCCCTTTGGCTCTGTATCTCAGAAGAATCTGACATTTTTTCACACTCCCATGACAACCAGCAAAAAACTGGCAATCAACCAGATCCAATGCAAGCAGATATTTGAGGTATTTGTATAATACAGAAAGACAATAAAGATGATCATCCTTCCACATTCCAGTTCATTCCTCTCTATATTTCAGTTTCAGTGTAATTCACTGATAAATACCTGCAGCTGCCAGATGAAGAGGGTGTTTTTCTTACCACAGTTTAGGATCTTTAAAAGGTTGAGACTTTCATTTCATATGCTTTCATTGTTGCTAAGTATACATGGGGGGGGGGGGGGGGGGGTGTCAATGCAGATTAAAGTAGTAGAACTACATATTTTACAGTTACAAACTCTTTATTTAAAGACCAGTTACAATTAAATCTAAAAGCTAAACAAATAAAACTACAACATTAAATGAAAATGACAAATAATAATGTTAGTGTGAATCAGCTGCAGTTTGCACCACTTTTCTCTTTTAAACAGTTTCAAGGCTTTGATATATTGAAAATCTTTCATCTGTTGATGCTCAGCACCAAACAGGCTGATGTCGTGCTGCCCAAAACAGAAACAGTAATGTGATTGTTTCTCTCAGTGTCCTTTTAAAAAAGTTTATGTTTAATATATTTAAAATGTTTTACCCAATTCTTTGTTGAAAAGTCTCTTTTGTGGTTCAGTAATGGAGTGTGGTTTAGCTACACCAGTTCTGATAATTTTGGGGGGAAATAAATACCTAGATATTTGATATTGCCTGATTTGACTGGTATTGACAGTCTTTGGTCTGCATTACTGTTCAGTGATAATAAAACAGATTTATTCCAATTAATTGAGTAGTCTGATATGGAGGAGAATTGATTAATAAATGTTGCTGTTTCACTTACTGAACGTAAATTATGTAGAATAAGTAATATGTCATCTGCATAGAGATTAATTTTCTGATGGCTGTTTTTGGTTTTAATTCCTTTAATGCTATCATTATGTCTTATTGCTGCAACTAGAGGCTTGGTAAATATAGCGAAAAAAGAGAGGGAGAGTGGGCAACCCTGTCTGATTCCTTTTCCAAGAAAAAACCTGTCGGAAGTAGTTCTGACTGTTGCATTTGGGTTGCAATATAATATTTTAATCCAGTCAATGAATGATATCCAAACACAAATTTATGGAGGGCAGCAATGAGGAAGTTCAAGTTTACTCTGTCAAATGCTTTTTCAGCATCTAACGAGAGTATGGTCATTTCTTGGTTTTTAATAGTGGCAAAGTCTATTATGTTAACGAGTCTGCGGACATTGTGTGAGGAGTGATTTTTTTTCTATTCTCTGTGCTAGTGCTTTGTAAATAATTTTTACGTCTGATTGATTAAAGAAATGGGGCGATAGCTTGAAGGACCTGTGGGATCTTTCTCTGGTTTGAGAAGGAGGATTATGTTGGTTCACTTTATGTTAGATGGTAATGTTTGGGTATTTTTTTTAGCTTTTAAGTGTATTATAATGTTCGTTCTTCACTATAAACAACCCCAAAGTGGTATTTTGATCCTTTCATGAATTTCTGAGTCTTAATTAGTAATATAAAATCAAAAGGAGATTTGGTCTAAAAAAGTGCAAAGACTGAAGTCTTTCCTTTCCTTTATACATTTTCCTGCTCTTAACAGTTAAGGCAACATTAATAAATATTTTTCAACAATTAATCAGGCATTTGTTGCCAACTTTTTATAAAATGTCACATCTCAATAACTTGAACAAACAGTACTATATTTTTGAAACAGATGACTGTTTGACTTTTCATTGAACATGTCTTGTGTAAAGGTGTGAGTGGGTGTGGTTAAATGCCTGTCTGTGGTAGGCATGCACCACCATCACTCATATTTGAGACCAAGAGCCCTAAAACCCTGAAATATAACACGTGAAAAAGAATGAAGAAATGATGTGCATTATACAATTTGAATCTTAATTTAAAGTAGTAATTGATTGAAGTTTAACAAAATCATTTATTTTAATTTGCACTGTCTCTTCATCAATAGGTTCTTTCATTCTGTTAAAGATTCACTTTTTTTCCTTAATGGGAGAAATGTGCATGTGACCTCTGTGTCAACAGCTGGAATCCTGACTCTGCAAAGCTTCCTCGAGCTGTGACAGCTCATCACCTGCTAATATCTTACATCTTCCTACTTGTTGTATTTTTTAACAAGTTGGTCTTTTTGTCTGCTTTTCAGGAGTGCATCTGCACTGTGATGTACAGGGAAGTCTGTGATGAGTCGGGTTGAGCTCTCGTATTGGATTCTCAGCTCGTATATTTTCTGTGCTCAGGCGTTGTGGATATGTTTGTTCAAATTTTTGTTTGCTTTCGTACTGATGTTTGATATTAAGGCCACATTTTCGCAACACATGAGACATAAAAGTTTTGCTCTGTCTATTGGAAGAATGAATCCATAAAGATCTGTCCATTTACTTTTTAAAATTATATTTTCCACATCCGCTTTTCTCTCGCTGGACCATGCCACATCCACTCTGATTCAGTTGTGTTCTTTTCAAGATTGCTGGTAATGCTACGTTTTGAGATTACCTTGTAATAAGCCAGAAACTGCTGTGCTTTCCAGAGATCTAACATCGCTGGCGAATCACGTTCAGCTATTTTATGGTTGTGACTGTAGATCTATGCGCCGTACATGATGGCATTTGTCACTCATTGTTGTGCCACACTGTTTGGACCGGTTACGCACATGTTCATCAACCGACCGCTATTTCTTTTTTTCCACCGGGTGTTAATTACCACCATTCCAGAGAGAGTCTTTTGGTCTGGTGGTGGACCATGGTCTGCCATTTGTTGATATGTGGTGTAGGCTCTTTAAAGTTAGATCATTTACATTTGCGTCTCATCTGATTATAAGTATGAAGACATTTTGTACCATAGTATTCGTTAAAGGTGTTAATAATTCCTCACCGGCATTCTTTTATTTTCATATATTTAACCTTTTTTTTTACCAGGAAATCCCATTGAGATAAAATCTCTTTTTCAAGAAGAGGATAGGGTTGGACGATGTCCCTTAAATTGGCAGTTGACGATGTTTGCAGTAAACCATCGGGATGGACAATGGTATCGTCGGGGGAGGGGTTTCGTTATTAAATAATTATTATTCGTTATTTTACTTTATTACTTTATTTATTTTATTTCCCAAATAATGACTCATCTGCGATGATCCAGTATAAACTGAGGGAAGTGACTTAAAAAAAAAATAGAAAAGAAGTGGTCCGCTCCTGCACTTGATTAGTCAGGTGGACCGGTGGAGCGAGCGACCGCATCTCTGATTGAGCAGACGGACTTACAGACTTTGTGTTTGAGGGGAAGGGAGAATGTTTTGTTACGTGTGGGAGACTTAGGACTGTGACCCATCCCGCCGCTCTATGTGAACGAGCTACGGAATTTAGGAGAACCGGGTGTCCCGGTAAAAATGTGTGTCGGGGCAGAGCGCGGAGCGCCAGCACACACAGCGGCTTTGGAGCGATGTGTGTGCTTCAAAGCAGAATGTAGCTAAGTCCTTAGAAACCGTTCAAACAATCACGTGGATTTGTGTTTCCAGTCGTGTCCCGACTAAATAAAGGCTGATGTTATTCCACATATTTACATGCAGCCAGGATGCAGATTGCAGCGTTTCCAGCATGGATTTATGTTCATCAAAGCTAATGTTGTTAGCGCGTGTTAGCATACTGCTAATACGGACTTCTTTCTGGCTCCGTTCTTCAACAGAAAAAGCACTGACCACACGGATTAAAATTAAAATGATGAGCGAACAGGCGCTTCATAATAACCATAACAATAATAAAAGCATGTTTAGAAGATCATCTAGTATATTACCGAGCTGACATATCTATGTATGTCGACCAAACATGTATACGACCAAAAGTGGGACCCATGTGAACGTTTTTTATAATTTGAAAAAGTTTTTCTGGGCTCATGTACACGGTTGAATTCTAATCCAACCAATGATCCGATCAAGATATTTTGCTCATGTAACCACGGCTTATGGTGTCAAATTGCAGCGTGGCCGGGGCGTGGGATCACGATGGTGTCTCTCCATCGTGAGGTCAGTCACCCATCACGATCGGCACAACCCTAGAAGAGGAAGATGTCTTCATCAGATCTCTGTCTCTTCTGAGTAGGGTTGTGTATTGTTCCCTTACATGATTCCACACGCTGTCTGATCAGCAACCTGATACGGCACACCTGTGCAAAAATCACGCTGTCTAAACAGCATCCTGATGTAGCACACCTGTGCAACAATCATGCTGTCTAATCAGCACCCTATTTAGCACACCTGTGCAATAATCATGCTGTCGGATCAGCATCCTGATGTGGCACACCTGTGCAATAATCATGCTGTCTGATCAACATCCTGATATGGACACCTGTGCAATAATCATGCTATTTAATCAGCATCCTGATATGGAACACCTTTGCAATAATTATGCTGTCGGATAAGCATCCTGATATGGCACACCTGTGCCATAACCATGCTGTCAGATCAGCATCCTGATGTGGCACACCTGTGCAATAATCATGTTGTTTAATCAGCATCTTGGTTTGGCACACCTGTGAGGTAGGATGGATTCGCTCAGCAAAGGAGAAGTGCTCACTGTCACAGATTTAAACAGATTTGTGAACACTTTGTTAGAAAAAATGTTACGTTTGTGGACAATGTTTCCGATCTTTGATTTCATCTCATGACAAATGGGAGCAAAAACCAGAGTGTTGCTTGAATATTTGTGTTCAGTTTATGACAATCCACTTTTTCACAGCACTGCAGACAAACCAAAAAAAAAATAAAATGAAACACTTTTTTTCCACCACAAAGCAGAAAACAGTGTAGAAGGCCCAACATGCACAAAATGTTTAAAGCTGTCTTACTTTTGTTTACCACTTGAACCCCCGACTGCTAGTTGGCAGCACCGCCCACTGAGCCTCTTTGAGCAGCTCTACACCACGACCAACACAACAAGATCTCACGAGAACCAGCATTCGTTAAATGTTCGGTCAGCCTCGCGGTTTTTGTTGTTTTGAGACATGAACTACTAAGTTTTTACTTAGGATGGGTACCGAACCGACACTTTGCCACGTTGCTGTCAGTATCATGTACCATGATTGCTGAGCTCGCAGTGGGCTCAGATAAAAAGGAGTGTGAGAAAACGGAGCTGCAGTGCAGACTGTCCTGTAAAGAAAGCCACATTAAAAAACTCTCCTTCATCCTGTCATGCTGGCTCATCACACTTTAATGTTTCTGGAAAGAATTGGTGTTTCTTTAATCTTTATCTTTATCCTTCCTTTATTTTTGAAGCACCAGTTCAAGCTCCGTTCAGCCTCTTGAACTGTTTAACTGTGCTGTTTATTTCCAACATTCAGCAATGTTGGAAATAAACAGCACTTTATTTCCTCAATCATACTTTCACAACCTCATTGGTTAAGGCACATTTATTCTAGGGTTTTTTTTATACTGAAAATCATTTAGCTGTGGAGTCAGACAGTATTGACTAAGATTAAGATCAACTTCATTAATTCCTGAAAGGAAATTTAGTAATCATGACAAGATCATGACTAATCCCTTTAAGCACAAATATTTCTTAATTTACCAAAAGAAAAGCACCAGACATTTGGTTGGGTAAAAGTAACTTGTATATGAGATACAGGTGCAGTGCTTAATGTTGTGATCATTAAAAAAAGATTTGTTACCATATTATTAACATGAAAGGTATATTAATATTCAGCTAGAGTTTTCTTTGTGAACAATTGTTCCGCTACAGCCTTGGGATATATCGCGATATGTATGATATTGTCAGACGCATATCATGATACATACAGTGGTGGACAAAATTGTTGGTACCCCTCAGTTAAAGAAAGAAAGTCCACAATGCTCACTTAAATGACTTGAAATGTTTAAAAGTAACAATAAATTAAAATTTATTGAAAATTAAATCATCCAAATCCGCCATTACTTTTGAGTTGTTGATTAACAGAATTATTTAAAAAAATAAACTAATGAAATAGCGCTGGACAAAATTGATGGTACCTCCATAAAAGACTGAGAAATAATTGCCCAGGGGGTCATGATGAACTCAGGTACGTCCTGTAACCCTTGTGCTATCCTAGGCACTTTACCGTTGGAAGTTGGGTCATCTAGACCCACTAGACAGTGCTCTGAACCTTTTTTTTTTTCAATGATTTGTGATCTTCACTGGTTCAATGGATTACATGAAATTTGTCCACCTTTATCCACCTTTGTTATGGTAGGGAGAACACGTCAAAGTAAGGGCGGGGTCATCCAAGACAGCACAAGGGTTAATTGACATCACAGCTGTTTTCAAACCATAATCAGTCAGTCTGCCTATTTAAAGGGAGACAAATAGTCATGTTGCTGTTTGGTGAAAAGGTGTGAACCACACTGAACATGAACAACAGAAAGCCAAGGAGAGATTTGTCCCAGGACATTAGAAACAAAATGATAGACAAACATGGTAAAGGTAAAGGCTATAAAACCATCTCTAAGCAGCTGGAAGTTCCTGTGACCACAGTGGCACATATTATTCAGAAGTTTAAGACCTACGGGACAGTAGCCAACCTCCCTGGACGTGGCTGGAAGAGGAACATTGATGACAAATGGAGGAGACGGATAGTTGGAACTGTATCCAAAGAGCCCAGAACAACCTCCAAAGACATTAAAGGTGAACTCCTAGATCAAGGTACATCAGTGTCAGATCACACCATTCGTCGTTGTTTGAGCCAGAGTGGACTTAATGGGAGATGACCAAGGAGGACACCACTGTTGAAAGGAAATCAGAAAAAAGCCAAAAATGCATGTTGACAAGCCACAAAGCTTTTGGGAGTATGATGAGACCAAACTGGAGCTTTTTGGTAAGGCCCATCAGCTCTATGTTGGTAGACTCAAAAATGAAGCATCAACCAAAAGAACACTGTCCCTACTGTGAAACATGGAGGAGGCTCAGGTCTGTTTTGGGGCTGCTTTGCTGCATCTGCCACAGGGTGTCTGGAAGTCAAATGAAATCTCCAGATGATCAAGGCATTCTGGATAGAAATGTGCTGCCTAGTGTCAGAAAGCTTGGTCTCAGTGGCAGCTCATGGGTCTTCCAACAGGACAACCATCCAAAACACACAGCCAGAAACCCCCAAGAATGGCTCAGAGAAAAGCGTTGGACTATTCTGAAGTGGATTCTATGATTCCAGATCTGAATCCCATTGAACATCTGTGGAAGGAGCTGAAACATGCCATTTGGAGAAGACACCATCAAACCTGAGACAACTGGAGCAGTTTGCCTATGAGGAGGGGGCCAAAATACCTGTGGACAGGTGCAGAAGGCTCATTGACAAATACAGAAACCATTTCATTGCAGTGATTGCCTCAAAAGGTTGAGCAACAAAACATGAAGTTATGGGTACCATCATTGTAGTCCAGCCCTATTTCATTAGTTTGTTTTTTAAATAATTCTGTTAATCAACAACTCAAAAGTAATGGCTGATTTT
Source organism: Oryzias curvinotus (assembly GCA_023969325.1). Classification (NCBI taxonomy): domain Eukaryota; kingdom Metazoa; phylum Chordata; class Actinopteri; order Beloniformes; family Adrianichthyidae; genus Oryzias; species Oryzias curvinotus. Next base: position 27,405 of record CM043714.1, on the reverse strand, counting down.
GATGATTTAATTTTCAATCAATTTTAATTTATTGTTACATTTGAAGGTTTCAAGTCATTTCAGTGAGCATTGTGGACTTTCTGTCTTTAACTGAGGGGGACCAACTATTTTGTCCACCACTGTATCATATCACCAGAATACACACCTCTGCCGTGCATTATCATGCTGCAACATGAGGGTATAGTCTTGGATGTACGGCAATACAATGGGCCACAGGATCTTGTAGCGGTATCTCTATGCATGAATTAAATGTGCCGGTGCTCTTCATTTATAACATACGTCTGTCCATACCTAGTGATGTGACGTTTTGTATAAAGGTTTCACTGAGTTTCTGCAAAGCCTTTATCAAGGTTTGCTTCATTCAGGGGAGGCGACGAAAATGATGACGTCCAAATTTTCAGCCTGGCTGTACCATGCGACTAATTCATGAAGTGCTTCAGATTGTGCCGTGAGTTTTGACAGCGGCATGAATGCCTCAGGCTCCATTCAACATTTTGATAGAAAGTTGCAGTCAGCGAGACTTTAGAGATGGTTTGGAGATTTAGAGGAAACTGTTGCTTTTACATAAAAAACAATGTATCCCCTAAACCAGGGGTCGGAAACCTATGGGTCGCGAGCCATATATGGCTCTTTTGATGGTCACATGTGGCTCGCAGACAAATCTTTAATTATACTTTTTGTTTTTTTCATTAGACCAGTCCTTCTCGGGCGCGATGCGATGCCGGGGGGGCACAGTAGTAGCGATGCTTGGAGAAAACAAAATCTGCACCATTATCAGTTTACTATTATCTATTATATCACAGAGTTTGTAACAGCCTGAAACCTGTGAATTGCAGCTGCGCGTTCCCGTCTCTGAGAAAGAGCGTGCAGTTGCAGGGATGGGATTTGTGAGGAAGAAAGCGCAGCGCGGCGCAGCACAGGCAGCAAGGTGAATCGCGCAGGGATTGTCAAAACTTAAAACCGTCACATACTGCAGTGTGAGTGTGTGTTTGGCTCCACGTCTGCGGGTGAGCAATCTTTGTCACATCTAAAGAACATTCAAACCTACGATCACGTTTAAAGTCTCAACGCCTGCATGAAGCAGAAACTCACCACGGATCAACCAGACTAGACCATCAGCAAAACCAACATGCAGCACCAGAAGTCGCATTCATGCTAAGAAATACTCATCATTTATTAGCAACAGCATAACAATGTTATTAAAAAGAATCCACAGACTTATTGTACTTTAAAAATGTTGAAATTACATAACATGCTCACATTCACTTGTATTTTTAGTTTTAAACATATTTTTGCGGACTGAGTTGGACTGGGTGGCTGTTGTTGGGTCGCGTTCTAAATTCTGGAGTTCATTGAACGCATCAAGCAGAGATCTGATTGGCTCTCAGTTCTGTCCCTCAGCCTCTTGTTAGGTAGTTTGGACCAATGGGGTTCAGCTATGGGCCCAATAAGGAAATAGGAGGACTGGAGCGGGAGGGGGGGGGTAAGAAGTTGGGAGAAGCGCTCTCATCTCAGCGGGAGAGAGTGAGGAGTTGCTGAATTAGTTGTACGGCGTTGGTTACGGTCTGCAGTAACCAGAATAAATAACCTTAAAAGAGGTTAAGTCTCCGTGCCTCAGTGTGGGACAGGGACGCTACATTATTGTATGGCTCTTTGGAAATTATATTTAAAAATATGTGGCGTTTATGGCTCTCTCGGCCAAAAAGGTTCCCGACCCCTGCCCTAAACTATAATCACTGGCCATATATCTATGTTACAAAAGCACAATAGTTGTCCATTATCTACAATGGTCTTTCATAGTAAATATTGTGAGAGTTACCTTCTAAAAAATAACCCTTAATAGACACTATCTGAGAAGTATTCATCTTTACCTTTTTACAATAATAACATATGTTTTAAGACTGTAAAACTCCTCACTAGACACTTAATCCACTTTTTCTCAGACATGAACATTTTGTACTTTTCCATCTTTTTTAAACTCCCAAAGTTCAAACCTTCATAGAAAAATACGTTCAGTTAGAATGAAAACAAAGATCTGATCGCGATGGAAGATTAAATGTAGCCGAACTCTGGCAAACCGAACACAATCTGTACAGGAGACACAACACGGAGGAAAGTGATTGAAAAAATCTACAGCCAATCAGGATGCAGATCACAGTAGTCTGTAAGAAAAAAAACAACCAACCAAACACACAAAAAAGAAGCAAAGTGCACTAGAAAATCAGTGAAACAGCATTTTACCAAGTGACCACTGTTCACAGCCTATTGTCATCACTTCAATACAGTGGGCCTATAGGCTTCATGTTTTGCGTAATTCTTTATTCTGCAGTTTTTTTTATGATGACACACTTACAGAGTGGAGGAGAAAGGAGAGTTTCCACAATGTGCATGGAGGTATGCTTCATTTAGGGGAGGAGCTGAAAATGATGACTTGTACCATGTGACTGATCCATTGAAGTGGTTTAGATTGTGCAGTGAGTTTTGACAGCCATATATATCCTCCAACCTCCATTCAGTGACAGTTAGGAGACAGTTTGGAGAATTAGGAGCATGTCCACTTAGGATTTTGATAAAGGTTAATCCTTTTTCATTTTAATGATTAGAATCGATGTTTATTTTTATGAAGTTTAAGCTGCAACAAAGGTATGACCGATTCTGTTTTGTAAAGCATGCTTTTAGATAATCCTCCCTGCGAGATTACAGAATAGACTTTTGGTTTGTAGTGATTAATATGAAGACATTAAATGAAAACAGATTTTATCTTCCTTCAGCTGTTGGGTCATTTTTCCTTTTAATTGTTTTTGCACTAGCCTAACAACGACAGAACAAAGTGCTTATGTGTAGGTTTTTGAAAAATGTTTGCTCTTCTGCATGTTGCACAAAGACATAGTTAGTAGGATTGCCAGTGTTTCATCTCCACCAAGATCTCTGTCTCCATGTTGTTGAGAAATGGCTGACAAAACCTACTTTCATGCTCATCTTGCAGCTTGTACTGTGCTGGTAGGGTGGCAGTCCTACAGACTCACCTGAAATGATCAGTTTTTCACATGAAAGCGTCATTAAACCTGGAATGAACACTTTTCCACTTAGAGCTCGACACAGGAGATCGGAGAGGAAACTGAGGAGGACGCTGTCTTCACCATCACACTGAGGAAGGTGCAACTTCACCAGTCTGCCAGCAAGGGGCAGCGCTGGTTGGGTGTGGAGACAGACTCTGCCCTGAGCCTCTATGAGACCTGCAAGGTGCGAACCATCAAGGCCGGCACACTAGAGAGGCTGGTGGAGTATATGGTGTCGGCCTTCAGGGGCAAAGACTCTACCTACGTCACTATCTTCCTGTGCACCTACCGCACCTTTGCGACTACCAGACAAGTGCTGGACCTCCTGCTCCACAGGTGCAGCTTTGATCAAACTTCAAGGAAGAAAATGTTGAGTTTGCAAAGCTGAAAAGGAGTTTTTTTTTTTTTAAAGATGGAGTATGTTTATTCCTAGATATGCCAAACTTCCAAATGTGCCTGCTGGCCCTGCACACAGAGCATCCCAGGACAACTGCACAGAGCTCAGAAAGTAGGTCTACATTTGTGTCAGCAGGTCCAGCTCACTTCTGCAGGCTAGAGCCATTATTTGTTCTGACATTTTTCTTGATAAAATCATTTTGAATCTGTTCTTTTGTTTTAGTACCATTTCATCCATTCTGGGCGCATGGCTGGACCAGTACTCGGAGGACTTCTGGACCCCTCCAAACCACGAATGTCTACACCAGCTCCTCTCCTACCTGCACCTCCATTTTCCTGGCTCTGACCTGGAGCGCCGTGCTCGCAACCTGCTGGCCCACTTCCAGCGCAGACAGCAGTGTGAGCCTGATTCTGATGGTATGAAAGGGGTTGAATGTGGGTGGTCCAGAAAAGGTCCATTAGATAAGCTATTTGAACTGATCCTGTTTGAAGAGGAGCAGGAACATGGGGGTGCCCAGCTGGTGTGGAAAATGTCTGTTTCCACGTCTCTTTAGGGGAGCACATGGGCTGCCCTTTTGCCACGCAGGAAGAGAGCGGCTTTGAGGACGAGCTTCCTGCTTTCAGTTTCCTGTCCTTTGACCCCATCATGGTGGCAGAGCAGTTCACTCTCATGGATGCAGTAAGGGCTGAAACTTCACCTTTTTTTACTCTTCTGTCAAGTTTTAAAGGCCCATTGTTAGACATCCCTGCTGCATGTGTCTTTCTGCAGGACCTCTTTAAGAAGGTGGTGCCCTATCACTGCCTTGGTGGGATCTGGTCTCAGCGGGATAAGAAGGGGAAGGAGCACCTGGCCCCCACCATCAGAGCCACTGTGGCCCAGTTCAATGCTGTCACCAACTGTGTTATTGCCACCTGTCTGAACAACCCTTCGCTGAAGGCCAGCCAAAGAGCCAGGCTGCTAGAGCGATGGATCGATGTGGCACGGGTCAGAAACTTTTCTTCATCCGTTTGGGTGCATGCTTCCTCCCCTTGTGGTTCATCTGTCCTCTTGAAGGTTTATGGGCGTACTGCAGAGGATTTGAGGCTGTCTGTTTGTGATGCAGGAGTGCCGCATCCTGAAGAACTTCTCTTCATTACGGGCCATCCTCTCCGCCCTGCAGTGCAATGCTATCCACAGGCTGAAGAGGACCTGGGAGGAGGTGTCAAGGTGAGGCGTCATCGAGGATTGGACAGCTGTGGGCCAGCGATGTTTTTTAATATCTTATCTTTAATATCTTTGCGTCTTCCTGAAGGGAGAGTTTTCGAACTTTTCGTGAGCTCTCAGAAATCTTCTCCGATGACAACAACTACTCGATCAGCCGTGAGCTGCTGGTGAAGGTGAGCCTCCTCTGCTTCTTTCAGTTGGGGGGGTCTGAGATTGGCTATGAGAGAGCTTTTACTGGCATGCAAATGTCTGTTAACAAGACAACCATACCTTTTCCTAAAACGGCTGTGGTGCAGTGGTACAGTGGTCATCTTCTGATTTAATCATGGTTGGGTTTCCTGACCTCCATAACATAGAGTCCTTACCAACTTTCAAATCCAAACTCAAAACTCATCTGTTTAATTCTGCCTTTTCATTCTGAGTCGCTTTTGCTTTTCTGTTAGTTATTATTAATCGTGTTTTATTGAATGTTTTTGAACTTACTGACCTTTGTTTTGAACAGTGTCCTTGAGTTCCTTGAAAGGCGCTTCTAAATAAAATGGATTTTTATTATTATTACTATGACAGCATCACAGTTGCTGCAGATTTGCCGGCTGCACATCTCTGATGCTGGTCTCCCGTTCCACCACATCCCAAATGTTCTCTGTTGGGTTCTGGTGACTGTGGAGGCCGTTTGAGTCCAGAGAACTCATTGTCATGTTCTAGAAACCAGTCTGAGATTATTCCAGCTTGATGACATGGAGCCTCATCCTGCTGGAAGTAGCATCAGAAGATGGAACACTGTGGTCAGAAAGGGATGGACATGGTCAGCATCAATACAGTCCTCAGGTAGACTGTGTGAATTGTAGACTGTGTGAATTGACAGCAGTGGTACCCGCTGTGGTCTTCTGCTGCTGTGGTCCATCTGCCTCCAGGTTGGACGTGTTGTGGTTCAGAGATGCTCTTCTGCAGACCTCGGGTGGAACCAGTGGTTCTTTGAGTTCCTGTTGTCTTTCTATCAGCTGGAACCAGTCTGACCTCTGACCTCTGGCATCAACAAGTCATTTCCATCCACAGAACTGCTGCTCTCTGGATATTTTCACTTTTTGGACCGTTCTCTGTAAACCCTAGAGATGGTTGTAGGTGAAAATCCCAGTAGATTAGCAGTTTCTGAAACCCTCAGACCAGCCCGTCTGGAACCAACAACCGTGGTTCTAAGTCACTTCAGTCACCTTTCTTCCTAAGTCTGATGCTGGTTTGACCTGCAGATCGTCTGGACCTTGTCTACATGCTGCTGCATGATTGGCTGATTAGAAATTTGCGATAACGATCAGTTGAACAGGCATGTCTAATGAAGTGTCCAGTGAGTGTAGTTCTAAATTTTCAGCCTTTTCTATTTTGAAAAGATCTTCATTCTCTTTGTTTTGTATGACTGTATGAATGACAAAAGCCATGGGACTCTTACAAGAGCGGATTAGTCTTTTAATGTTTTTTAGCCTTGATCTTGATTCCCCACATCTAATACCACAAGTTGAGTGTTAACTGTTCTTCCATGAGTGTTTTTAGTAAGCACAAATGGGATTTTTTTCTTGCAGGAAGGAACCTCAAAATTTGCAACTTTAGAAATCAACCCCAAACGAGCACAGAGGAGACACCAGCAGCAGAGAGACCTGGTAAGGTGGATGGGGGGAGGTCAGTGTCCTGCCTGCTGTGTTCTCAGAACTATTAAAAACTGCTGCCTACAGCACCATCTTGATGCAGAGAGAGTCTCTCTAGCCGTTGCAGTTATTTTCTAGTTTTTCTGAAGCAGTCTGCTGACCTTTATCTCTATGCATCTGTGTATGATAAAGAAGGAAAAATTGCACTAAAGTATAAGTCGCACATTTGGTTGACATTAGTTTACTAAAACACAGGAGCAAGAACGGTCAATTAATGTTGAAAGTCATAACAGAATGGATGACGACAATAGACTGAATATCTGCACGCTTCATTACTGTAACACATTGATACTTATTTAGCTTCATGAAACATAGTAGGAATCTAGTATATTTGCACCACATATGAACACTTATTAAAAAGGCCATAGCAGAAAGAACACAAGTCAACTAAACCCTTTATGACTTAAAATCACTAAATCTATTGAATTCTTTGTCCTCTGCTGCTTTGGAAGAATTCCACCAAGCCCGGCGGCGTAAAACTGAGCAGCTCTTCTTCTTTTGTGTTACTGTCAGTAGCAAATACTGAGACACACAACTACAATGCCCTCCAGTGGTTGTTGATAAGTCACACATCCGCCAATCTATGCGAAAAAGTGAAACTTAAACTCCAAAAAATACGGTAATTGTGTTCTTCTGTCCTTTCAAACTTCGTCTATATCCTGTTTGTTAACAGGGGGTAATGCAGGGGACCATTCCTTATTTGGGAACCTTCTTGACGGACTTGGTGATGATGGACACGGCCATGAAGGATTACACTGAGGTAAGAACCTGCTTTTCTTTTTATCTTTGCTTGGTCTCAGTCATTGCCTAAGTTCCTGATCTGGTTTTCTAGGGCGGTCTGATCAACTTTGAGAAGAGAAGAAAGGTGAGTAAATTTCATGGGAACTATTTTTCTTTACAGATGTGATGACACTCACTTTGGTTCTGTTTCTGGGCCTGCAGGAATTTGAGGTGATTGCTCAGATTAAACTGCTTCAGCTGGCTTCCAACAACTACAGCTTCACTCAGGACAGCCACTTCAGAGAGTGGTTCGCCAGTGCAGAGAAGCTCAGCGAGGCAGAAAGGTCAGTTGATCAAAGCTTGGTGGCTACTCCATCAGTACAAAAGGAGCCCAACAGTGATCAACTGTGATCCGCTAAGTTTAAGCAATGAAGAAACAGAAATAAAAAGAAGATATTTTAATCAAGTCAAAGATAAATGGTCTGCTAATGTAAATATTTCCAAAATGTCTTTGGTTGCATCTTTTTTTAATCATTTCAACACCACGACACATAGAATGGCTGTCCTGTTCTGGAATAATCTCAGCATTAGATACAGATAGAAATATAGTTTTATTCATCATTTTTAATGGATCTGACTGAAAAAACTGGCTTACATAAATAATTTTCCCTCCCCCCACAGCTACATGCTGTCTTGTGAAATTGAGCCTTTGTCGGAGTCGGCCTGCAATACACTGAGAGGCAAAAAGAATGGAGGAATCATGAAGCGGTGGAGCGAGTAAATTATTTCAGGATAGTCTATCAGATTTCTGCTGCACATCACTTCACTAAAGAATCATTTCCCTCCTCCTAATATCTTTCAGCCGGCAGCTAACTGAGGCCAGCTGCAGCAGCACCAGCTCTCACTCAAAGTCCTTTGACCACTCACACTACAGGCCGTGTCAGGGAGGGGATGGCGGTGATGCACTCAGCGTCACCTCAGTCAGCTCCAGTGGCTCAGACCTGGAAGACGTACACGTCAGCTTTCTGTCAGACTCACCAGAGGGACATGAGAGGAAGGTAAGTGGGGGTGCAAAGGGGGTCAGCAACAATACTCAGGTAGGCTGTGGCGTTGGAACCATGCTCAATTCGTACTAAGGGGCCCAAAGTCTGCCAAGAAAATGTCCCCCACACCATGACACCACCACCACCAGCCTGAACTGTGGATACAAGGCAGGATGGATCCATATTTTCATGTTGTTGAGGCCAGATTCTGACCCTACCATCTGAATGTGGCAGCAGAAATGGAGACTCATCAGACCAGACGACATTTTTCCATCTTCTAGGGTCCATGAAGACTCATTCATTCAGGTTGGTTTCATCATAGTAGTAGGTTTAGGGGCTGTCATCTGGACTTAGTTTTTAAAGTTAGAAGACGTTTCACCTCTTATCCAAAGAGGCTTTGTCAATTCTGAATTAGCTGGTCGAAGAGCTGGTATATATGTGCTCATGGGGGAGGAGTCAGACCTGAAACTGGATGGTATTGTCCACTTAGCCTACATGGTTTTGGGTCGTTAAGAGTCCTTTGTCCTCAGCTGGGGGTTGGGGAGCCAGTGACTCCCTCCCCAAACTGGTCATCTCTTTCAGCGGTTAACGACTCAGGTGGAACTGGTTCTGTTTGTTTGGGTTTCAGAACACTGCCGTAGATGGATGGAAGAATAAACCTGAGACCACCATTCTTATTAAGAGAAGGTTTATGGTTTGAATCAAATAACAGGTACTGATCTGTGTGAGTAGGCTTCCTGTACACTTCAACCTGGAGCTGTCTGTCATCGACAATGATCACTGCACAGTCTAGAAAGGCTAGGGTGTTGTCCTTTGTGTCTTCCCTGATGAACTTGATGTTCTTGTCAACTGCGTTGACATGATCCTAGAAAGCCTCCAGTTCCTAGATTTTGATCTTGACCCAAGTGTCGTCCACATATCAGAACCAGTGGCTTGGAGTGGTACCTGGAACGAGTCCAGGGCTCGTCCTTCGACATCTTCCATGTACAAATTGACCACAATCTGCGAGATTGGAGAGCCCATAGCACAGCCGGCGCCCTGCATGTAGAAGTTTCCCCTGAATTGGAAATATGTGAAGTTGAGGCACACTTCCAGCAGTTCGCAGATGTGGTCTGGTGTCAGATTTGTTCTGTCTTATAACTTAGTGTCCTGCAGTAATCACTTCCTCACTGAAATCACTGCCTTGGTGGTGGCACTACATTTTGGATCAGGTTTGTCAAACTCAAGGCCCACAGGCCACATCCAGAACAGCGTGTCATTACACTGCAGGCAAAGTACGACACTGCGTTACTGCAAAACGTTTTCACTTAATTCCTGCCCCGTCTACATGCAGCTCCAACCTTGTGCACGTTTGATTGCACATTTCTTTGTGAGAAGTTCATCTTAGTGATGAAGACTAACAAACCAGCAGACAGGTGTCGTCTCACTGATGACCACCTGCCGTCCATCCTGAGAATCTCAAAAGCAGGACCTCACACCAAACTCACCAATTCAATACAAAAGATGTCAAGCATCCAGCTCTGACAAAATAATACAGGAGAAAGCTGAATAATTTGATGTATTTTTGCTGAACAGCACACATTTTATTCATATTCTAGAATGTGTTTGTTTTGTTATGCAGCATGTTTATATTTTGAATTTGTGCACATTTGAAAGAACATATTTTAATGTAGAGCAAACCATTAAAAGTTATTTAGGGTTTAAATTGATTTATTCTAGAATAATATTCCTGCCTGTTTTTATTCATATTTATTTTCATAATTGTATGAAAAGTGTCATTTTAGTCATTTGAGTTTGACACCCCAGGCTTAAGCACTGGGCTAAAAATGATGTGCAAATATCCAAAAATGCAAGAAAATGAACAAAACCATTTGTTTCAAAATATCGAGGTAAGAGGACCTTAAGGTCACAACCTGATCAAACAAATTCAAAATATAATGGTGTGTGCACTTGGGGGGCTTGTACAACAATCATTTCTGATGATAGTGAGTATTACACATTTGTTACTTGACATGTAATGCATAATAATGTTTTCTGGAATGATGTAAAGAGGCTTTCTGATGAAAATCAATAAGCACTCAATTTTTGGTACATGTGTTGTAATATTAATTATTGCAATAGTGTAATTATATCCTCGGATGGTAATCAAAAAGCACATCATCTTTGTGACTTGAAAAATTACAAGTATAATATATTATAGTATATATATTTCAGTATAAAGTGTAAATAACTCTAAGATGTTAAAAGCCAAATTATGGCAAATATGTAAAAAAAGTTAAAAAAAAAATAAGAGTAGTGAAAAAGCATGTATTTAATCCCATCCCTATCGTTCAAGCAAGTAATCAAAGTCTTTTTGACAATTATAACATTTAATGGATTCAATGTCATTTTTGTGTACTGTGTGTAAAAGTGCAAATATGTCTATTTATTATTCAAAGCAATTACGATGCAAAGAAAATTGCGACATTTTCTTTTCTCTTCTTTATATTATATATTTAATATTTATAAACTATTATCTTGAATAGATTTGATAGATCTACACATTTATACAGTCATTTTTCTTTTCTTTTTTCGTTGTTGCTGAAATTGTTTGAAATAAACAAAACAAAAAATGTTTTACTTGAAACGATCAAGTGAAAAAACAAATACGGGCGTGGCAATGAATCTATTTTTCAGCCTTGTGATCTTTTTTCTCTGACAGTATTCAGTGTTGTACAGGTTGCAGGGAGTAGTAACAGGAAAATCCTTAAGCCTTTTCTTGTGACGTCTGTTTAAAACTTCTGTCCTGCTGTAACTGAGCATGTGTCCTAAACTAAATCTTTGAATCTGCTGTATTCCCGCAGACATCGACGCCGTCAGTCAAACTGACCATCTCTGTTTTGGGAAAAGAAGCTCATGCAGCCGACGCAACTTCCACGGTAACATTCCTCCCCACAGACAAAGATTGTGCTGCACATTAAAACTTGGTGCATGTATGAAAAAAAGAACATTACGAGAATTTGATCAGAGATGTTAGAAATGTGGTGTTTAAAAAATGTGTAAAATGTAGTACAGAGGTCTTAAAACAGCCCAGGAGGTTTATAAAAAAGCATATTTACAAAAACTTGTAATGCTAAAATACACAGCCTTATGTTTACGAGTTACCAAAATAAATAGTGATACAGTAATAAATTACAGTGTGGCAAAAAGTTTTCAGTCAGCTATCAATTGTTCAAAAGTTCTCCCACTTAAAAAGATGAAAGAGGCTGTAATTTACCTCATAGGTGAACCTGAACCATGAGACACAAACTTAGAGAAAAAAATCCAGAAAATCACACTGTTTTGTTTCAAATAATTTATTTGTAAATGTGGGTGGAAAGTAAGTATTTGGTCAATAACAAGTTCTACTCAATACTTTGTTTTGTACCCTTTTAATGACAGCAGTCAAACATTTTCTTTAAGTCTCCACAAGGTTTTCACAAACTTGTTGCTGGTATTCTGGCCCATTCCTCCATGCAGATCTCCTCTAGAGCAGTGATGGTTTTGGTCCATTCCTCCATGCAGATCTCCTCTAGAGCAGTAAGGGTTTTGTTCCATTCCTCCATGCAGATCTCCTCTAGAGCAGAGATGTTTTGGTCCATTCCTCCATGCAGATCTCCTCTAGAGCAGTGATGGTTTTGGTCCATTCCTCCATGCAGATCTCCTCTAGAGCAGTGATGGTTTTGGTCCATTCCTCCATGCAGATCTCCTCTAGAGCAGTGATGGTTTTGGTCCATTCCTCCATGCAGATCTATAGAGCAGGGATGTTTTGGTCCATTCCTCCATGCAGATCTCCTCTAGAGCAGGGATGTTCTGGCCCATTCCTCCATGCAGATCTCCTCTAGAGCAGGGATGTTTTGGCCCATTCCTCCATGCAGATCTTCTCTAGAGCAGGGATGTTTTGGTCCATTCCTCCATGCAGATCTCCTCTAGAGCAGGGATGTTCTTGCCCATTCCTCCATGCAGATCTCCTCTAGAGCTGTGATGTTCTGGCCCATTCCTCCATGCAGATCTCCTCTAGAGCAGAGATGTTCTGGCCCATTCCTCCATGCAGATCTCCTCTAGAACAGTGATGTTCTGGCCCATTCCTCCATGCAGATCTCCTCTAGAACAGTGATGTTCTGGCCCATTCCTCCATGCAGATCTCCTCTAGAACAGTGATGTTCTGGCCCATTCCTCCATGCAGATCTCCTCTAGAGCAGAGATGTTTTGGTCCATTCCTCCATGCAGATCTTCTCTAGAGCAGTGATGTTCTGGCCCATTCCTCCATGCAGAACTCCAAAAGAGCAGTGATGTTCTGGCACATTCCTCCATGCAGATCTCCTCTAGAGCAGAGATGTTTTGGTCCATTCCTCCATGCAGATCTCCTTTAGAGCAGGGATGTTCTGGTCCATTCCTCCATGCAGATCTCCTCTAGAGCACTGATGGTTTGGTCCATTCCTCCATGCAGATCTCCTCTAGAGCACTGATGGTTTGGTCCATTCCTCCATGCAGATCTCCTCTACAGCAGTGATGTTTTAGGGCTGTCTCTGGGCAGCACAGACTTTCAACTCCATCTAGAGATTTTCTAGGGGTTAAGATCTGGAGACTGGCTAGGCCACTCCAGGAACTTGAAATGCTTTTTGTGAAGCCATTCCTTCGTTACCCGGGCAACATGTTCAGGATGGTTGTCATGCTGAAAGACCCAGCCACGTTTTATCTTCAATGCTGATGATGGAAGGAGGTTTTACCTCAAAATCTGACCATACATGGCCCCATTCATTTTTTCCTTTACACGGATCAGTCGTCCAGGCCCCTTTGAATAAAAACAGCCCCAAAGCATAATACCTCCACCTCTAAAAGAGTTGAAAGGCTATGACGGATAAATAAAGCAAAATGAAAGGACACAACCATCTTAAAATTGTTATTTTCTAAAAAATATGATAAATGTGAATCCATCGTGTCTGCATCTTTAGAATTGTGAGATTATATAAAACTCTGAGTTAGTCGCCGCATATTATGCAGAGCGACTTGGTCAGTGGAAACAACTGTCTCCATGAATCCATCCATTGCGGAAGACTCCTGATTTTGTCTGTAAACAGCAGCGTTATGTTTCTGTGAAGTTGAAGGCTCTTTTTCAGTTTCCTCTCTGACTCTTTTCTTCCCAATTAAACTTTCCAAACGTGTCTTTTTAGTTGGTTCTTGTTAACTTTTAGCTTTGGGTTTTTAACCTAGCTAGCGCTCCAAGGGAGCAGCCGCTTTATGTCACGTGACGCATCAAGACAGGCAGATGTAGTAAACAGAATCTGGTAGTTTTCCAAAATAAAACTTCCTTCTGGATCAGAAAATAAAGAGGAAAGCATCGAAGTTAGCGTCTGGATTTTTTCTGTCTGCGGCCCGGTACCAAACCGCCCTTGGACCGCGTACTGGTTTATGGCCTGGGGGTTGGGGACCCCTGATTTAATGGGAACAGGCAGCACGTCGAAAATGACGAGTAGGGGACACCCAAAATGTCAAAAAGAGATCTGGAGGGGGCCCCGAAAATACGTCATATGATGAGTTGGAAGTGAGATAGTGTTTGGTTGCAACAACAAAAGCTGCATCATTTAAATTAGAGGCTCCCATCGTATTAGTTTTGTGTCAAGTTCGGATCTGGGCCCAGATCTGCTAGTTAGGGACCCCTGCTTTAGAGTTTTAAACAAAAAATAAACTTCTCTGGGCTGCAACCTTTGTGTCTCTGTCTTCAGTTCTGGGAGTGCACCTCTCTGTCCTCCCTGGACACCTCTGGCTTGGGTTCCAGCTCTGGTTCTGGGTCAGGCTCCAGTAGTGCCTCCTCCTCTTCTGTGTCATCCTCCACACCACTATCAGCCTCCCGCTCCCACAAACGTTCTGTTTCGGCTGCATCAACCTACTCAACTCTGTCCCTCCCACTGTACAACCAGCAGGTGGACGACTGCTGCATTATCAGGGTCAGCCTGGACGTGGAAAATGGGAACATGTACAAGAGCATACTGGTGAGGAGCCCTTCTTTAGTGCACATGGACTGGTGCAATCTTATAGAACTTAAGACTCCTTGTTAAAATAGTGGGCTGTTTCCCTCTAATTCAGGTGACAAGTCAAGACAAAACTCCGGTGGTCATCAGAAAGGCAATGATCAAACACAACCTGGAGCGGGAGAGGGCCGAGGACTACGAGTTGATGCAGAAGATCTCTGATGACAAAGGTGAAACGTATTTATCATCCAGTTTAATTTACAAAGCCTCTGAAAACAGTTGATCCTTATTTTTGTCCGGGTCTAAAACTGCAGCATTGTGATCAAAACCCTTCAAAGGGTTAGTCGCTGCCAATGAAAACATGCCATTCATTTTCCTTCTTTCCTTGTTCCATAGAGCTTCGGATTCCAGACAATGCTAACGTCTTCTACGCAATGAACTCCACTGCCAACTACGACTTTGTGCTAAAGAAGCGTGGCCCAGCTCGGCCCCTGCGAGCCAAAAACGTGTCCAGTTCCACACTGCCTCGCATGAAACAGAAGGGACTGAAAATTGCTAAAGGGATTTTCTGATGGCATTGCTACTGCTACACCCCACCCATCCACCACACCCCCTGCAGATGAGAACATTTTTGGAGAAAAAACTTCTCTTAAGCCTGACTTGTTCTGGGTGAAAGAGCAGCACTCCTGCAGCAGCTTTTACAAACTGAGCTGGTTTCCGTGGCAACAAAATAACACTTGGTGGGAACACCTGTGGGAACAAAATTCTTTGTTGGGCACTGCTACAACGAAGCACCACTTTTAGGGAAGCATCTGGCTTTCTGTTTCATGGTATTTTGTTTACATCCCCTGATCTGCTCCCCTTCCCCCTGGGATCCCTGTGCTGCTTTCATGAAGCTGCTGTCTTCACCTAAAATCGTGCCCTTTGGCAGCACTCACACTGGAAGTACATGAAGGGCGGGACAGCCAGCTGTCAAGTGTATAGGCACTAAATTCCCCCCACTACTACCACAACCACGTAAAGAGGTTGGACTGAAAGCATTGAGGCAACTGAAAAGACAGAAACTGTAAATATCCACATCTGTGCAGTCAATGAGTGGACCACGTGACATTGGCTTTTGTCCACAATTCAGTCTTTAGTTTGACCTCCTTCTCCTTTTCTTCTTCTTTTGTCTTCTGTTTCAAGCTGTGACCTGCCATTTCGGAACAAACTCAGTCAACATTTCTGTGCTTCAGTGGAAAAGTTTTGGATCATAGATTTGCTCAGAAAAGAGTAAACTTTTTTTTTCTCATGTGAGCTTGATTAGAGATTTAATCAGTATTGGGTTGTTGGAAGTGTAGTTTGAAATAATTCCTGATGAAAACTTTAGAAAGATATAAATCACAGAAAGTCGTATCATAAAATATCTTAGAAACACTTCAGATTTTTCAGCTGATACTTAAAAAAAAACATTGACAAAAAAATCTTCTTTTATTTTCATAAAACCATAAACTTTGTTGAAAAGCTTTTGGAAACAAATTTTCATAAACGTTTAGATATCCTGTTTGACTAACCGATCATTTAATCTGAATGTTTATAAATTTTCCAGTTTATTCTAGACATTTAGAATTTATCTAACTCGAATAATATTCAGTCATTTTCATGAAATGAACATAAATAATCAGGTTCCTCTAGCTGCTGTTTGTCAGCCTCTACTGTGTTTTCTTTGATCAGTTTCCAATGTTGCAGCTTGTCCATCCAACAGGGGCGTTTGGGTGGTGTTTGAGATGGTTACCTGTGATGGGCAGTAATGACAGCGATTTGGGAAGGGGGTCTGTGATGAGCGCTTCTGGCAAGTATTTGTAACGGGCATTCCAGAAGAGCATCTTAGACGGGCCCCTGTGATTGGCGTTAGTGACAGGCGCTCTTCACAAATGATGCCCTTGGTTATGGTGGGGACGGATCTGGAAAAAGTCTCTGTGACAGGCGTTTCTGATATTGATGGTGGTAACGGGCATTTGAAGTGGGGCTTATGATGGGCACTTGTGCCGGTGTTTGTGATGAGCATGAAGCATTTGTGACAGGTTTCTGGGATGGGTCTTTGTGGTGGGTGTCTGAAACAGTCAGGAAAGAATTGAAACAGTCATGATGGACAAGTGGCTCTTGTCCTCTTTCCATAGAAAAAATTTAATCTTTCTTACTGAGAGCTCTCTAGTCCAGGAAATGCAGAATGAAATAGCTTTTAGAAACTGGTGTGTTGTCTCGACCTTTTATTGAACACTGTGAACTCCAGTCCTTTTTTATGCTGGTAAGTTACAGTTGTGCTAATAAGTTTACATACCCAAAGAAGAAATGAGTTCTTGGTCATTGTTCATAAAATATGAATGATAACACAACAACGTTTTCTCCACTCATAGTTGGTGGTTTGGTGAAACCATTTATTGTCAACAAATTCGGTTTACTCTTTTTAAATCCTAATAAAAACAGAAACTTCCTAAATTACCCTGGTCAAAAGTTGACGTACCCCAGTGTTTAATACCTTATAATTCCTCATTTTGCATCCATAACAGCTTGAAGTATCTCGTGGTTGTTCGAGATGAGGTTCTTTCTTTTCTTTAATCGCATTCTTCTTGGTAGAAAACCTCCAGTTCTTTTAAATTCTTGGGCTTTCCTCATGGTCCGTTTGAGATCTCCCCAGAGCGGCACATTAATACTGAGGTCAGGAGACCTCCAGAAGCTTCACCTTATTCTGTTTAAACCAATGACAGGTATACTTGGCCTTGTGTTTTGGATCCTAGTCATGTTGAAATGTCCAACTGCGTCCCGTGCGCAGCCTCTGATCTCTGTGTTTCACAGTAGGAGTAGTCTTCTTTTTATCATAGGCCTTGTTGACTCCTCTTCAATTGTAGTGTTTATGGTTGTGGTCAAAAAGTTTAATCTTTGTCTCATCACTCCAAATGACTTTGGTTCAGAAGTTTGGAGGCGTGTCTCTGTTTAGTTTGACGTTTTGTAAGCGAGTTCATTTTTGGCATTTGCGTTAAAAGTCTTTCTTCTAGCGATGCGACCATGTAGCCTATTTTTCTTCCGGTGTCTCCTTATTGTCCATCTGGAAACATCCACATCTCAGTTTTTTAGAGTCCTGGATCACAGCTGAAGTTATTTGTGGGTTTTTCCTTGCATCCCTTAGGATTTTTCTGGCAGAAATGTTTGTGACCGTGGTTTGGTTTCAACAGAAACTTCACTTCTCTTTCTGCTTCTTGATCAAAGTTTGAACATTGCTGACTGGCATTCTCAGTTCCTTGGATATCTTTTTCTATCCCTTTCCTGTTTTGTACAGCTCAGTTACCTTTTCCCGTAGATCTGTTGACATCTCTTTAGCTTTTCCCGTGACTCAGGATCCAGAAATGTCAGTGCATCACTGAAGGATCCAATGGTTCTGCTGGGAGTCCAGAAACTCCAAGACCTTTTATGCACACCAATTACAGATAGATGAGACACAGGTGAGATTGGTTACCTTTAGCTGTCAATCAAACCCTTTTTGGATCAGCTTGTGTGCATGTTTTTAGAACAAAGTCATCAGGGTATGTAAACTTTTGAACAGGATCAATTGGGATTTAAAAAGGGGAAACTGAACTTTTTTGACAATAAATGGTTTCACTCAACCACCAACTATGAGTGAAAAAAAGTTTTTGGGTTGTCATTCATAATCTATGGAGACTGACCAAGAAATCATCAGTTCTTCCAGGGTCTGTAAACTTTTGAATACAACAGTATGTATCTCACACTGTGAACTGAAATGTCACTTCTTGTCCCGAACACCCACCTGAAGCTCAACCTGTCTGTGATGTAGAAAGACCTGACTACCATTTGCCAGACATCTGAAAGAAAGAAAATTAAAAAAAATTGCTTAGCCTACTTATGGGGTGTTGTTCTTCTTGGTGTATTTTCTGGAAATGACACAGGGGCAATCTAAAGGGAAATATATTTCCTTTAGAGCAGAAAAAACTAAAAATGATTATTCTTCCTACTTTTGTTCAGTGCTCCAACCACAATAATCTATTGAGTTTTTTCAAGCCAGCAAGTTTCAGGTCATCCATCATTTTATGTGTGCTTTATTTATTTTGTCTGCTCTAATGTCAGGAGTTACTCCTTTTCACCAGGACTGTAAATTCCTCACAGAAGAACAGATTTCAGACTCCTGTTTAAGTTGGCTGACAAACACTGCAGCTTCTGACATTTAAACATGATACTATTGAATGTGGCTAACATGCTTTCTGTTATGTTGGAACTGATATTTTTCCAGAAGGGAACCTGCCCTTCCCTTACAGTTTCTCCTGCAGCTTCATCTCATTACTGGTAAAGTCTTAAAAGTTTTCACCCGGGGGGGGGGCTAAATGCTGTGGGGCTGTGAGTTTGTTAAATTGACATACAGTTGTCTGGACTTGCTTGTGTACCATGCCTGTTTTTCACTAAGGGAATTCCCCCATTTCAAATTGAAAGTGGTTTTTTTTTCTGGAGAACATTACAGACAACAGGTCTGTGGCAAAACTGTCTTGGCTGTTTATTTATTGATTTCTACATACAATGATGTTTTGCATTGTACATTCTCTTTTCTTTTGGTTATAGATTAATATATTCATGTATATATGAATAAACATCAAATTTATTTAAAAAATGGCCTTTTGTTCTTTTAAAAAAATGATTCATCATTAGAATATAAGTCATTCATCATCTAAACCTATTGTTTCTTTTGGGGTCACAGTGTCATGGTGGCCTGTCAGACTCCTCCCCCTCCCAGCTCTGCTCCAGACTCACAGCTGTGACCACTCATCTCATCTCTGCCTCCTGGAAAATCAGTTATACGTTAAGGCTGAAAAATGCCAATTCCACACCTCATCAATCCAATTTTTGGGGTACATCTTCGTGGCTGGTAGTATCCGTCCTGACCCGGCCAAGCTCGAGTCAGTGGGAACCGCCCAAGACTCTCAAGAAGCTCCAGCAGTTCCTGGGGTTCGCTAACTTTTACCGCCTATTCATTCGCAACTATAGCAGTATAGCCGCACCCCTTACTCAGCTCACCTCCATTTCCAAACCCTATTCTTGGACCCCAGAAGCCCAGGAGGCCTTTGACAAACTTAAATCACTCTTCGTCTCTGCACCTATCCTCATTCAACCTGACACTTCTAAGCAATTTATTGTTGAAGTTGACGCCTCGGACACTGGAGTAGGTGCTGTTCTCTCCCAAAGAGAAGACTCCACGGGAAAATTGAAACCCTGTGCTTTCTTTTCTCGAAAGTTATCCTCTGCAGAGCACAATTATGACGTGGGCAACCGTGAGCTGCTCGCCATCCAATTGGCACTGGAGTGGCGTCACTGGCTGGAGGGAGCTACTCAGCCGTTCATTGTTTGGACTGACCATAAGAACTTAGCCTATTTACGCACAGCAAAGAGGTTCAATTCTCGCCAAGCTCGGTGGTGGCTATTTTTTGACCAGTTTAATTTCATCATTACGTACAGGCCAGGTAGCCGCAACATCAAGCCAGACGCTCTCTCCAGAAAATCTCTCTCGTCATCGTCTCTCCCGGACGATGCTTCTCCTCCTGCCACCATCATCCCAGCCACCTGCATAGTGGGCAATCTCACCTGGGATATTGAGACGCGCGTCAGAGAGGCCCAAGGTGAGGAACCCGACCACGCTCCCTGTCCTGATGGGGTTCTCTATGTACCTTCATCCCTCAGGTTAGATGTCATAGCCTGGGGTCATAGTTCCCGTATCGCCTGCCACAGGAGCTCGTCTTGACTGGGACTCAGGAACTGCAGAGTCAAAGAGGAAAGTTAGACTCACATAAAAGATTTTGAACAAAATGGAGAAGAAATAAATGTTCCAGCTGCAGAGAAGCAGAACCTCCCTCAGAGGAACTCCTGGTTTTACGGAACGCAAAGATCTTCCTGAGGAACCTGAATTAAGGAGGACAGGCAAGGTCAAAAAGGCCGAATCTGACACCAAACCGAGATGGAATACCAGAAAAACCCAACAAAATACACGCCAACATCCGTCTATCTATCCATGTTCAACTGCTTAACAGAGCTAGAACATGGATCATCCAGAGCAGTGGTCCCCAACCACCGGGCCGCGGCCCAGTACCGGTCCGCGGGACACTTGGCACCGGGCCGCGGAGTGGTACCGAGCCGCGGGAAATGTTGGCACCGAAAGAAAAAATAATTTCCGTTTTATTGTTGTTTTTTTTTTCGCCAAAAACGTTTTATTTTGAAAAGTGACTGGATTCTCTCTGTTACATCCATCACACTTAACGCATGTCAAAGTCGCGACACCAAACATCAGGTGATACACCCGCTAAAATGAAACCCAAACAACCAAAATGAGCAACAAAACAAACTTCTTTAGAAAATTGCTTTGACAAGGGGAAAATTATTATTATAATTGTTATTATTATTACTAAAGCGAAAATACCACCCCCGGTTCACGGTAAATGTGTCTTGCGTTGCACCTCAACACCCCCCCCCCCCCCCCCCTTGCGTTGTACCGGTCCACGGTGACAAAAAGGTTGGGGACCAATGATCCAGAGGAAATGTCATATATTTATCAAAATACCTCACTTCTATATATTAGGGTTGTTATTATTGATCCTATGTCTTCTGATATTTCCTTCCTGATTCTGGTGATTCTGTATCAACACAAAGGGTTATGTTTTGTCTACTAAACTCCTGTGCAGTTTAGTTTCCTGACTGCCTCTATACTTCACCTCTGACATGATCGTCCATCAAAACTACATGTCATCATCTGGAACTGTCATTCAGAACAGCTGGACTGCCGTTTCATGACCCGATCCAGGTTCTGCTCTCTTCTCATTGGTTCCAAAGGTAAAATGATCTTAAGATGCTTTCAAACTCCCTTCCATCTCACCTGGATTCAGACCGCACATGACGTGCATTAATGCTGTCTGTCAATTCAAAAGTTTATCACATTCACCGACTGATCCCACAATCCTCTCTGCTTCAGAACCTCCTCTGGTTTCAAACACTTTCAGCTGAATTTTCAAACCTCAACCATAAATCATTTCTGTATGTCAGCTCAATCCCTCTCCACAGCCTTGGTCAAGTCCTGCCACCTCCATCTCCTCCCTTTGGTTTGTTCCATCATTCACTCTAAATGCCCCCATGTTCTTGTTCCCACCCTCTTGCCAACAGCAGCTTTATTTCTTTTATTTTAAATCCTGGTTTAGATCGCAGTGGTTGTTTCTCCTGGCCTTCCCTAAACTACCATTACCTCCCATGATGCAGCATCTTTCCATATTCACTGTTTGCTGATGACACCCATCCACCACTTCTTCTTCTCCCCCATTATCAGTAGTTGTAGGAACAGATGGTGTGTCTTTCAGAACAACTGTTGTGTAGTTAAAACGTCTCTATGCATTGATTGGACATGTGGCCCCTCCCACTTCTATGAGAGTGTATTTCCTTCCTTTCATATTTAAGATCTATTTGGTATTATTATTTTGGAAAAGAATGTTGTATGAAGTCAGATGACTTCTTGTGAAGTTTTTTATTTTCTTTATCAATAAAGTTTGGGTTTCTGCCTCATTGAATACCTGCCTACTGTTATCATAGGCTGTTGGCTGAGCTGGTCACATGATAGATAGATCCTGTCAATCATTCTACAGGGAGCCCAGATATCCCGAAAGAACGGCAGACAAAACATTAGCTCCAGGAAAACATTAGCGACATGATCAAGATGGTGTCAGCGTGTCATTGACCTGCTTTCAGAAAAATTTCTGAATCAGGACATTATCAGGAGACCGGGCGGTCAGCACAGGACCTGATCGGTAAACCGACTCCTTTTTGCTCTGACGATGTGACATATGCAGCCTGGGTGTAGGCGTGGCTTTTATAGCGAGGCTGAGAAGAGGGGCTCCGGACCCGGCCCTGAGCCACACTCACGTGATCTGAGGGTTAGGGTTAGGGGTTAGGGTTAGGTTAGGCGACAGTTTTGCGAAGCGAAACTGGAGCCCCAACGAGGTCGGCCTGGCGGCCTTGAGATCTCGCGGGGTTGGGGTTGCACACTCACTCCTGTTCAGTCGAGACAATGTACAGTTCCAGGTACCTCATCAGTGGTGTATGGTGCTTTATGGAGAGAAATGTGCTGTGTGGTGTTTGGTATTATCTGTCACTTTGTAAGTGGCCCTGTTTTTGTGGGTATCTAGTGGAGGAAGAGGGATGAAGGTGGGAAGACGAAGAGGGGGGGGGATTTTACAAAGAATTCTATGAGAGTTGAAGGGTTAGTATCCTAGGTGCGTGTGATTGCATTGGGGTTTCTTGATTTGTCCTTGGGGTAAATCTCAAAGAAATTTCTTTAAAAAATTATATTTATATTTATATTTATATTTATATGGTTATATTTAGAAATTATCGAAAGGGTGGGGATCTAATTAAGGTTAGGGTCCTGGGAGAAAAGGGTTAGGCTTAGGGGAGGGGTCTGGGTGGGGTGTTATAATAAAAATTATCAAGAGGGTGGGAGTCTAATTAAGGTTAGGGCCATGGGGGGGGGGAAAGTTAGGCTTAGGGGAGGGTTCTGGGTAAGGTGTTATAATAAACAAGTTCAAGAACTCGGTGGGTGATTTAAATAAGGTTTGGACTGGGGGGGGAGAGGAGGGTGTTTGAAGAGAGGTTCTGAGAGTGTCTCCATAGGGTGTAGGTGGGGCTTGCTAACCCTAGGGCTATGGCTAGGGTTAGGGCGAAGGGTTGTAGCCCCCCTTCCGCGGAAGTTGGGCGGTGCGCGGTCTATCCCAAAGCGGGTATCGCCGTTACGACCCCTCTGATCTTTTTGGAAGGTTTGTTTCCTCCCCCTCCTCGGACGGACAAGTGGTTAGGGTTAGGGTTAGGAGTTAGGGTTATACTTAAATGCACTGGCCTACTGGCTGACATTACAGTTTACATTACTGAAAGTAAATAAATGCAGAATCTCTGTTGGGTTTGATCCTGGGTTTCCAGGGTGGAAGGCCAGTACTTTCCAGGGTGTGCTAGAAGGAGCCCTTGGAGACCAGACAGACAGGGCTAGGGTTAGGGTTAGGGTTGGGGTTGGGGTTGGGGTTGGGGTTTGGGTAAGTACGTTTGTACTTAATTTGCGCTGGCCTGCTGTACTGAGAAAAATAAAACCAACCTAAAAGAGTAAAATAAAACATAAGAATGAAGAAAAAGGCTCAAAGGTTTTATTTAATAGCCTCACTGGATTCGAACCCTGGTTGCCTGCGTGGGAGAGAGGTGCCATGTCCATTGTGCTACGGAAATAGTTTGTTAACAGAGGAGGTTCGGGGGATAAGAAATAGAAGGGTAAACATTTTAAACAAAAAAAAAAAAAAAATTCTAGTCAGAATAGATCTGTTGCAGGTTCATTAGAGACAGCAGTTTTCTAAAAGTGCTCAAACGTTAAAATAAGTGCTATAAAATAAGTGCTATAAATAAGTGCTGTTAGTGTATAAAATACAATCAGGTTAGAAACACAAGTAAAAAATATTAATAAAAGTTAGTAAAAACATTTTTTAGTTGCTCCTAAAAAAACCTGCAGATCATATTATTAAAAATCCCTAACAAGGACAATAAATAAATAAATAAATGAATAAATGAGCAAAATAAAGGGGGGTAAAATACACATAGCTTTTGGGGCTCCTTAGTTAAGGTAGCTGGGGAAAGGGAGGAAAGGGTTAGGGTTAGGGTAACTGGGGGGGGGGGGGTTGGGAAAAGAAGGGGGGTGGGTGGGTTTAGCTCCCTGGTTAGGGACGCTTCACCCGTTAGTTTAAGGAAGGGGAGGGTGGGGCTAGTTCCCTGTTTAGGGTGACTAGAGGAGAGGGGTGGGAAAAAAGGGGGAGAGGGGTGGGTTTAGCTTCCTGGTTAGGGAGGCTTCACCCGTTGGTTCAAGGAAGGAGAGGGTGGGGCTAGTTCCCTGTTTAGGGTGACTAGAGGAGGGGGGGTTGGGAAAAAAGGGGGGAGAGGGGTGGGTTTAGCTCCCTGGTTAGGGATGCTTCACCCGTTAGTTTAAGGAAGGGGAGGGTGGGGCTAGTTCCCTGTTTAGGGTGACTAGAGGAGAGGGGTGGGAAAAAAAGGGGGAGAGGGGTGGGTTTAGCTCCCTGGTTAGGGAGGCTTCACCCGTTGGTTCAAGGAAGGAGAGGGTGGGGCTAGTTCCCTGTTTAAGGTGACTAGAGGAGGGGGGGGTTGGGAAAAAAGGGGGGAGAGGGGTGGGTTTAGCTCCCTGGTTAGGGATGCTTCACCCGTTAGTTTAAAGGAAGGGGAGGGTGGGGCTAGTTCCCTGTTTAGGGTGACTAGAGGAGAGGGGCGGGAAAAAAAGGGGGAGGGGGGTGGGTTTAGCTCCCTGGTTAGGGAGGCTTCACCCGTTGGTTCAAGGAAGGAGAGGGTGGGGCTAGTTCCCTGTTTAGGGTGACTAGAGGAGGGGGGGGGGTTGGGAAAAAAGGGGGGAGAGGGGTGGGTTTAGCTCCCTGGTTAGGGATGCTTCACCCGTTAGTTTAAGGAAGGGGAGGGTGGGGCTAGTTCCCTGTTTAGGGTGACTAGAGGAGAGGGGTGGGAAAAAAAGGGGGGAGGGGGGTGGGTTTAGCTCCCTGGTTAGGGATGCTTCACCCGTTGGTTCAAGGAAGGAGAGGGTGGGGCTAGTTCCCTGTTTAGGGTGACTAGAGGAGGGGGGGGTTGGGAAAAAAGGGGGGAGAGGGGTGGGTTTAGCTCCCTGGTTAGGGATGCTTCACCCGTTAGTTTAAGGAAGGGGAGGGTGGGGCTAGTTCCCTGTTTAGGGTGACTAGAAGAGAGGGGTGGGAAAAAAAGGGGGAGAGGGGTGGGTTTAGCTCCCTGGTTAGGGAGGCTTCACCCGTTGGTTTAAGGAAGGAGAGGGTGGGGCTAGTTCCCTGTTAAGGGTGATCAGAGGAGGGGGGGTTGGGAAAAAAAGGGGGGAGAGGGGTGGGTTTAGCTCCCTGGTTAGGGATGCTTCACCCGTTAGTTTAAGGAAGGGGAGGGTGGGGCTAGTTCCCTGTTTAGGGTGACTAGAGGAGGGGGGGTAGGAAAAAAAAGGGGGGGAGAGGGGTGGGTTAAGCTCCCTGGTTAGGGAGGCTTCACCCATTGGTTTAAGGAAGGGGAGGGTGGGACTAGTTCCCTATTTAGGGTAACTAGAGGGGGGGGGTTGGAAAAAAAGGGGGGGGGGGGGGTTTAGCTCCCTGGTTAGGGACGCTTCACCCGTTAGTTTAAGGAAGGGGAGGGTGGGTTAGGGTTAGGGTTAGGGTTAGGGTTAGGGTTAGGGTTAGGGGTTAGGGGTTAGGGTTAGAATTTGAACAGTAAAACATGAAACTACATAACAAATAAAGCAAATTATCCTTAAGGCATCTTAATTGAAATATCTTTCATGTACAATATACAGTTGTATGAATTTTAGTGACCATTAATCTGGAAAACAGACTTTCACTTATAAAGAATTACAGTGATTGGTGAGGTTCACCTCAATAAAAAGTTTTGCTGACCATCAGACCTTAATAAAAACATAAAACAGTTTCCACAATCATTTTTTTCAAAATTAAAGTGCATGCGTTTTTACAGCATGTCATCCTGAATGGAGTTGGAAGATCTGAGGGGAAGAGGAAGAACCTAGCAGGGAAGCAGTAGGCTCTGGCTGGTTAGGTATATGAAAAATAAGAACCCCACGCTGTAAGCATGGGGCCCTGATGCACTCGCCATTTCTGTCCCCACCATGGCTCCACCTTCCTCCCCCTTGATTTGAATATTTTCCTTGTGTTTCAGGATAATCCCGCTCATGAAAGGATCGGTCTGGTGGCCACTGCAGGTAAGTAGATTACACATGGTTAGGGTTAGAGCAATTAATTCACCTGGTTGGGGATCAAAAATCACAAATTAGGGTTAGAAAATTTACTCCATGGTTGGGATAAGAGCTACCTGAATGGGGATGATTGAAATGAAAGTCAAAAAACCATAATAAAACCCAAAAGAAATGACATTTTGAAATTAAATCTTAACACTAGGTTACTCTTTACCACCCTCTGCTGGATAAAGAAAGAGGGGGCGAGGGACCTGATTGAATTACTCATTCACTCCCTCTGTCGGACCACGAGGGAGGAACCTAGGACTCCAATATTTCAGCATCCTCATGGCTGTATCTGCTGTCCAGGTCACATTGTCCTGGTCTGTCTCCACTGGGTCATCTGAAAGGCAAATGTGGTTACACAGTTCCCCGATGTGTTCATTCAAATAATCCAGGACTGCTCTTTCTTGTGGTGGAAGGCAATGTGAATAACCAATCATGGGAATAACAATCTTGGTTTCTGGAAATAATTGTTCTGCCATTTCAAATGTATGAAACATCTCCATCACTGGGATGTCCTTGTCCTTATGTGTCCTCTGATGAATGCCAAAGGACAAAAGAAGGGTCTTTGGCTGAGTATGGCAGGTGGCGTTCTTTAACAGGAGCTCAGCATCCTGCCATGTCGCTTGAGGAAAGCTGTCCACCTGAATGTGGTCAGCTTTGAAGGATGGGAGTCTGCCAACATTCGAATCTCCCACAATGACTGTCTCCTGATTTATGTGTAGACGCCAGTCTCTGAATTTGCGTGGAGTGATGGCATGCCGTGTTGGAGTGCATACCTGCACAGCTGCTGCAGAAAATGCTGCAGGTCCAGCTGGGGTGGGGTGAGGAGCCTCTGTGTTCCGCTCCTGCGATGCACGATGAGCATCTACTGGCTGCAACTCTGGGATGAGGAATGATTTTGCTGCAGGGATGATCTTCCCTCGTGTTGGTGGAGGAGTCATCGGAGAATGATGAAGAGGAGGAGGAGGAGATGACGCAGGGGATGAACACTCTGTGTCTCCCATCTCTATGAATTTAAGCAGGGGTGACCAGTCCCACTCTGTGCTTTTCCTCTTGGTCTTTTTGGGGGCACGTTTACGTGCTCCTGCTGGGCTCTGTGGCCTTGTGGTTTGGGGCTGGACTGCTGGTGAAGGTGATGAAGTCAGCTCCAAGCTTAAATCCTCCTCTAGCTCCTGTGTGCGTTCTGAAACAGAGGGAGAAGGAGAGGGGGGGGCCGGTTCTCTTAACCTGGTGTTGAGCAATCTGTGGCAGCGGTCCAGGGTTTCCTGTTTCAGACGCGTGCCCAGGTGTCTTCTGGCCCAGCAGGTGGCGATCTCAAACGGCCCTCTCCAATCTCCTGTGGAAAGCTGAGAGAGTCTGTTCAGCTCCACATTGATGTTGTTCTGATAATGTTCCCTCAAATCAGATTGGTAGTAAAGTCCCATTTT
>CM043713.1:21445383-21481644 GCA_023969325.1 Oryzias curvinotus | reverse complement strand
TGCATTTCAAACACCTTATAAAAATTTTTAATCCTCAATTTCCCGTTTTAGTACAACAATCTGCTCAAGCAGTCAACTACACAATCTTCGACTCATTTCCTGGAAAATTTAAGCGAGCAGAACACAGTCGTATGAATTACATGACAATGATCTTTCGTGATACTGGTCTATCATCTAAGAAAAATATTAGTAGTGCCGTGTAGGATCTTTGCATCGGTCAAGAAACTTGCAAACAAACTTAGGAGTCAACATTTATTATACATGATTTGTAGAGACAAATTTATTATGAAACTCGATCGTTTATTTATGAAATACCTTGTAAGATTTTGTCTTAGGACGAAAATTTTCTGATATAATTTTTAGATAAAAATTTTTATTGCAGGTTTCATAAAATTAAATATTGTGGTGAATCAAAGGTGTTTCACGAATATTTTATTTGTAAATAGAGAACAATAGTAAAATCAGTAACCGCATTTTTATTGTAGTCAAAACTATTTATTCATGTTCGTATTGTTATTAAAGAAAAAAATTAAATATAAATCATGAATAAAATGCTTTTTTACCATTTAATAAGGTATATTTTAAATTTATTTAATTATTTTGGTGAAATAACTGTTAAAAAATTAGTGTTATGGCTATTTGAATAGAAATGCACATGCTTTTATCAATATATTCGTTAAAATTATAAACTCTTTTAACAGTATTTTTTTTATTTTAGAATGGAATGTAAGGAGAATTTTCCATTTTCAAAACTCAACAAAGAGCAACCATCGAAAAGTCAAAATAGTACAGAAGAAATAACAGCAACAGATATGGACGACTCTGAAAAATCGGAAAAATATCCGGATAAGGATAGTGACGAGTTTCAAAACCATTCAAAAGAGCCAGAAACAAGAATTTCCACTTCAACGCTTTATAAAATTTCCGAAAACTTAAATAGAATCGAAAAAGAATGTCAAGAACTACAAAACATTCAAAAATATATGATATCTATCGCTCGAGTTTCCAATGCTAATTCTGTTAATTTGTTTAAAAAAATTCAAAAAAATTCATCAAAAAGGTTAAAAGCATCAAAAAAATCAAAGAAAAGACCTGAAGGAACCAAAATATTATGTGAAAGGCAAATAAACAAAAAGCTTCGAAAACGACAAAAAAATTTAAAAAAAGCCAAAAAAAACAAGTTGAAAAATCGACCTAAGTATAACAATAAAAAGGGTAACTTTCAAAGGAAGAAGCGTTCATAATTTTTTTTTATTTTTTTTAGAAGTTACTTTTCTTTATTTATACAAAAAATATCTTACAATCGAATATTTTTGACTAAAAGATTTCTAAAAATAATTATAAAATTTTTTTGTAAATAAAATAGTTAGGGAAAGGTTATCTCACCAGTCAATTTATCAGAAAACAAAGCCTAATTCTTTAAGTGTTAATCATCACATTACAAGAAAATCTTGAAATTAGTTTAAAATTAAAACGAATCGAGAGTTATTTAGTGTTTGATGAATTGAGAGTTGTTTTTCAAAAGTTTCAAAGTGAGTAATAATACAACCTTTTTGTATTAAAGCATAATGAACATTAAATTTAAAAAATTTTTACAATGTCACACTAGTATAAGAAAACATTGTAATTTGTTTCTCTTTTCGAAAAAAGTACGTTAATGTGTAATTTTTGTTAATATTTAGTCATTGCTATAAATTTTTCGTCTAATTTAAAATAATTATTTAAAGAAGTAAAAAAGTTATAGGACAAAATAATGAAATTATCGATGGATTCAGAGTGGTATTGAATAGCCAAATCATATATGCAACCTGAGAAGAGCCAGAGGCTGTATACTATTATTTTTCAAAAAATGAAATAATCCGTATTTATTTTCTATTGCAAATTCTACCGTTAAAATATTGATATATAAAGGACAATATTTTTTAGACAATAATTTTCACTTTTTGAATTTTGTAGAAAATTACCATATCAATTAAGAATTTATCTTTGCTTAAGAAATCAATGATTTTATTGTTAATTTTTTTGTTAAAAGAAAAAAAATTAGATTTAAATATTATCGATGATTAAAAATGAATTAATTTCGGATTTATTTTTCAAAAGTATAATTAATGATAAACAGTTAAAAATATTAAAATCGATTATTTAAAATTATAATATACAATAAATATTAATATATTTTGCAAATAATAAGATTAATAGAACAAGGAAAGTTGATTTTGATATTATAATACTTTTGATGAACTACTAATCTTACGGTATTAAATTATATTATATAATTAGTTTTGCTAAGTATTATAGGTTTAAAAAAGAGTCTTCTTTCGTTAATAATACTTGACATTAGCACCATATTAAAATTTTGACTTTTTCGAACATTCTCTGACTGAGTTAGAATCGTACAAGGTTAAGTAAATTTAAACTCTTAAGAACATCATTATATTAATGATATTCTATTCTTTAATTAAAAAACTCTATATCATGTAATTTCCTGTCCAATTCATAATGTCTTCTTAGGATCGACAAGTGTTTGCCATAGTACAATATTCTCTCTCTCTTTTATGTTTTTAATGATTTTTTATCTAACAGTCTTTACCTTAACGTCATATACGATCATGTCAATGTTAGGGAATTTTTTTTATTTCCTACCTGCATCTATGGCATAATTTTTACAAAAGCTGTGTCAGAGACATCTTTTGTTTAGAAAATATAATTCATATTAAATTTACATATTATAATCCATTATGAAGTTTTTTCAACAAAATTCAACCATTAATAAAATTTTCGATTTCCAGTTCCCAAGGTTACCTTCTGGGTATGGTTAAGAAATCCTTAAAATTAAAAAATTTAAATTGTTTTAAAGTTTTTATTAAAGCCATGGCTGTGAATTTCAGAGATTAGTTTATTTATAATTCATTTTCGATTTAGTATGTCAAATATCAAAGAATATAACTAATGAGAAAATAAAAATCAGAAGAATTAATATCATTTTATTTGTTTTTCAGGGTATTTGTCAAATATGAGCCAGGGAGAAATTTCATTGGTCCAAGCAAATCAGGTAATTATGAGTATGATTACCAATTTACATTCATTCTTTAATCAAATAATATTTTATGATCCATGATTTTATTTAATTTATTTAATTTTTTTTTTAAATCAATGAGGTAAAAGATTTCTTTTTAATACATTTTTAAACTTACAACAAGTATCAATGATTTGTGCACAAATTTAGAGCGATTCAAAATATTACTAAAAATATTCTTACTTTAATTTATCCTATTAATATGGGATTTTAGTTTCATATAGTCGTTAACAAGAATATTCACAAAAAATTTTACGGATATTTTAATCCTCTCAGTTCTCATTGCGGTTATTTTCTCCTTGCAAATAATAAATATTTATTCGATATTGTATATTTATATTTATTTTTTATTCAACTTAGACTTTACTATAACTAATTGGATGTTTTATCTTAACATTTAATTCTAAAATGTAAAAATAATGGAAAAAGTTGATTGATTATTCAATACGGCACAGAGTAATATCAATGCAATGTTTTATATTATTTTCAAAAGCACACAAATACACATTACATAATTATTTATTTTTATCGATTTTATCATAATATAAACGAGATCTTGTTTAATTTACATTGATAATAATAATTCTGGTATTTTATTTCATCATACTTCTATTTCATTAGATTTTGAAGTTTATCATGTATCAGCAATAAACCGTGTCTTTTTCTTTGTATAGGGTCTAATTCTTTCATATCAATTTAAAAAGTTTAACGTTTTTAAACCTTTCTTCTTTCCTATAATCACAAAAATCAAATAAACTCAAATATATGGCAAAAAATTTTAAATGTAAAGACTTTTAAACAGTTTTTTTATTTACCATACTAAAAAATTTACTTAGAGTTATATTTTGAATGAAATTATTCGGGTACCCTTTGTTTATCCTTCAATATTAAATAATTGGCTTTTAGATTTTGTTATGTTTGCTAATTATTAACTTTTGAATCTATAACCCATGAAAATCACGAAAGAACATTTAAAACAGTGAATGGATCATTAGTCTGCTTTTTCATTTTTATTTACTCCATCTTGAATAGTGAAGTTTAAAGTAGTAGAAGCAATACTGATGAGTAAATAGCTTAATTATAATTTTTATTCATAGTACTAGGTGATATCAGTAAAAAAGATTACTTTTCAACAATATCGTCATTTAGACATGACTCTTCTTGTTATTTATCAACAAATGCATAAGCTTAATAATTTTCAGGTACTGGAACAGTTTCGCATTCATATTGATTGGAAGCTGGATCAGTTTGGTAATTTTTCGATAAAGCTTGTCAGAAGCAAATGTATGGAGTTAAAATTTTTTAATTTTTTGGTCGGTTAAATTTGAAAATTACCTTTGTGCAATAAAAAAAGAAAATCGTTCAAAAATCTTTAAAAATGATCAAGTTAAAAATTTTTAAAATTCACTTTAGGGATCTGACTATACCATTTTCCCTTTTTTTCGGACAAGTGTTAAAAATACAAAATTGCTCAATAAACGTGCAACTTTTCCACCTTATATAAGAATTTTCTAATGTAAATGGTAAAAAAAAGGTATATAAAACGCTTTAATAATCCAAAAATCTTACTTCTTATGGGGTAAAAAAAGTAAAAATTAAATTTATGAGAAAATATTCCAAATAAAAAGCGATATTGTTAGCGTGAGCAATTAACGATATAATTACCGAACTTTAACGTAGATTAATTGCTATTTTTATAAATTGTAATGGAGTCAACAATTGGCGCAGTCGGCAATTTGAAGTCGATCAAAATTCCAAATCTATCAAATGATACTGACATAGAAATATGGTTTGAAAGATTTGAGATGGCTGCAATTAAGTTGGGTATTAAAGAAAAAGATCTTACCAGAGAGTTATTTTTGCTCTGCGATGAAGAGGTCTATCGAACATGTCGCAATATGGGTTTGACTGTAGAACTAGAATATTTAGTGGTGAAAGAAAAACTGATGGCTCGTTTAGTTTGTCCTGGATATTCTTCCTTCGATTTTCAGACTGAGTTGCATTCGGCTAAGCAAAAACCAACGCAAACATTAGAAGATTTTTGGAATCATATTAAGGGTCTGTCTTTTCGTGCTTATCCTGATATGGCTAATGGAACACTGGATCGCCTTTTAATGAACGTTTTCATCGCTGGGTTAAACTCGGATAATACAAGGCAACAACTTCTTTTGAATCCACCGCTATCATTTGAGGCTGCTCTGGCTGGCGCAAAAAGAGTTTCTCATATTTATTCCATTTGCACCTCTACATCCTCTCCTATTATTGAAGCTTCCGTTGATTCATCAAAATTGATCGATCATCATGTGGATATTGTGAAAAATACGGCAAGAAGTAATTGGAATCCAGATGATCTTGCGGAGAGAATAACCCAGATGGTGATCTCGAAGCTCAAAGGAAATAGAGACAAGGATTTTGAAAAATCAAAGCCATGGCGCAAGAACGTTACATGTTATAAATGTGGAAAATTAGGCCATATTGCAAAATTTTGTCGTTCTTATTTTCCGTCTTACATCTTATACTCTAATAGTGTAGCTAATGTGGAAGTTGAGTTAACCTCCGGGAGATGTGTTGAAGCTTTAATGGATTCTGGTGCGTCTGTGTCATTGATTAATATCACAGTTCTTACTCCAGTTTTAATTTCCAAAATAAGGAAATCAAACATTAATCTTCGAACTGCAAGTGGTGAGTCGCTGAAATTAATGGGTGTAATTGAACGAGTTGCAATAATCATTGGATCTCAAAGACTCACTCTTGATTTTTATGTGGTTAAGAACCTTGCTCATAAATGTATTTTAGGGCTAGATTTTATGCGGAAGTACGCCTGTAAGCTCGATTTTAGGAATAACACGTGTACTATTGGCCCAGAAATAATTAAATTTTCTCGTGAACCTTCAGTCGATCAAAAGAAAATTGATATTAGAATTTTTGATGTTTCTCACCTCAACAAACAGAATGAGTATATTAATAATATGCTGAAGAATATTACAAATGAAAATATCAAAATTAAGTTACTAAATGTATTGAAGGAATTCCCAAATGTCTGGTCGAAAACTAATTCTGATATTGGTTGTACTGACATAGTGGAGCATAATATTGAACTTATGAGCAATAAATTCTTCAAGCAAAAATTACGAAGAAATGCAGTTCATGGACGTGATCAATTAAAAATTTTAATTGATGAGCTTTTAAAAATGGATGTTATAGAGCCTAGTCAGAGTCCATGGAGTTCTAATGTCGTTATGGTGAAAAAAAAGAGCGGAAAATTTAGACTATGTGTTGATTACAGGGAGTTGAACTCAATTACAATTAAAAATAGTTATCCATTGCCCCGTATTGATGATACTTTGGATCAAATGTCAGGATCAAAATATTTTTCAACGTTGGATCTGGCATCTGGCTATTATCAAGTAATGATTGCAGAAAAAGATAGACCAAAGACGGCCTTTGTAACTGCTGATGGATTATATCAATTTAAACGCCTTCCATTCGGATTGTGTAATGCTCCTGCCACATTCCAAAATCTAATGAATATTGTGTTGAAAGGATACTTGGGAAAATTTTGCACTGTTTATTTGGACGATATTATCATTCACAGTGATTCTCTTGAAAATCATCTAAAGCACATCTCTTTGGTATTAAAAGCTTTAGAAGACGCTAAGTTGAAAATTAACACTGATAAGTGCTGCATATTAAGTCAAAGCATTAAATACCTAGGGCATACAATCTCGGCGAGTGGGATTAAAGTAGATTATGACAAGACTTTAGCTATTACATCGTGGATGTCACCCAAAAATAAGGTCGATTTGCAGAGATTCTTGGGTTTATGTTCTTACTATAGGCGGTTTGTAAAAGATTTTTCAAAACTATGTTCTCCTTTTTACAAATTATTATCAAAAGAGACGAGATGGTTCTGGTCTGAAGAGTGTGAAAAATCATTTCAGAACCTAAAAACCTCCCTATGTCATACTCCTGTTCTAGCATTCCCAGATTTAGCAAATGAATTTATTTTAGATACCGATGCTAGCGGGCAAGCACTAGGAGCTGTACTATCCCAGTTTATTAATGGAGAAGAAAAGGTTATCGCTTATGCAAGTAAGTCACTGTCAAAATCAGAACACAATTATGGAACAACCAAGAAGGAGATGCTTGGAATTGTTTGGGCTATGAAACACTTTAAACCTTATTTGTTACATAAAAAATTTACTCTAAGGACAGATCACGCTTCGTTAAAATGGTTAAATACTTTTAAAGAGCCTGAAGGGATAATAGCAAGATGGATGGAATTCTTATCTATGTTTGATTTTTCTATTGAGCATAGACCTGGGAAATATCACCTAAATGCTGATGCATTATCGCGAAAGAACTTAAACTTAACATTTTCTGAGATAACAAATACTAACATTTCTGATGCAGACTTAACAGATGAATTGATTGTTCGGGAACAGAATATTGATAAGGACCTTAGCAAAATTATCACTTGGCTTAGAAACAAATTCAATGCCTAATATTCGTCCTTTGGAGGAGTCATTTAAGATACAGGAATTATGGTTATTGAGGAAGTCTCTCGATCTAAAAAACGGAATTCTTGTGAGACTTTATGATGATGGAACGAATATCAGTTACAGAATAGTCCTTCCAATCACTCTCATCAAGCAAGCTTTGAAAGAATTTCATGATTCCACAATTAGCGGTGCTCATTTGGGAAGTGAGAGAGTATTGAAAAAATTAAGGGAACGATTCTATTGGAAGAACATGGCTCAAGATGTTGAAAATTGGTGTAGATCATGTTTTGAGTGTGCGAAGAGAAACAATTATGGGAAAAAACCACAAGCTCGTCTATCGAGCAGTAACTCTGGATATCCTTTTCAAAGAGTTGCAATTGATATTGTTGGACCTTTCCCTGTGTCAGGAATGGGAAACAAATATATCTTAGTGTTGTGCGACTACTTTACAAAATGGACGGAAGCATTTCCTGTTAAGAAAATTGATACTCAGACTATTGCATCAAAATTGGTTAATGAAGTTTTTTGTCGTTTTGGTGTTCCTGATAGCCTGCACAGTGATCAAGGCCCAAACTTTGAATCCAGAGTTTTCTCTCAAGTTTGTGACCTACTTAAGATTCGGAAAACAAGGACTACTCCATATAGACCACAATCTGATGGGCTGGTGGAAAGATTAAATCGGACATTAGTTGACATGCTTTCAAAATGCATTCCGAACATTTTATCATGGGACAAATTAGTACCCCAAATTATGATGGCCTACAGAAGCTCAGTACACAGCGCCACCGGAGTTACACCGTTTTATGCCATGTTTGGAAGAGAAGCAAGACTTCCAGTTGATATTAGTTGTAAAATATCAACGACAGAATTCGGAAATCTATCTGATTATGTTTTAACTCTGAAAAAACGATTTAACGATGCATTCCAAAATATCATTATAAATCAGAAGAAAACATTTAAAATGGCAAAATCATTGTACGACTCCAAGTTATATGGAAATGAACTTAAAGAAGGTGAATTAGTTATGCTCTATAGACCTTCAGGAGAAGGCAAATTCAAAAAAGATTGGATTGGACCATTTCCTATTTTAAAAAAATTGACTGACGTGACCTATCAATTGTCTGATAATCAAAAAATGGTGACGGCTCATTTCGAGCGATTAAAAAAATATACTCCCCGTTCGGTTGGCGATTTTAAAGGAGGAGGAGTGTTAGCGTGAGCAATTAACGATATAATTACCGAACTTTAACGTAGATTAATTGCTATTTTTATAAATTGTAATGGAGTCAACAATATACTCTGTATTTTTTATTGAATTGATATATAGAGATAACCTTCACCAAAAATAACGTTTTTTTTACCTTCGATTCGCATTATGTTAATCACAATAGAAACATTAGAGGTATAATTATTGTGATATTTATTTTATCTTACTTTCCTCATGAATGACATCGTTAACTATCATACATTTGAGTTATTTCTCTAAAAGGATGTCATTTTATAATTCTTTTACTATAAAATTTATTTTTTTTTAAAATCCACACATTTAATTTGAATTTTCTATCTAATCATTTTAAATTCAAAATCCTTCTTTGATAAAAAGAACAAAATAAAAACCCTTATTTTAAAGATCCACCTAGTTATATTTGAGTAAAATTAAAATTGATAATTATGCTTCGATCAGTTTAGTCGCATATCTTAAAAAAAGGTAACTTGCATTTTGATTTTTTTTACCTCACGCTCCCGACAACGAACGAACTACTTTCATAACCGATATTGTTATCATATTTTTAATTAAAAATTTTTTTTTATTTTTTCATAAAGATTATATATTTTTCTAATAATCTAATGATCCAAATTTTAAAAATAAGTTCTAATTTGCTTAAGTCCATAACTTAGAATAAAATAAAAATTATAGCAGTAAATTGTTTATTTGATGAATTTTTTCTCTATTTTGTACAAAAATTAAATCTAATTTCCTGAACCGACCATTAATATCTTTTGAGGAATTTACTTCAATGACTTTAATCACTATATCAAATAGTCCAAGAGTTTACTAGTAACCTGCAAAACTTTTAGGTGCTTTAAATTTCCTATATTTTTTAAATGATTTTTATTTTCATAACTTTAAGGTATGAAATAAGATTCTAGGAACTAATAAAAATGTTTTTTATTGGTTTGTTAATAAATTTCCAAAATATTGGACTTTAAAATATTGAAAGAAGAAGAAAAGGTTTAATTGAAAAATAATTATTTTTCTTTAAAGTATAAAATTTGTGATATTCCCTTTTAATTTTGACTTTCCTCAAAATTAAATAGCTTGAAGCTTTAAAAAATAAATATAGATGGAATTATTTTCGAAAAAATCGCCAGCACCAAAATATTTATTTTTCCGAAAAATTATCAATTACCTTCAAGAAATTTACCGCTTGAAAACTAAGGCTTAAAAAGTATTATTTATTTTTTATTTAAATCTCATTCACTTATTGAAAGATTCTTTCTTATAATCCATTTGATCTGTAGAGTAAATATCTAAAAAGAATTTATTTCGCCAAAAAAGCTTTAAATTAAAACAATTAAATATTTTTATGATTTTCTCAGTCACGAATATACACGATAACCCGATTGATGTTATCTCATGTATCTTTTTTTAATATAATAAATATTTTCAACAATATTTTAAATCGTTGGAAAAATAAATTAATTTTAAAATTTTAAAAATGTTTAAATCGAGCTAAAATAGTTTTATTTAAATCAAAAATAAAATTGTTTATTTTATGGAAATTCGTGCATAAGATTTTGCAACTTTGTTGATCAATGTTTCTTTGATCTTTTTATACCTATTTTGACTATAATCTTTTCTTAGCGAGCTAGGTTGCTTTTAGAGTAAAATGAAGACGTTTTTTTTGGATTCGCCATTAAATTTAAAATTTCTTTAGGAAACCGTTAATCACTCGTCTTTCCGATTCAGACTTGTAATCGCCCATGGTAACTTAACTTTCTTCAACATTATTCATATTAACTTCTAAATTTTCTTTCAAAATTTTTTATTCAGAAATTAAATTCATTTGATTTTTAAAAAGAAAAGTCATATTCTTAACAACATAAAAGTCATATTTTTTATTTTTGGGATTACTAATTTTTCCCAAAGGCTAAATTTGTGACGTTTACTTATTTCATTTTTTAATCTAACAGTCTTTCCTTGAAAAAATTTTCTTTTTTTTTTCGAGTGTATAAGATATCCCAACACACAGACATATAACTTAACATCAGAATATTTATTCAATTTATTTTAGTAACCAAATTTTCATAAATAATAAAATTATAAAAATCAGATTTTGGCATTTTAAGTTGTAAATTTCAGTTTCTTTAAAATTTAAGTCTAATTTATTTTTAATCACGCACTGTTGAGTAAAGTATTTGGCCCTGGACACGATGATTCACTGGTCAATGTAACCTAATATAATCCTAAATAGATTATTCTGAAAAGGATTTTTATTGAATAGGTACCCTCTTACTTTTTACACTGACAGTTACAGTTAAAGTTGGAGACCAAGATATTTTGGCTGGAGAATATAGGTGCTGCACGGTCATGTCGTTATCTGATTGAGAGTTTTATACTGAGTCCCGAGTTACATTACTACTTCTTAATCTGCAGAAACCGCGACTGTCTTAGTTGTCAAAAGATCACCATTGACCAGAAAATAATTCTTTTGTTAGCCACTGACCTGTACTGCTCTGACTTTGCTCAAGTAGTGATTAGGAAAAACCGTCCAGCCAATATATGATTGAATAATGAATAAAAAATTATCCTAAATGAATAAAAATTGAGATTTTTAATCAAAGCACTGGTTAGGAAGAAAATAATTTAAAAAAACAAAGCAGTAAGTCCCAAATATTTTCACATATTTGCTTTATCCACTAGAAAAAAAAATGACAGTAGATACATTCATTAAAAGATCTTACCCTCATTTTAGAAAAGGGTTCAGATTTTTGCATCTTATAAAAAGTTTATAAACAGATCATTAAATATTTATTTTTCACCCTATTTGACTGAATTAACAAATTAATTTTGGATTTATTGTGGAGGAATGTTAAAAAATGTAGATTATTCCCAAATCAATTTTTTGGTTGCTTTTATTAGAGTATCTGCTGTAGATTTTTAGATTCCTCTGACTATTTTTTAGTATTGATTTTCCGTTGGTATTCATCAATTAATTTTTTTGTTTAGTTGAAATTTCTTAAAACAATAAAATAAAATCTCATTACATTTTGTTGGACTCAAAATATTTTTATATCAATTCTAAGTTAAAATTTAAAAAAAGGGTTATTTAAATTTTAATTAATTTATGAAATAAAATTACTTAAAAATAGTAAAACTCAAATGAATTTAAAATGAGAGAAATGGTAATTTAATGAAATTTACTTTAAAAATAATTTACAGGATTAGTTTCCCGATAATAAATGATTTTTTTATTGTTATTTAAAAAAAATATTTACATGATTTTATGATGATAAATTTATAAAAATATTCGTAACATTTTCTTTTGAATGCAAATAATCTGACGTGAAAATACCGAAACTTTAAACAAAACAAAATAGGGCTGTAAAAATGTATCATTGGTAAAATTAAAATTTTTTTAATCGGATGAATAACTTTTAAAATAAAAATTAATTGATGAAATTTTATAATATCAAAATGTTATCTAATTTATAAAAAAACCGCAAACACTAAAAATATGGTTTGCTTCGCTATTAAATGGATTGCTTTTGGATTAGACTTTTTGATCACAAATATTAATATCTAAGCAATCATACTTAAGATAAGCATATCAATACTTTTTTTAAGTTTATAAATTAAATTTTTTTTTTAATTTTCATTAGATTTAGAATTAATTTTTTTTGTTGATTCGACCAAGAAACAAACAGTTAACCGAAAGTGTCACAATTTTAAGAGAGCATGTGGAGCATAATTATTTAAAGGAAATCGACAACAAATAAGAATTTTTACTCTCTGGTAAAGGTGGTGCATTGAATAAGTAAAGAATTAGCTTATATTAATCAATAATAAAGAAGGGCTCTGGAAGTAATAAACCAGAAGATATTTAAGTGCTTTAAATACGAGCTCTATAATTATCACTCTTTGTTTCAATGCATTCAATTTAGAATTCAGAGTTAGGTTTTCTGTATTTTTTCCTTTAAAGATCGACAAATACACCGTTTAGCCATTGAATATAAAATATAACTATCTAAAAATCATTTTTAGTGTCCTGCGAATAAGTGAAAAATTTCTCAATTTTTATTTCAGTCTTTAAAAAGGAAAATAAGAGAGTAAATCGATTATAATTCCTGTTTTTTAAAATTTATCAAAATAATACAATTTTTTTTAAAGATAAAAATAAATCGCTGAATAATACCAAAAATTAATTAAAAATTGATTATTTTTTTTGTTTTTTTGTTGGAAAATAAGTTGACCAATATTAAAATTTTGTAAAAATAATCTGTGTTTGCATTTTTTATTCTAAATTTGAGTGTAATTAAGATATTTAAAAATGTATAATCTTTTTTCGATTTAAACATAAAATAACGTTCTAAATAAATTTCACCTCAACGGTTCATAATTTGAATAGATATTTGAACGTATCAGGGATAAAAGAAACAATGATTTTTAATGGTAATTAAAAAAATGTATTTCAACAAATAAATTTTACTTTTTTTATTGATATGGTATTTTTATTTTAATAGATCTCCCCCACGAAGAAATTTTGTACGATTTGATCGTTAATTAACTAAAGAACAATGTATTTACACTCTTTTTAAGATTTCTTGCATGCAAAACTATTGTACGATTGTTTTTCTATTAAAAATATGTCCCAAAAAAATTTTAAATACAATGAAGAATTTAGCTACAATCAATCATTACACAAAGCTGAAAAATTCTATCAGAATGTCTTATATAAAGATTCCATTGATAATAAGATTATTCGAGGAAATCTATACTTATTTGCAAAAAATTTTAGTTTTCGATCCCAAATTCTTAATGTTCATATAAGTTACTCTTGCCTTTCTAATTTTTCTTTGCAAAAAAACCAACATTTTAAAAATAATGAGAACGATGTAAATGTAATATGTCATTTTATGGCAAATGATAGTCATAGTAATTATTATTTACTAAATTTTAGTGCATTATTTAGAACGAACTGCAATATTTTATTCTCTTGAGAAAGGAGTTAGTAAATATTTATTTAATTTTAGTGAAGGAATTTTATAAACGTTTAGTTATTGAGAGATTTGCCAAAAGATTAAAAAAATCTTCATCAAACAAATATTTTTCCGATAAAAATATGAGTTTTTAACAAAATATCTTAAATTGAAAAAAATAAGTTTTTTTGTTTTTATGATAACAGATATGTTTTTACTTAAATTAACTTTTTTTGAATTTCTTTGACGACGAAATATCTGTTCTTATATCTAAAAAGGTAAAAATATTCTGTTTTTGAATTGTTGAAAAATAATAAATTATAAAGATCTTTACATTAAAAACTGCATATTTTATTTATTAGGGGTTTTATTCTAATTTAATTTATTTTATTTTCGATGAATTTAACTCTATATCAATTGAAGTAAACATCCATTTAATACTAAGCATGCTCTTTATTCATTATCTCTCACTACAAGAAAATCTAAAAAAGTCATGAGACTACACACTGTAGCATAATTATCAGTAAACAATCGTTTTAGTCTCAAAGCCTGATATCTTTATAATTTTAAAATATAAATTAAAAATTCGTTATCTACAAGAAAATATCCTTAGTTTATCAACATTTTACTATTTACTTTTGTTGGATAGACATTTTATGGAACTCTTACATCTTTCCCTTGTGTTACATGTTAATCATTTAACTATGACCGGTTAATATGCTAACAACTTCTGTTATTCATTCAAGCATTTCTAAAAAAATTATAAGTATAGATAATTTCGACTTATTCATTGATTTATTTATAATCTTCTTAATGAAATTTTTTCGACATTGTCTTGTTCGAATAAAAATCTTCCAAAAACATGGTAAGGGATGATTATATCAAATCCTAAATATAAGCAATCATTTAATATTTATGAAAGAATTATTACTGGATAGAGCTTAAAATATTAAATATATAAAAAGGTCATTGTTGTCAAATACA
Organism: Oryzias curvinotus; assembly: GCA_023969325.1. NCBI lineage: Eukaryota > Metazoa > Chordata > Actinopteri > Beloniformes > Adrianichthyidae > Oryzias > Oryzias curvinotus. The sequence goes on along the minus strand of CM043713.1, from coordinate 21,466,881 downwards.
GATATTATTATTTGCAAATTTAAGCAAAACAATATGACTCTAGTAATTAATGTCATGTGTTCACACCTTAAAATAGAATAACAAATCGTTTTTCGATAAAAATATCGCTTATCAATATATTTATAGAATTATTTATTAAAAATAAATTAAATAATAAACCTTTTTAATTTCCACAAAAAAATCGTCACCGAGTCAAAGGCAAGAATAGAGCAGAGAACTGACGAGCATATTCTACTCAATTATATAAAAAATGCATGAACTAGCTGATATAAATTTAGTAGATTTTCTGAGACTTTGAAATTTAAATGATTTTTTGGCTTTTAACATTTCAAGCTGAATTTCTTCAATTTTTAACATATTTTCAGGTAATATAATTTTTATTAAATAAATTTTAAGAGTTCACGATATAGTTATTATGATATAATCGTTCTCATTTTTGCTTAGCTTAGAATATTTTATAGGCAAACTTTATTTTTAAATAGTTACTCTAATCAAACTCTAACATTTTAATTTTCAACTCTGTTTCCATTTACTTTCACAAAATAAAATTTCAAAACATTATGGTATGTATTTCTTGAAAAAACATTAAATTTTATAAGAAAAGCAACATAAATAATTCTGATACTTACTTGTTACTTTATTTTTCTTAATTAAATTTTATTATGTAAATAAAAACAATGTAACTCTGTATTGATGAGTATTATTAGTTTTTCAGGCTTATTGTTATTTTAGGAATTTTTTCGATGAATTATGGTTATATGGAATTAAGGCAACTAAATTTAACTAAATATCAATTTAAGAATGAAAATATTTTTTGTCATTAAAATACATGCTATTAATTTCACAATATTTATTTTGAGAATTCCGTAAAAAATCAATAACGGCCATTAAAAATAAAATTAACTTAACGATATTAATAGTATATTTGAATTCCTTAATACTGAGTTCTTAAAACTCTTAGTTATTGTTTAGCATTTCATTAATAATTAACTTAAAACTTAGTCATTCAGCAACTTATTTCAACTTTCGTAAAAGGACTTCAACTAGGATTTAACTTTTTCCTTTTTTCCAATTTTAGCATTTGATTTAAATAATGATTTATTTTATTGATAATATTTTTCTAGTACCTGAAACAAAAATCTTTCAAAAATTTGTCATATAAAATAAGATTTTATCTACAAATAATTTTTTCAAATTTCTTTGAAAAAAAATTTGCGATTTAATTTTCAAGTTCTTTAATGTAATTTTCGAAACTATCAAAGAATTTATTAGTTACTTAACATTCGTAATTTTGAAATTTTAACAAACTCAATGGCTTTTTTAGATAATTCTTTTATTTTGAATTAAAATTTTAAATTATTGAATTTAATTTCATAAAAATAAGGAAGAAGCAATCCTAAAATTATGTAACAACACTTAAGTATTATATATCAAAATATATAAATGTCTCATTGACAAAATTACTATAGAAATTGAAACTATTTGATTCATATATTGTTCGTATCTGGCCCTTGGCTCTGTGTATAAGATCTCCGATTCTACTAAAATGCAGTCATCGGGGCCATTAAATCATGAATGCTTTTGCAATATTTATCCAATCTTGTCTTTTCGTTGAAATGTTTCTCGATTTATCATTGTAAAATTACTGAGTTTTTTATTTATTCAGAGTCCAAATATCACTCTCTCTTTATTTGATATAGGCGAGAACAATTTCATTCAGTTCGTCTTCAGAACAAAACGAGTCAAAGTGTGAGTAAATTTTCAGTCATTCCACAACAATTAAACTATCAAAAAAATGTCGCTTAATTTTGAAGTTTATTATCGACTTCTTAAAACACCGATTCAGACAACTTCTTTTGTATTTGATGTCAAGTTGTTAAATGCAAAATTTTGTAAAAGAAATACATCTAAAAGACTTAATCTTTTAACACGTTACCTTTGAGAAATTTTCATAAAATCAATCGTGTCTATACTTTTAGAGAGGAAATTTTCAAAAGGCTACTCTGTGCAATAATTCAGGTTTCTAACAATTTTAAGGTTCTTCGCAGACCTTTTTAAACAAAATAAGAGTCATAATGATTTAATTAATAAATCCACAAATTTGAAAAAAATATTGTTTGTTAGTTTCTTTTTGAAAAGTTTTTAATTATGCAAATTTATTCAAAATAGTTAGTTTATCTACGATTACATCATTTTCACTCCTCATATTACCTAATTCTTTAACATGTATGTTTATTAATGATTATGTTTTTATTCGATTTATTTAAATTTATTTATATTTAGTTTTAAATTCTTAATGATAAACTCAAGAGCTAGAAATTTTTCTTTTAAACGTAAGTTTTTTGAAAAATTGAAAATTCAAATCTAATTTATATTAACTATTGATTCACAATTCGCGATATAAACAGCTTATAAATTATAGTAAATTGTAATTCTCAAAATACCATCATATTATTTCATTTATTAAATAAATAAATTCATTAAAAATCCATTTTTTACAAAATAAAAATCCATAAATTGTTTTAAGTATAATTCTCATTTAATGCTACAGGATAAGAGTTTTAACTACAGTTCATATTTTACATAATTTAATTTTTTTTGAGTTTCCCATTAATTATTAATAAATAGTTTTTCTCACTTAATAAATTCTGCCCCTTCAATCTAAATTAATTTATGACTCAAAACCCTGAGTTTGAAGGGCAATATCTTGCAAGCAAATTATAAAGTTAATATTATCAAGTTCAAAGTCGTGTAGTTTTGACTATTTTTAATTTGAGTTATTAATTTTGAGTAAAAAGTTATATTAATGTGACTGTGTCAAAATTCAGATAGTGTTGAAACGATAAAAATAGAGCTTTTTAGCAACATTATCATTTGCTGTAATAGAATTCATGATTTTTACTGTAAAATGATTCCTATAATTGTGGTGATTTAAATGATAGCACAATGACGGTAAAACTTCTCCTTTTTGCATTTTTTAAAAAAAATACTCCTTTTAGAATATTTAGCTTCTTTATAGGAGAAATTTATCAGAAAATTATCACTTACGGGATTTTTTTTCATTTAACGATAAAGCTTTTTCGCAATCATTTTATTATTTATTGCAAAAATTTACAACAAATAACTCGAATTCATTCGTTCTGTTTCTACTTCAATGGCAAACAAAAAAATTTCTTCTTCGCATTCTCCATTCTAATATTTCTCAGTTGTCAAGAAATTCTCTGTATGCTTTTTTGTCACGGTTTCTATAACCCGTTTTTGCAACGGAAATGGGTCTGAACCCAATGCCGACTCTCTAAAATTTGCCACATGAATTTAAAGCAATATTGGCTGAGTTAATACCATCTTAGAATTAAGTTAATAACAATTTTTGAACTATAAATTGTTTTGCTTCTATCATTGAGTATAATGCTTACTAAGAACATAGCTATCCCTACTTTTGAAGTGAAAAGTTTGTCTATTTTGAAATATCGAATTATTTTGCTTTTACTAAGTTTTAAAATTTATTTTACAAAAAATATTTTAAGTTTTTTAATGAAAAAATTTTACTTTTTACAAAAACTTAGCTTTTTTGTGTTCAAAACATTATCCATTAAAGTCAAGATTATGCCCAAAATGCGTATTAAATTCTTCCGGATTTTGTCTTTCATCTTTGACTTATTTAGTTCACTTGGTGTAAATCTTCAAAGGTTAGTTAAACTTCTGTGTCTTCTACATCGAGTTCATAATCTGCAGCATTCCTTCTGTTTGAGATTCTTGTCATCAGTATCTTATTTGACATTTTTCTGAAACGAAATTTCATTCTAGGCTTCCTTTAATGAAATAGAGGCAAGGACAAGTTCCCACGTTGAGTCCCCATCTTCGTCTGATCTTGTCGACCAATACCAATCCAAGCCATTCACTTTGCTTCATTATGTTCTTGAATGGTTTGTTAATAAGGATATCAGAGCCTGTAGAATAAATGTCAAGTCACCAGGAATTGCTGCTCTTCAGGTGTAAAGAGAACCACGTTCGCTCATGACTTTGAAAGTAATTTATGCTGTGAAGTGATCCCACAAAAAAAGGGATTTTTAAAATACTTTAAAATTCTTTTCTAATTTTTTATGTTGAAATTTGGGACAAAAATTGGAGCATTTAACTTGAGTGATAACTCTTGGCCAAAAATAAGATCAAAAAATGTATTTGAATAGTTGGACCAGCATGGATGATTTCTGTGGACCATTTTAAAGCTAGTTACTGTTCCCCAACAATGAATAATTATGTCCAAAAATAATTATGAATAAAAATATTAGAAAATTTCTATAGTATTTAAAAATAATTATATTGAGTATGTTTTTTAGATTCATAATAATTATGAAAGAAACTTAAGGCATCTACAGGTCTCTGAATACTGAAAATGAGCGTTGATGAATATTAGTCTCCTGGTAAACACAAAGTATAAAATTTCTTTGTAAAGTTTAATTTTAGTGAGCCTAAAATTTAATTTTAGCAGTTAAGGTTAATTTTCAAAAAACAGATAGTTGATAAATAAATAAATTACAAAAAGTTAAAAATGCAGCAATAACTAAACTAAATGCTGAAAATGGGAATCTCGTTGTTGATCGAGAGTAATAAAAAATTGTTCAAATATATTAAAAGTCTCAAAAAAACAAAATAGGAACAAAGTAATTTATTAAGTCAGAAGAGTTTTAAAAACAACATTTTTTCGTAGAAAAGCCTTTAGATATGAAAGGATGAAGAATGGCCTGGTTTTATGAAAAAAGTAAAATAACACATTCTTAAGTATTTTACTTCCTTTAAGAGTCGGATGTATAAAAATTTTCATATTTTTAAAATCACATTAGTAAATAATCTTTTTTAAAGGATATTAAGATCGGACTTCACAATGAAACGTTTTAGTTCTAAGGGGAAGAAACTAATCACTTTTAAACCACCAAATTAGTGGAAAAATCCTTCACGGAAATTTAGGAGGGTTTTTAGGGGTTTGACCTGAGAGCTTTGTCACGGGTATTTGCTTAGCTACACGATAAATTGCAAAAATTTCTATTTTTTGATGTAAGCGCTGAAGAGGTTATTTGAAACGTAAATTTAAGAAGATATTTTTTTCCATCAAAAAATGCCATCCTTTCTTTTAATATACCAACTGATGCTTTTAAAATAATATTATTTGTATTTCAAGGTCGTAGTGGATTTAACAAAAGGAATTTAAAAAAAAATCACATATTCTCTGTTCATAGAAATAATTTAAAAAACATACAGAGCTGTTTCATATATAGAATATTTGAATGCAATAAACTTGTTAATTAAGAATCTAATCAACTGGATGATTAATTACTAATATTAATTACCTTACAGTATGCCCCATGCTTGAGAAATTTTAGTAAGACGGAAATAAAAGGTCGTGATGTACAATGTGATTTTTTTGTTTGATCATTCAATAGTGGAATTTTATTTAATGGGTAATTCTGATTTGAAAACAGATACTTTAAATTAACACCAAAAGGAATTGAATGCATGATTTTTAGTATTATTGAATGTTCATATCGCAAATTTTAGTTTCGGGTTTCGATTTTTCAATCATTCGGGGGCATCTTTGTCCAAAATTTTCAACTTGTTCTTTCTTTTGTGGGCGTACATTAGATAAAAATTTCGAATATGAAGACTTTGGTGATTAATGAGTCAAAGTGTGCTATAATTGATAAATTTGGATCTTCCATAATTTTTAATGCGTCTTTAGATTGCCTTTGTCAAAAATCAGAGTGAAGACTTCACGATAAGCTAAATATAGTAGATGAGCTTAGAGCTGCTCTGGTGACCATTAGTTTGGGACGGTTTAAAGTTCAGTTTCATCAAAAAAAGGAAAGAAAAGCAGCATCAGATTCCATTTGAAAACCATTTAATTCGCCGTCCCAATTATAACGATAACAATACAATCAAGCATACGACTAATTACGAACATTAATTAAATTATAACTTACTTCTCGATTTGAGATTTTTCCAAATTTTCTCTGGTTAATTTTTTTCTTGTAAAAGGGACTCTTCTTATCTTCTGTATCGAAAATCCAGTTGGAATTTTTTATCGATTAATGCCATTAAGTTAACGATTGCGTTTTACCAATAAATATTCCTTTGTAGTTCTTTTGATTTTATTTTGTTATTTATATTGCTTTCCAAAGTAAGATAATATTATTCTAAATTTTAAAAGGTTTATATAAAGTTTATAATTTTAATAAACGATAGTTTTTATTTATCATAGTTGTTTTACAAATTTCATATTTTGACCAATGTAATGAATGAATGTTTCATCTATGAAGCCTTATTTATAGTTACTATTATATCTATTATAAAACTTATAGATTTTTAAAAACTAAATCTGAAAAAAGATCCTCATTTTTTACTTTCATTTCTAAAAAATTTTTTTAACGCTAAACATATTGTATTCTGAAATTTTCTACTCATGTTTGATTAATAAAATCCAAGTTTTTTTAAACAAAATTGAACACTTTTTATTCCAATCCTAACCAACTTATTTTGTCTGACCGCCTTGTCTAGACTTTGATGACGTATACAGTTAGAAAAAGCCAAAAAACTGTTTGACAAAAAGTTTGATAAAAAATACAATTTATAATTGTACACAATGAAACATTCCTAAAATACAGAAAACTTTTTGTCAGTAGAAAGTCGTCAATTAAACAAGAAAAAACCCTTCAACTGATATATTTGTAAATATAGCTCGTATGCATTTTCAGATTTGGCAAGGTTGACTTTGTGAATCTAACTTTTATTATTTGTCTGTAATTTGATTATAATAGATTTTTGGCAGCTGTACCCAATTTATTTTAGAGGTCCATTATTTGTTGAAATAGAGTTAACGCATAATCAATCTCCAATAATTTATTTTTATTTTACCTCTCATGAGAATCGTCAAAGAAGCTTTTAAAAGTAATATTCAGATACGAACGGAAAATTTTCTGAACCGAGATTTATACTGTATTTTCGCAATCACCCTGCAAACGGATTAAATTTATAGAGATGAGAATTATTTAACACCATCATTTATAAAATTCTGGAATATACTTGAAAACAATAAATAATTTATTAGCAAGCTCTTGTCTAATATTATAGTCACCCAAGACTACTCTAGGAAAAAATTAAAAATGTTTTAAAGTTTATCATCAAATAATTTAAATAAGCCTATTAGTTTACAAGGCATTTTATTTTATAAAAAAGTGTAGAGGTCTAAATTTTGGGTCGTAGAGCTAATTATTAAACAAAATGACTGCATAACACTTTGAAGATTCACTGTAATACCTCGGCCTAAGATGAAAACACTCGGTAAATATGAAGTTACATGTCAAATTTTTATTTACGAATGGGACAGTTCATCAAGGATTGAAAGGATATGGAGGGATGTCAATATAAGTGCGATCTACTTGGTTGGTAATTTAAAAATATTCCTCTTACATATTGATGGATTTGATAATTCAACTGAAAAAGTGTAGTAGATGGCAGTGGTGAACATTTCAAATAATTCAAAATTTTTAGAAAATTGATTTTTTTATCAATGATTAAAACAAAAATACTGAGTATTTTTAAATTTAGGGTTCAGTTCATTCTTAAAGATAGTAAGGATGACAATGGTACATGGCTGTCGACACGGATAAAGTGCCATTAATGAGAAGAAATATTCCTGACATAATATCGTTTTAAAATTTATAAAATTAAAAAGATCACAAACATTGTTTGATTCAAAGAGAGTATTTTTGTAAGAAAAGGGATTTGAATCCTTTTTCAGGTGAAGAATTTTAAATAATAGCGTAAATAAAGTAAGATAAGTTGAGTACAAAATTTTCGAAAGATATTGGAGGGAAATGCTAAAAAAACAATTCACGCTAATGATTAAAACATATTTAAGATCTTTTTAAAAAGATTATAAATGGTCAAAATTGTAAAATTTAAAAAATGAAATTTATATTCAATTTCTGAGGTCGTCAACCAGAAATTAAATTTTTTTTAAGATATCTCCCAAATTAAAAATACATTGATCGACCGTTTTTAGTTTTTTAAGTATAAGGGGTAATGAATTCGATTATAGCTCAAAAAATCAATAACATCAATGGTTTCTGACGAAAGAGAGAAATTCATCAGAATCATAAAATGCTGCAACAGGGCGTAGAATCCATCATTTCAGTAAATCTATTTTATCTAAATATGGTATTTACTTTATTAGATTTCTTGGAAGATTTAGTTTTTGAAATTTTATCACATATAAAATGGAAGTGTATATAGTAGGTCAATTTTTAAATTTTTCTAACAACGAGTTTAGTAGAAATCAATCTCATAAGAAATTAAGTTTTTATATATAACATCGAAAAAAGAAAAATCTTTCAAACGTTGCAGATGATGCAAAAGAGGATGCAAAGCAATAGGCAAAGGTTTTGTTAGATTTATGGATTTTGGGTAAATAAGAATGAAAATATATTGCTAGTATTGTCATTAAAGTAGTTTCCATACAACTATTTATTCATATGATAAAGCCTTCTCATTCATATTTGATATTTACATCATGTCCTTTTTAAGCATGCGCCTTTCCTTTTATTTAATTTATGCGCAAACATGCTTCAACTATGTCCTTTTGATCCACAATATTGAAATTTCCTTTCATTGCTAGAAACATTATAAGGACAACATGGGAAAACTGTTGCCTTTTTTTTCTTCAATTTAGGACAGACGTGCCTTGCTTACCTTAATTTTTGTATTATCAAAGCCTTTATCATTTTAACCATGTAATATTTTATTAATTTAAATTATGACATAATTTATAAATATAGATTCAAATGAGAATGATCACCTTGTTAAAGTAAAAATAAAAGAGAAATATCCGGCAAATTTAACTATAAATTTGCATCCTTAAAATGCTATAAATGAGTTAAAAAAATTATTTAATCCTGTTTTTATCGATTACATATTAAAAAACATATAGAATGACTAGAGGATATGATTTTGATACAAAAAACACAAAAAATATTTTTTTAATGTCAAATAAATTAATAATTAAATATTAATGTGCGAAATTAAAAATTTTAATATTACAATTTTTAAAAAGATTAATCCAACAAAGAGTTAGAAGCTAGTAAAAATTTATTGACCTCGTCTTTTTTAAAAATTATACTTTCAAGATGATACAGTAAAAACCGGTTATAAGACAATTTGAAGAATTTTTAAATTTTTTGTCTTATAGCCGATTTTGTCTTATAACCGATTATTGGTTAACTAATTGCTAATTTAGTATTCAACATTAGAAAAAAAAAATTAAAAAATAATTCAAGTTTAAATAAAATATTCCCTAAGTTTCGTTTTTCTGGATTTTTTCTTTAAATATCTCATAATAAGATATTTTTCGAGTGTTAAAATATTCTGATATAAATTACCATCAGGATCAATGGCCGAATAATACCGTTTTATAATTCTTATTCGTTCTAATGCTTCAATTTCCATAACAGCTGGTTGTTGAAAATATTCTTCAGAAGAATCTTCTTGAATATCAGATTCATGAGTTACTGAATCATTATGAAAATCTTCGTTGCAAATATCAATTTGATCATCCGCCATAATAAATTCTTGAAATGCATTTTGAGATGTAAAAAATGATGCCGCGACCTCTTCTTCAACAAGAATATTAGTTTCTTTTGAATTACATGTTTCTAAAATTCCATTGTTTCCAATTATTTTAAATGAATTTTGTATTGCTAAGGGCGTAACTTTATGCCATGCACATTCAATTAGTGAAAAAGAATCAACAAGTGTGATTTTGAATTCTTGGTTTGCATTAAGAGCTTCTACTACACGAGAAATAAGTGCGTTTTTATAATGTACTTAAAGTTATAAATTACTCCATTATCCAGTGGTTGGAGTTCACTTGTCGTATTTGGTGGTAGAAACACACACTTGATATTTGTTAGTAAATTTGGTTCTGCTTTTAAAGAGTGTGCCGAATAATTATCAAGTAACAATAAAATTTCTCTTCCACACTTTCGCAAGTCAGAGTCCCATAACATCAACTCCTCAACAAAAATCTGTGAAATCGCCCATGCATTTTTATTAGATTTATATTTAACTCCTGTAAATGATTGGTTTTTGAGACATCTTGGATTTTTGAATTTTCCAATAACTACAGGTTTTCGTTTTTCACTTGTCATACTAACACAAAAGTATACAGTTAGTCGCTCTTTTGAAAGTTTTCCGCCATGACATTTTTCAATTTTAAATTTCAGTGTTTGTTTTGGCAGCATTTTGTAGAACAATCCGGTCTCATCAGCATTAAAAACATTATTATCAGTGTAATCCTTTCTGAGCTTGGGCCAAACATCCAGAAGCCAATTTTCAACAGATTTAATATCAATGGAATTTGATTCTTCTGACAAAATTCAACTTGTAATGTTATGACGCTTTTTAAACCTGTCAATCTATCCCAATGTACAATCAAATTTTGTTATGTTATGTTCTTTTGCAATTTTATTTGCTTTTGCCATCAATATTGGTCCATTTATTTTAATACCTCTGAATCTTTGTCTGCGAGCCATGAGTAAAGATCATTATCAATAACTTCATGAAAGGGTTTTCTTATCTTTTTTGAAGAATTTGAAAATAAACTGCCCGCAATAATTATTTTTTCTTTGTCACTTTTAATTTTTGATATTGCCGATGGACCAACGCCATATTTCTTTTCCAGTTCACTTGCTTTAACATTCTTGTCGAGTGCAGAAATAATTTCATATTTTTGTTTTAACGTCAGATTCTTTCTTTTATTTTTCGACATATGGTTTGGGGAAAAAATTTAAGTGTCTTATATCCGAATATCGGATATAAGACAAATTTCCAATATAAATTCGTTATTTCAAAACTGAAAACATGGAATATTATCTTATAACCGATAAAATGTCTTATAAACGAGTTGATTATAACCGGTTTTTACTGTAGAAGGTTTTAATAATTAAATATTTTTGGCGTTCAGGCATTAAAAATATAAGATGATACATTTTATCATTTAAAATCGATTCATTTATGTTTCATGTCAATTTACTTTTTATTATTATGAGCTTTATTGAGGCCTTTTCATCTACTTTGTTTTAAGAGTAATACCAGTTAACAATCATTAATATAGTGTCAACGATATAAAATTTATGCCTCAATTTGTTTATCAAATTTTGGATAAATTTTTTTAATGTCTTTCGATCATTCAATTCAGATGAGTAGTTTTTTAAATCGATATATTGTGGGTTAAACAAAACTGATTACATCAGACGGCAAAGAGGCCATGGATAAATAATATCCAATCAGATTACATCATTGTATTTTCTTCGATCATGATTGAGTTTATTTTTTTAATTCTCACAGTCAAAGATTCATTAATAAATGGATTGCTTCAGTGTCTTCTTTCGATAAAAATACAATACCATCATTGGTATTAAATTTAAGTTAATTTTATAAAATTTTTTTTTCAAGTTATCGATAAAATATATACATGATATTACTATTTTTTTAATTTTACTTAATTTGTTGTCTCTATGATTGCAATTATCGGATGTGTTTCTTTTATATGAAATTACTTTTATAAGATATTAATAGATGCTTGATGTGTCAATCAAGATTTTGATTTCTTTTTTTTTACTTCAAAAATATTCCATAAAAATTTGATTTTTTTCTCAGCTCAAATACTGATAATACTCTGTTTTTTCTTCGTATTTCCTGAAATTTCTTTCTTATTCTAACGGTATGTAGGTCCCAAAAGTTTTTTTTTTTATTTTATCACCTATCAGTTAATTCTAAATATTATAAATGTGATGAGACTACTCACCAGAATTTCTTCCTGGTGATATTCTCGGACAACTTTCTTAAAATTTCCAAGATTTAGCAAGTGATTTTGGAAGAGGAGAAGTCTTTGTAGTATTTATATTAATGGGTATTGGTTTTTTTTATCTATAAATCCTCTCCCGGTATTTTTCTTTGGGAAACTTTAGTATATCCATAGATTATCACCAAATAAATCTTAAAAGTGAAACATGTAATTAGTTAATAAATATTCCTCTGACATTTTAAATCGGTCGAAAAAAATATAGAGAAAATTTTCGATAATTGACTTGAAATAATTAAATTTAATGATCAATCAATTTATTGAAATTATTATGGTTAAAAAACTCATTCTTCAAAATAAAAACTTACTAAATTATAACCCCTGAAATCTTTTTTTGTCAATAATTTTTTCGTTTAAAACTAAATCAAAATTTTTCGTTTAAAACTAAATCAAAATGTGGGGCCAGTTCTAAAGAGTGCACTTGCTGACAAACGACGTTAAACCTATAGAATGCTTCAGCCAACATCAACATAAGGTACTGACGAGGAAAACACTTTAACCCGTTAATTTTTTTAAATATTAGAGACAACTAATATATACATTGTCATTCGTTAAGTACAACACTGTTTCTGGTTCCCAGCCTTCCAAGCGCAGAATTACAGACAAAAGCTACTTTGCCCGGCTCATCGCTATAATTTAATATAGTATTTATTATTAAAAAAATAAATGTCCCAAAATCGTTAATAAGCAAAATATTATTCGAAAATCATACAATGTAAAATTATTTCTCTATATATTAGTGCTAAATATCCCTATTCTAAAAGTCATTATATTCGTAAACTATTATCATACGTGATATTAAAAACTAAAATTCTTTTGTCTTTTTTAATAATGGAAAGTTTATTTCATAACTTTAATGCTTTGCGCGTGCTTAAGTGTTGTTTAACTGTTATATTTCCGACCTTTTACATTTTGACTTGTATATTAGAAGTAAAGAAGACATTTAAAACATATTTTATGATATTGAATTACATTTTACAGTCTTCAAACCGGGAATTGTTTCCTAATTCTCTTTTAAAAAATTTCAATTGTAGTTAGACTAACAACTAATCCCTTGATGAATATGATAAATCTTACTCTCTTGTCAGGGTATAACGAAACATGATTTCAATTCCTAATTGTTTAAAAAATACCTTAAGTATCGAATATCATCATTTTAGGCAAAAATTTACGCATAGTAATAATAACAGAAGAATCTATGTCCTATATGGGACTTGCGATATCTTAATATCAACTCAGTAAAATCTGTTTAAAATTTATGGAGAATAATGCGATGCTTTAAATAAACATATAAAATTACCCATTAATTACTCTTGAGAATCAAAGTAAATACCATCACACCTACTTTATAACTTTCGTTTTTATAGCTTTAGGTTGTTTTGTTAGTTTTTATTTTTTTCTAAGTTACTAAATTTAAAACACAATTTTTATCATTCTTTTTTCCAATGTAATTATCATTTTTTTGGGAAACACTTTCTCAAAATAATGATTTAACAAAATATGTAAATACTATTTTCATTGGCAAAAAACTTGTAGCCTAACCTTGAATTTTATGCGCTTGGCACTTCTGAATATAGTTATTCTTGGAATAGTTGAACCCTTTATCAACATCTAGATAGGGTGAGATTTTTGATCTGGACATTAATAAGGATCAACATTAAATAATTGTTGTTATTCACAAAAAACATTCTTTTTTTTTACTAATTTTTACGCTAAGCACCAATGTTCATTGCCTCTCATGTGAACCTGCAGTCCTTGACCAAGACACTTGAGTTCCTTTAAAGGAAAATAGTTCAAGAAAATTTCCATTAAACTTAACTCCATTAAGGTATTTAATAAATTTTGCAATACCAGTACATGGGATTTATAATTTTTGTCTCGTTAAAAATCTGTTAGAGTAGCTTTCTTTTTTCTGTTTGAGAATCTACATTTTGGTGAAAATTATTCAGTCCATCATAACTTATTTTATAAAATTTAATGATATATCTTTAAAATATTTGTTTACAACAAAAAAATAATTTTTTTGATTGTTTTTCTGTTTCTTCAAAATGTTCACAGTATATGAGAAAATACTTTTGTTCTCTTACACGAGAGGAAGATTTGATTCTTGAGTTCGATTTATGCGTCACAACTCAATAATAACGAATATAAAATATTTCTAAGTGAATAACCATTGCGATTAGTGTATGATTTCTTAAAATATTTTTTAATCAAATATTGTTTTAAATCTTATTTACAATTTATCTCTTCTTATAAAAATTAGGGATAAATCCCCGTATTCGGTCCATGGCTATTTCTGAGGTATCTGCAACTGGATAGAACACTGATGAGAATAATTTCTAATAATTTCTTTATTGAAATCTTCTTTTAGTCGAATATTTGACCCCGATAAACCGTGGAAATTTCGAGTTGTTAAAGAACTGCATATCGAGAGAAGGATATTGCATGAACAGACAAAACGTCGAAAAAATTAACCTGAAACATCTTCGTGTTAATAAATGTGATGTAATTAAAAAATTTTTCAAATAAGGAAAAGTGTAAATTGATAAATCAGTCCTTCGTTTCTTAGATGATAGGAAAGGAATTTAGCGTTCCTAAAAGTTTTGAAATCGGTCTCGAATATTTCGATTTCCAGACTAGGCCAATTTTATTCTGAAATTTTTATTGACTATTAATTTGGATTGAGTATATTTTCCTTGTGGCAAGTCAGCTGGTAAACACATGAAAACAAACAATTTTAGAATACGTCCTGATGTGTCTTGTCATTTTATTCGACAACTCCAACTGTCGATAGATTTTAAACAATTTAAAGTCCTTCAACATACAGTAGAAGATTTAAATGCCTTCACATGACCAAATCGAAATTGATAATGAAAATGGAAAGTAATAACCAATATTTCGATTTTAAATGGTTTACTGGTAATTATAATGAGCTCCCACTTGAAAATAATCACAAATAAAATACTGTTTTATCACTTGACAGGCCGACTTTAAGAATATTTTTTCTAAGACAAAAGGATTCATTTTGAAAAATTTCAGCAGAACTGAGACATTTTTCATCGAAATATTTGTTGTTATTCAAATGGTATGTTTTCTAATAATAATTAGGGCAGTCGAAGTTGAGCGGTCAACGCCACGAATGGCTACTTTCTTAAAACGACTATTGATCATGATATCTTAGACTTCGTGAGATCAACCTTGAAATACTTGATATTAATGTGTATTGAACTGCAAAAATAAAGAATTGAAGGCTCTATGTATTCGTGAGCGATAAATTCGATAAATCCTCT
Source organism: Oryzias curvinotus (assembly GCA_023969325.1). Lineage (NCBI taxonomy): Eukaryota > Metazoa > Chordata > Actinopteri > Beloniformes > Adrianichthyidae > Oryzias > Oryzias curvinotus. The sequence continues at coordinate 21,451,677 of CM043713.1, read as the reverse complement.
CTATAATTTTTTAACGTTTATTCTCCTTAAAATATTCTAAATTATTCATGGGTGCTAACGTACATCTCCCTGACTGCAAAGGTAACATCTACAGACTGTACGCTGTGAATTTTCAAAGATTATAATTGATGGCACTCTAATGTTTGTTATAATCCCAATATCTAATTAGCAGATTAAATAACAATTATGTATACTTTTTTGTTACATTTTTTAATCTGGGTTTTGGGACATTTATTCATTAAAAGTATTACTTACGTTCACAGTATATTTTAAGAATATTTTATTAATAGAATTGGCAATTATTTTTCACTTATCCAATATGAAGGCATAAATGTAGAATGTAGTAGAGAAAAAAATATTCAATAATTAAATATATTTCTAATGATTATTAGTTATCGACTTTATTTTTAATTGATTTTTATTAAAAATCATAAAAACTAACCAGGAAAATGAGATTACAAGTTTTAAATGAAAATATTGTAAACGGGCACGTGCAAATGGTTTCATTTGTATTTTTCACTTCTTTGCACTGTCAATTTAAATGACTAAAAGTCGCAAAATATCCAAACCAAAAAATAAAAAGGGAAAACTCATTGGGAATGAAACAATAAGACGACAAAAACATGGTTTTTATTTTAAATGTTCTTTAGACCCTGAACCGAGTTCTCATGTTGTGATGGTGAATAAACAACCTCAAGATCCGTCAGAGACAAGCTAAAACCGTAAAAGGTATATTTTCTTTTAATAAGATACAATTTGCATTTTGATAAGGAAAGTAACGAAGAACTAAAAGAGCGACTTAGAAATTCCCGAAATCCAATAAGTATTAAATCAGAGGTATTTGAATGAATTATTCTTGCTTTCAAAAGAAGTCGATATAACTGCAATATATCCTTCAAGTAATGGTATGCAATTTTTCATAATTCGACATTTTATTAACAAAAAGACCTCCTTGAAATTATTTCATGTCTAAAGAGGAGCCAGAAAATTCGGAAATTAGATATTTTAAAAAATATCTCACCATTCTGAAAGCACAGAATTGAGTCCTAATTTAAGCCATTTTGAACATAATATTGAAGTCAATTTAAAATATTAATTTTAAGACATGGCGCCAATTGTGGAGAGTTTTAGAAAAATCCGACATGATTACGATAATTGCCTACTCTCGCTTTCCTGTATCTCAATATTTAATCATAACATAGGCTTTTCATTTTCCCCCTGCTCTCTTTGAGTATGCACGTCAATTGAAAAGCCTACAATTCTTGTCTTAAATAAAGTAAATTCGCCTAAACAACAGATTGACATTGTTTCTCCAATTATTGTTGTGGCATGGAAGGCTTATTTCCAGGAAAATTACCCCGAACTACAAATTGTTCCTTTCACTTCATTTCCTAAAGATCCTGACAATAAGCTTTCTAAGGGTTGTTATTTTCTCTTATGTTCAGTAACAGCTTGAGCTCAACGGAAAAAAGGCGGCTATGTTGCTTACGGTCCACATGAATTTTTAAATGCCTGTATTAGACTTTTTCCCAAAAAAAGTTTACGTTCTCACGTTATTTAGATTTTGATGCCTGTAGCCAAAAAATTGCTGATAACACATTTGAAACAGTTCAATCCTTTGAGCCAGGAAAAGACCTTGTCGAAAAATGGAAAATCGAGTCAAATAGGAAGGAATTTTTGACAATTGGAATAATTGGTTCTTAAGACATTAATATTTCAGGTTTCCCTAACGTTGGCAAGTCTTCATTTATAAACGGAATAATGGGTAAAAAAGTCGTGAGTGTTTCAAAAACACCCCGCCATACCAAATATTTTCAGACCATTTTTGTCACTAAGGATGTGGTTTTATGTGATTGTCCTGGTCTAGTGTTCCCTTCCCTTATTGCCAAACAATAGCAAATATTATCCGGAATATACCCTCTATCCCAAGTGAGAGAACCATACACTTTCGTGGGTTACCTTGCCGAGCAGCTAGATCTAGTGGCTCTCCTTGATATTGAAAAATTCAAGGAAGAACCAGAAACGCCTTGGTCCGCGGGATATATGCACTGGTTTTTTAAATTTTACCCTCAGCTTGGGCTCTCAATCGAGGTTTTTTAACTGCTAGAGCTGGAAGACCAGACCAATATAGAGCAGATCTATCATTTCATTACGTTAGCTAATAATATACTTCGTCTCACCGTTAATGGTCGGATCGGCATTTACCAACTACCGTCCTATTTTAATCGAAATACAGGTAGTCCGACAATCAAAAATAGAAATCTTCAAAAATAGCCCTGAAGTGTCACAAATTCTTAATTTCCTTAAACGATATTCCTATCTTATGAAATTTGGCCCACTCTCCAAAACTGAAAACGAGTCTCACCAGTCTTCCAGCAGTGAAGAACAAGAAGACTCTAACTTCGCATGCAAACATCCAACAAATTCATCGGCTTAAAGCTCCATTAACTATTCTTTATTTTTATTTTCCTGTAAATCGGTAGTGCTTAATAAATTTGAAATATAAAAATAGTTAAAATTAACTTCCCATTTATTTTTTTAGTTTAAAATTGTTCCTTTTTTTCTTTTTCGCTAGTTTTCCAGTCAAAAAATTTTGATCTACTTATACCAAAGTAATGCGTATCAAGCTTTTTTCATTTAAAGCTTTGTAATTGATATTTTAAGTAACTTTCTCAGAAACCAGCTATTGATTAGTTTTGACATCATTGTGTACAATATGTTCCAAAATTATCGATAATCCTGAGGATTACTTGATCTAATTATTTAATACGCGTGAAAATTTTGTTAAATCTCTTACATCAATAGAAACAATATTTATTAACAAAATATTAAATTTTGTGTCTAAATTGTCAACCTTTGGCCTTGACGCATGCTCGAACATATAACTGTTTGATTGCCTTGTTAATAATACGCTAGTCAAGTTCTTCCAGACATCCTGGAAACTCTGCCGCATCTTATCGACATTGATGACCTTTAACTTATACAGTTGTTCCTGAATTACCTACCACAATTTATAATTCACAGGATTAAAATCCAGACAATTATGTTGTCAGTATTAGCAGGATGAAGGTAAAGTTTAAGTCTTAAGAAGGTTAATTATAGTCTGGGAACGATAAGCTGACACTCTCATGTAACTAGGTATGCGGTAAATAATTGTATGATAATGGAGATTTTAATATAAGGTTTAATTTTATGAACTAAAAACTGAAGTGTGTTTGAAACGAGAAGTATCGTTAATTTACATTCGGTGTATTTAGTTTTTCCTTTACATGTAAAAAATATTTTTAATAGGATTTTAATATTTTGAATATTGAGAAGCTAAATTACTTCAATACTTGAATTTATATCACGAGTTTTGATTTCGCGCAACGGTGAAAATTTGAACGGTTCATAATCAATAAAGAAATTTAAGCCACGATATTTTTATCGCATACTTAATTAAAAACAGTAAGAAATTCTCAATATTATGTACAAAATCAATGTTTTTATAATTCTCAAGTTCTCTCCTTGAAATTATTCCACATGATGATAGACTTCTTCGTTTCAATAAACCCGAGAGAAACGGGTCTTTATTAGCCTGTGAATATCCTGATCATCAATCAATCAATGCGTCTATTTAATCACGCGAAATCAAGCTCGATCCCTTTATTATTTAAATTAATTCATGCGTTTTCAAATCTGTGACAATATGATCTACCATTAGGTTCGAAAGGCCGCATAGGGGGTTCAAAATCTACAGGAGTTGACAGATAATCTGTTTACTCATCGAAAAGCCACTTCTCCCTTGCCATTTACTGTTTGACATGTCCATAATCCAGTTCATTGCTGTAGTTTTGTCTTTACCTCCATTCCTGGTAGGAAGTGCTTCTGCTTGAATGTATTTCTTCAGTCATGCCGGGTGCACATTACCGTGTTAGTTTTTATGCAGCGTTCCAGTTAACAGTAGCAATTATCCCTTCAATAGCTATCCGTGCGGTCACTTTTAAACAGCGGCTTGCAAATGACTCGGAAAGGCTCCATCATTCTCGTGCCCGTTCATGGTGACTTGAAAATAACTTAGTCCGTTTTCTATGTCAAAGACCCGATCCACCACCTTGGGATCCATTACTAAACTACTCACAGAATCCACACATCCCATCTTTCACCTATTAAATCGTACGTATAAATATAAGAAGAGTAAAATCGACGATAATTGAAAATGACAAATTTTACTCAATCGAGACAAATATTTAAACATTTAGCTTAGGAATATAATCGCATTGATTGCCTAAAATTTTATCTTTTTAGTAGTTAAGTTAAATTCATAAGTTATACAATGAATACCTTTTTAATTTAATGATCATACACCAACATATTGACTTAGAAATTAATTTTTAAAAGTTTATGGCAGAGAATAATTTTTTAAATCGAATTTACGATGTTTAATGGATTATCGAAGAAAAAATCATGAGATGTAATTGGTTTTCGTGTTACCACAAAAAAAACGTAAAGGAAACAGAAAAACTGATGATTCTGCTAAACAAAATATGCGAGTTAGTTGACGTAAAATTTATTGCTGTGCCAACCATAAAATAAATAAAAAATTATTTTCCACCGAATTAAATAGATAACTGGCAATAGAGGAGATATTAAACTGTTTCTCAGTAAACTAATAATTTTTGTGATGAACCTATCATCATTGATCCAGTTTTTATAATCGAAAATGCAAGAATACACCAGAAACCTGACTTTTAGTAAATAAATTAAAAAATTTTATAATACGATTCTATATCCATAATATCAAATTTTAGACGCCATTAGACGTTTAACTTCAGTCGGTAAAAATTCTGTAATGCATGAATATTCTTCGCATTAAAATTAATTAAGATAACATATAGAAAAGAAAGTTTGAGAATATTTTTCCATCAAGGCAGTTGATTGTTAATCATTATAATGGCTATTGCGCAATCGATAATTTCTAGCAGTCGATGTCAGGAATTAATCTTATTTTGAATTAATAATTTTTATTTTTTCTGTATATTTTAACTTTTTTTTGGTTTAAAAAAATGCGAAATTTACGAAAATGATTTTTATATTTAATTTAGCATTTTTTAAAGTAGTCAAATGTTAAAATTTCTTGCGCAGGTGTCAAACATATAAAAGTGAAAGGGACTAATTATTCTTAAAAGCTAAAAATATGCATACGAAATTATGACACCATAGAAAATTTCAACTATTGATTTATACGTCTTAATGATTATTTGTAAAGCAGTGGTTATAATGGGAACTTTTATTAATGCAAAAAATTTGTTTGACTTTTTAACTAGTTGAAAAAATTTATTGAAATTTTTAAACATCCGAAAAAATAATTTTTTTTTTCAAGATTAGTTCGATAGAAAAACTAATAATTAAAGATTTATTGTTTCAGATAATTTATTTTTGTATTTACGTAAAAAAGGTGCTGTAATATAAACTGAATTATTTTAAAATAAAAATTATTTTTTTTGTTAAAATTAAATAATTGTAATAAAATTACATTAAAATAAAATATCATTCCAAATTAACTTTTGTTTTTAAATTTATTATGATTTGGTCTCAAACGATGATTTGGTTAAATGAATAAATTTAGAAAAATAAAGGCACATTGTTTGATATAATTTGCAACGTAAAATAATACATTGGTGATTTACAGAAAAATGAAGTGAAAATTTTTTGTTAAACTGGATTGACTAAAGGCTTAAAACATCGGATATTATACATAATAATTCCCTTTTAAATCTCTTTAAAATGATAAGAAAAAAAATGCTGTAAAAATTGAATAAAAACTGCAAAAACTGCGTGTAGGTTTTATTTTATTATTAGTAAAACCAATTACAGAAAAATATAATTGTTAGAAGAAGCGATAAAATCAAACGAAACAACCCTCTATATTAATAATAAAAATAAAGGAGATATATTTAAAAATATTTTACAGTAATAGTTTTATGAAAAGAAAAATATTTAAGAAAAATAAGGTTTTAACTCAGATAGGGTTTTCAAAAATTAGATAATTGATGATTCAATAAAAAAGTTTCGATAATTCAAAAAAATATAATCATAACATGATAAGAAAAAATAAGAAAAAAACGCCTTTTTAAAAATAATGTATAATGTATAAATAGAAAACAAACTTTATTACTAGTCCTTAAAAAACTAATAAATAAAATTACTAAAAATTTTTTCTCCCACTTTCTTAATACCTACCTACAAAAAAAACCCCCATAATAACCCATCTAACCAAACACATTTACTAACCTTTTATAACACAATAAACTC